>NW_026844048.1:13500283-14082783 GCF_029531705.1 Pantherophis guttatus | reverse complement strand
CTAACTTAAACACAAAGCTGGTTGTGTGTCTCTGAGCCAACCACCAGAGACAGTGAGTTCTAGTCCTAACTTAAACAGGAAAGCTGGTTGTGTGTCTCTGAGCCAACCACCAGGAGACGGTGAGTTCTAGTCCTAACTTAAACACGAAAGCTGGTTGTGTGTCTCTGAGCCAACCACCAGGAGATGGTGAGTTCTAGTCCTAATCTAAACACGAAAGCTGGTTGTGTGTCTCTGAGCCAACCACCAAGACGGTGAATTCTAGTCCTAACTTAAACATGAAAGCTGGTTGTGTGTCTCTGAGCCAACCACCAGGAGACGGTGAGTTCTAGTCCTAATTTAAACATGAAAGCTGGTTGTGTGTCTCTGAGCCAACCACCAGGAGACGGTGAGTTCTAGTCCTAACTTAAACACGAAAGCTGGTTGTGTGTCTCTGAGCCAACCACCAGAGACGGTGAGTTCTAGTCCTAATTTAAACATGAAAGCTGGTTGTGTGTCTCTGAGCCAACCACCAGAGACGGTGAGTTCTAGTCCTAATCTAAACATGAAAGCTGGTTGTGTGTCTCTGAGCCAACCACCAGGAGACGGTGAGTTCCAGTCCTAATCTAAACATGAAAGCTGGTTGTATGTCTCTGAGCCAACCACCAGGAGACTGTGAGTTCTAGTCCTAATCTAAACATGAAAGCTGGTGTGTGTCTCTGAGCCAACCACCAGGAGACGGTGAGTTCTAGTCCTAACTTAAACACGAAAGCTGGTTGTGTGTCTCTGAGCCAACCACCAGGAGACGGTGAGTTCTAGTCCTAACTTAAACACGAAAGCTGGTTGTGTGTCTCTGAGCCAACCACCAGGAGACGGTGAATTCTAGTCCTAACTTAAACACGAAAGCTGGTTGTGTGTCTCTGAGCCAACCACCAGGAGACGGTGAATTCTAGTCCTAACTTAAACACGAAAGCTGGTTGTGTGTCTCTGAGCCAACCACCAGGAGATGGTGAGTTCTAGTCCTAATCTAAACATGAAAGCTGGTTGTGTGTCTCTGAGCCAACCACCAGGAGACGGTGAGTTCTTGTCCTAACTTAAACATGAAAGCTGGTTGTGTGTCTCTGAGCCAACCACCAGGAGACTGTGAGTTCTATTCCTAATCTAAACATGAAAGCTGGTTGTGTGTCTCTGAGCCAACCACCAGGAGACGGTGAGTTCTAGTCCTAACTTAAACATGAAAGCTGGTTGTGTGTCTCTGAGCCAACCACCAGGAGACGGTGAGTTCCAGTCCTAATCTAAACATGAAAGCTGGTTGTGTGTCTCTGAGCCAACCACCAGGAGACTGTGAGTTCTAGTCCTAATCTAAACATGAAAGCTGGTTGTGTGTCTCTGAGCCAACCACCAGGAGACGGTGAGTTCTAGTCCTAACTTAAACATGAAAGCTGGTTGTGTGTCTCTGAGCCAACCACCAGGAGACGGTGAGTCTAGTCCTAACTTAAACATGAAAGCTGGTTGTGTGTCTCTGAGCCAAACACCAGGAGACAGTGAGTTCTAGTCCTGCCTTACCTGCAAAAGCTGGCTGAGTGACTTTGGGTCAGTCGCTCTTTCTCATCCCAACCCACCTCAAAGAGTTGTTGTTATGGGGAAAATAGAAGGAGGAAGGAGTCCTAGGTATGTTGGCTCCCTTGAGTTACTTATAAAAGTAATAAAGGTGGGATAAACCAATCTAATAAATAAATAGTACATTGCACGATTTTCTGCCCATTTTGCAAAAACATAAGAGCAGTTGGAATGAGGGGGGAGGAGAATTGCCTGGTTGTCAAGACATCATTTTTCCTGATATAAATCGTCATTGTTAAAAAATTTTTCCAATTGCAACCTTGGTTGTCGGCTGCCAGGTAGAACCAAAGTGGAATAGCACACTTGAATCTGAGAGAGTTTGGTCTTCTCCTCTTCTCTTGTTACAAGCAGAGGAAAATCAAACCAGGCAGATTTTTTTTTTAAAAAAAACCAGGGAGTATGAAACTGACTCGAAGGATTAAGAACTGCTGATAATATTGCCTGTAAAAGCTGCTAAAAAAACCAACAACTCTTGAGCTGAACCCGTGGAGGATGGGCTAAGACAAGAATTCCAGCCAATGGGAATACAGCTTAAACCCAAACCCTGCAGAGCATCTGAATCACAAATCGCAGAATTGAGGGGTTTTTTTCCCCCTCATTTGAATTGCAGTTGAGCTAAGATGAAATGAAATCAGCTGGGCTGCCCAAGGGAGACACAACATCATAGATACTAGACAGCGTAGTGCCAGCGCTGGATTGGCAGAATTGTAGTGTGTGTGGGAACAGTCAGATAATGTCTATAAAGGGTTACCGCATTGAAAAGATGTAGCCATGGAGGAGAACTTCTGCTTTGCTTCCAGAAGATCTCTAATTCTATCCTTGGATTTTCCATCTTTCCAAAGATCTCAACTGGAGGGATAATGCTGTCCAACTGAGATGTCAAAAATTTCTTGTATCCATTTCTTGATCGTATATGCACAATACTGGAAAAATCCAGAAACCCCTATAGATGACATTATAATAATAATAATAACATTCTGGAATGTGCAGAAATAGTTTAACCCTAATTAAATTAAAATTAAAGGAAAAGAAGACTCGGAATATTTTATAACATGGGAACAATTCTATAAATGGTTAAGTGACAGTTACTGAGGTTAGAGGAGTGGATTTATGTGAAATATGGACTACATGAGAAAGAAAAACTGATGAGTAAATATTTGGATGGTTATATAATCAATACTATAATGGAAGATAGTATACTTTTCAATAATGATTGATATTATTGCATATATGTTTATTTATATATGATTATAATGATTATGATGATGATGTTTATATGTTAACATTTTGGACAACTAGAAAACACACTGTTCAACATAGAAATGGAATATGTGATATAAAACAATAAAAAATATTTAACAAAAAAAAACTTCTTGCTGGTCAAATGGAAACACTACTTGGGCAAGAGAGATCCACTGAAGGCCCCACAGCAGGGGTGAAATCCAGTAGGTTCTGACAGGTTCTGGAGAACCGGTAGCGGAAAGTTTGAGTAGTTCGGAGAACTGGCAAATACCACCTCTGGCTGGCCCCAGAGTGGGGTGGGAATAGAGATTTTGCAGTATCCTTCCCCCAGGAGTGGGGAGGGAATGCAAATTTTGTAGTATCCTTCCCCTGGAGTGGGGAGGGAATGGAGATTTTGCAGTATCCTTTCCCTGCAATGCCCAACAAGCCATGCCCACAGAACTGGCAGTAAAAATTTTGAATTTCACCACTGCCCCAAAGTGCTTTTTCAAGAGGCAACTGGACTTTTTTTTTTTTAATTTGATTTATATGCCGCCCTTCTCCGGAGACTCCGGGCGGCTTACAATGCGTTAAGCAACAGCCTTCATTCTTTTGTATATTTATACAAAGTCAGCTTATTGCCCCCACAAACTGGGTCCTCAATTTACCTACCTTAGAAAGGATGGAAGGCTGAGTCAACCTTGAGCCTTGGCGAGATTCGAACCTGCAGTAATTGCAGACAGCTGTTCTTAATAACAGGGTGCTTTAGACCACTGTACTACCAAGGCACTTTCTTGGTTTTTCCTTTCACTTCTCATTCAAGAAGCTTCTTCAATTCTGACTGAATGGTGGAGAATGGAAAGATTTATATTATATTAGACCAGATGACTGCAAGGTATATACATCCTTCCATCCTCCACCAATCAGTCAGAACTTGGATGAGAAGTGAAAGGTCTTCAAGGAAAAACAAAGGAAGCCCAGTTGCCTCTTGAAAAAGCCCCTTTGGGACAACCATGACCTGAATGACTAAAGAATCTCCATAGGCTTTCAACTGAAGCTTTATATGAGCCAATAGCAGAAATAAATTGGGCTACCCATTAAAAGATGCAGGATTAAAAACGGAATGGGGGACATGGCAAAGCAATGCACATTGGGTTAGCATGCAAACAGATCAGAATCCAGAAACAATAGAAGTTAAACATTATAGCCCCAAACAACAGTTGCAGTAAACAAATGCCAACTTGCATTGTTTTGTCATGGCCTCATCCAATTTGTAATTCCCTAGCTTGTGGTCCTTGCTGAACTCTATTTCCTGTCCCTGACTGCTATAGCTTCATTTATCTGGATTGGCCACCCATGACCTCTTGGGGAAATAGAGGCAACCTCAAGCATCATTCCCTCCGGCAGGAGGGCAGGAGAACAAAGTGGACTGGAGATAAAATCATTCTTTTAATCCTAGAACCATTTCCCCCCAACTCAGCCCAACTCCTTCCCACTGCCGTTTATCCACCCAGATCACAAACATTTGGGTAATGATGTGATGCCTCCTCAAAGTCATTGAGGTTGGCATTGTCCCATTAGGCATTCTTCTTTCTTCATGTATGGAATTGAATGCCAGATTTGGGAGATTTAACCTATCCAATCAAGCTGGAGAAAAATGTCCCAAAAGGTGCTTTCTTTGTTTTTCCTTGAAGATGTTTCACTTCTGATCCAAGAACTTTATTCCGTTCTGACTGAATGGTGGAAGATGAAAAGGATTTATATTCCTTGCAGTCATCTGGTCTAAAATAATATACAGTAAATCCTTCCATCCTCCACCATTCAGTCAGAGCTGACGAAAGTTCTCGGATGAGAAGCAAAACAAAAAAACTCCAGTTGCCTTTTGAACAAGCACTTTTGGGACAACCATGACCTGGATGACTGAGGATCTCCATAGACCAGAGGTCAGCAACCTGCAGCTCTGGAGCCGCATGTGGCTCTTTCAATCCTCTGCTATGGCTCCCTATCCACTCAAAATATGCATCACAACCACCAATGTGCAATACCAGCCAGTACGCGATTTATTAAGCTTTTCAACCCCCAGTAGGCCAACCATGGATAAACCCAAGAAAAGTTTCAGAAGAAAACAGAACTTTTAATTAATTAATTAATTAATTAGCATAATTAACTAGCATAATTAATATGCTAGTTTTGTGGCTGCTCAAGAAATAATAACCAGGCACGGAGAAGGGTTTTGTGGCTCCCAGTGTTTTCTTTTCTGTGGGAAAGGGGTCCAAATGGCTCTTTGAGTGTTTAAGGTTGCAGACCCCTGCCATAGACACTGGGGAAAATGGGTTGGAATATACAGAAGAGACAGAACAACAGAGAGCAAAAGCAGATATACACTCTCTGAGTATAGATAGATACTTGGGTTCCATCCTGCGACCTCTAAACAAGTTTTAAGGTCAGTTTTGGGGAATTCAGGTGTTATTGGCCTCAATATTTGATGGAGTTCTTTCCACCCGGATTTCTTTCTCCATGGCCTAATGCAGTGATGGTGAATCTTTTCGGGACCGAGTGCTCAAACCAAAACGTGCGTACATGTGCAGGCACTGGAGCACCAGAAATCCCAAGATCAACTAGCTGATACGTGCATGCCTGTTTTTTCACCATTTTCAGGCCATTTTCTGGGCCGTTTTTGGGCTGTTTTCCAGGCCATTTTCAGGCTGGTTTTCAGGCTGTTTCGGGGCCATTTTCTGGGCCATTTTCAGGCTGGTTTTCCAGTTGTTTTTGAGTTGTTTTTTTAGGCCAAAAAGTGGCCTGAAAACAGCCTGGAAAAGGCCCGGAAAGGACCTGAAAAACACCCTCATTTTTGGTCATTTTAAGGCCGTTTTCTGAACTGCCCACGAAGACCAGCTAGCCAGCTCACACATGCGTGCCGTAAATGTGGGAGGTCTCACAAAGATCGATGGTTCGTTGAGGGTGCTTCCAAGAAAAGGTAGCACGCAAGGATGCAATCAAGTTAAATCTTTATTTAGAAATAAAGTAGATAAAATGAGTTCCCTGGCATGGAGGCATCCATGCCTGGATTGAGCCCATGGATCAGTCCCGTAGGAAGCTAGAACAAGAGCCAAAGAGCAGCCCCTGTGCTGGGGTTCTTATAGGGGCCCTTGACCCCTCCCTTACCAAAGGTGTGTGAGGGGGCCATTAACTCTCCCCAATGGGGCTGCAGGGGCCGGAGCCCCTTGACCCACCAGTGGGATCAAAGGTGCCTCTTTGCTCCCATCTGGTGGCCTTTTAAGAAACTGCCATGGCTGGCACAAAACACCTAACAGTAAACCAGAAGAGCAGGTGGCAACGGCATGCGTGCCCACAGAGAGGGCTTTGCGTGCCACCTCTGGCATGCATGCCATTGGTTCGCCATCACGGACCTAATGCATCTTAAAAACCTGTTCTTCCTGATTCTGAACTCATGATAAAAACCCTTTTGGTGATGGGTAGTCCGCATTTATGAAACATCCTCTCTAGGAAATTCTTACGTCGCCAGTGCTGCTTTCTGTCCATTTGTGTTCTCCAAATATACCTTTCCACACTGAGTGGCCATACACCAGTAGTGGGTTTCACTTACCTACGGTACCGGTTCAGAACTGCGAGTGCGTGTGCGTTCGGTGCTTCTGCACATGCGCAGAGCGTCCATGGTGACGTCTGGGCAGGTGGGCAGAGCTCCTGCTGCCGCTGCTACGGGTTCGCCCAAACTGGGGAGAACCGGTAAAAGCCCACCACTGCCATGCACGTGTCCAGTTATTTCAGAGGAGATGCGATGCTGTCATTAAAACAACATTCCTTCTATTTTCGAAGGGAAGATGGGAATAAGTATGCCAAAGCTGCACTGGAGCCTTATTCAAGAAAGATAGACAACAAAATTCACAAGGCTGTAAGTTCTCAACTCTTCTTTCATCAGTCAACGGATGACACCTCGGTGTAACTTGGAAAAAAAAATCACAAAGTTCATTTACCTCTGCAAGTTTATGTGTCTGCTTGTGCACATGTGGGAAAGGGGATGAGGCTAAATATTTCCAGATTCTGGAAATGAAATATCGTGCACCAGGGAGAAAAGAAAACACAATAAGAATCCTTTGGAGATTCTCTCTCTCTCTCTCTCTCTCTCTCTCCCTCCCTCCCTCTCTCTGTCTCTCTCTCTGTCCCGCTCTCTCCCACCCTCCCTCCCCCTTGCTCCCCCCCTCCCCCCCCCTTCTGTCTCTTGCCCTTGCTCTGTCTTGCTCTCTCCCACCCTCCCTCCTTCCCCCTCTCTCATTCTCCCTCCCTCCCTCCCTCTGTCTGTCTCTCTCTTTCTCTCTCTCTCTCTCACGCACACCTTGTGGCATCATTGGGCAGCTGCTGTAGTCACACAACATGCTTTATCTATTTCTTAACATAATTGATGGCCCAGTTTTCCATAGTAAGAGTCTCACCACCATTTAAATGTTCCACTATGCCTTTGGAAGGATCTAACTCAGGGGTGAAATTCAGCAGGTTCTGACAGGTTCTGGAGAGCCGGTAGCAGAAATTTTGAGTAGTTTGGAGAACCGGCAAATGCCACCTCTGGTTGGCCCCAAAGTGGGGTGGGAATGGAGATTTTGCAATATCCTTCCCTCAGGAGTGGGGAGGGAATGGGGATTTTGCAGTATCCTTCCCCTGGAGTGGGGAGGGAATGGAGATTTTTCAGTATCCTTCCCCTGCCATGCCCACCAAGCTACACCACGCCCACCAAACCACGCCCACAGAACCAGTAGTAAAAAAAATTGGATTGCACCACTGATCTAACTAAAATATTGTAGAATAATAAAATTAGAAGCTGCCTTGTACATAGCCAGACTATGTAATTGTCTATATCAAGAATACCACTATTGATCTATGGGTTTACATCATGATTGAGCAAGCTTTCATCGGACAGATATCATACATTAACATTGACAGTAAAGATTTCGGTATGTGGATCTAAGATCTTCCAGTTCCCCAAATTTAGAGTTTGCTTTTCTTTTGATTCGCTTTAGAATGTGCTAGCCTATTTTACGCCAAAGTTTCTTACTTCACAGTAGCAGGAAATGACAACACCAATTTTTAGTCTATACAATCCTGTCCAGAGAATAAATGACACAATTTGCCAATCTTAGAGAAAAAGATTAGAGAATTATGGCTATGTTTTGCCTATTTATATCCTTTTATTTGTGCCAATTTTTTTTTTCATGTGTCCATGTCTTTATCTATACTGTTACTTGTTTCCTTGTACTTTTTTTAAAAAAGATATTTTATTAGTTTTAAAAGTAAAACAATGGGCATTGCTCAACATCTCTGGTTTCTAACATTTGCGTCAAATTCAAGTTAATATATGTTCCTTAATCTATATACAAATTTACATATTTCCTATTTCATTATATATCAGGTATACAGTATTTTACTTCCTAAACAGCTATACATATATTTAATAAACCTATATTACATTCACAAATTCAATATACCTTGGCATATTGATATACATTGATATATACATTTCCAGACATTCGTTATCCCTTGTTTTTGGCATTCTTCCTCTTACCTAACCAATTATAAAATTTATTCCAGACTTCATAGTATTTTGATTCACTCTTTTGTTTCCTTGTCCTTGTTGACAAATAAATAAATATAATATAAAATAAAATAAAAATTAGTGCAATATGTAAATCAGGTCATTGCAAGGCCTTTCACTAGGTTTTAGGATCATAATTTTTCAGTTCTTTAAGAGGACCGTGCGAGTCGGGAACATAAAGCGTCTTGAAAGTTACGGCTGTGTCCTTGATAAATCCTTCAAGGCTTCCCTAGCAATTCAGATTTGATTTTAATTGGTCTGGCTGCATATTATAAACATCTGGAGGCAGAGTCCAATGTTCATATCATTCTGTAGCACCAGAGCCATGGAGATGAGGGAAGGAGGGGGGGGAAGGAACTCTTTTTATAGCACTTTTTTTTATCCAAAGAATCCAGATGTAGCAGAATCCTTCCTGCTCAACAGCTGCCGTCTGATAGGTCTTGTGGCCAACAGCTTGGAGAGCTGAGCTGTGTGGCTTTGCTTCGTCTGTCTGGGAAACATCAAAGCTAACGCAAGAGAGCAAATCATGATTACATATGAAGCAGTAGCATTTTGAAAGAGGTTGGAAGGACTCAAGACTATAATGGATTCTTGCTTTGGCTGGTTGTTACTGATAAGTCCATATTGCAAAGGAGACCCATAGATAAGTGCAGAGAACTTGCTTTTTTGGGAAGGATGCTGTAGGTTGAAGCCCTAACATTGAATTTAAAACAACAACAACAACAAATATCTGAAAACTTGCAGAGCTATTAGCACTCTCTTAGATGCACCAGATTGTCCTAAATGGATAATGTTTGGCCAGATGGTAAGTCAACTCCTTAAAATGCTTTGGAAACATTGCTTATTTAGAAAGCTAATGCTAATAGAAGGAGCCATAGCTCGCTTCACACACTCACCAAAAAGATTATCTGTATTCAGGACACAGACTTGAGTAAAAAAAATAAATAAATCCAGACTTTCAATAATACCAGGGCTACATTAAACCGCAGGAAAGGAAATGTGGCAAGGAATCTTTTCAAAGGGTTAAGAAGATGGATTATGATTGTGGAGTCATGAATCAAACACCTTCAACCCAATGTCCCAGAAGATTGGGAGTTCTGGTTCTGTCTTAGGCATGAAAGCCCAACTCACCATCTCCTGGTGATCGGCCCAAACCTACCCAGCCAAGTTTCATGTCTAAAACAGGACTAGAACTCACAGTCTCCTGGTGATTGGCCCAAAGTCATTCAGCTGGCTTTCATGCCTAAGGCGGGACTAGAACTCACAGTCTCCTGGTGATTGGCCCAAAGTCATTCAGCTGGCTTTCATGCCTAAGGCAGGACTAGAACTCACAGTCTCCTGGTGATTGGCCCAAAGTCATTCAACAGGCTTTCATGTCTAAGGGGGACTAGTACTCACAGTCTCCTAGTGATTGGCCCAAAGTCACTCAGCAGGCTTTCATGTCTAAGGCGGGACTAGTACTCACAGTCTCCTAGTGATTGGCCCAAAGTCATTCAGCTGGCTTTCATGCCTAAGGCAGGACTAGAACTCACAGTCTCCTGATGATTGGCCCAAAGTCATTCAGCTGGTTTTCATGCCTAAGGCAGGGCTAGAACTCACAGTCCCCTGGTGATTGGCCCAAAGTCATTCAGTTGGCTTTCATACCTAAAACAGGACTAGAACTCACCCTCTCCCAGTTTCTAGCCTTTTGTCTTCACCAGTAGACCAAACTGACTCTCTCCTTCAAAAAACACGCATAACACCATACATTAGACATAATTTTAAAAAGTATCTATGTATTTACACTGAAAAGATTAATGGCTGCTAGAGGTTATTGAGTAAGCCAAGATCTGTTTTAATTTGGTGAGCTGGCTCAAATCTGTGATCCACTGGGAGGGATTGCTTTGTAGTTGTGTGCACGCCTAGGTAAAAACAACCCCTCCCCCCAAAAAACACCTCTGAATCAACATGAAGGCACTCCATTGAAGTCAATGCCTCAAACTGATTGAATGATTCAGTTCAAAGGGAAGATTTGATCAAATAAAGTTCACTTGGTTGGGTTAACTCAACACGTCAAAAGAAAACAAATCACATTGTTAGCACAATGTGTAAATTGCTTAATCCTTCTAATAGAAAAGTAACACTTGTTTGCTGTTTTAGATCTGGCTCAGTTATGTCTCATGAGGCAGCTTCATGCAGCAGGACAAGCCCTAATATGTTTATTTTGGGCTTAGCCTACTTGAAGAACTCCAGTTTGTTGTGGTTTATTCAGAAAAGTATGGCTTAAGGTAAAAGTAAAGGTTCCCCTTGCACATATGTGCTAGTCGTTCCTGACTCTAGGGGGTGGTGCTCATCTCTGTTTGAAAGCCGAAGAGACAGAGCTGTCTGAAGACGTCTCCGTGGTCATGTGGCCGGCATGACTAAATGCCAAAGGTGCACGGAATGCTGTTACCTTCCCAACAAAGGTGGTCCCTATTTTTCTACTTGCATTTTTTACGTCGTTTCGAACTGCTAGGTTGGCAGAAGCTGGGACAAGTAACGGGAGCTCACCCCGTTACGCAGCACTAGGGATTCGAACCGCTGAACTACCAACCTTTTGATCAACAAGCTCAGCATCTTAGCCACTGAGTCACCGTGTCCCTAGCAAGTATGGCTTAAACATGCACAATACGTTGACAATTGTAAGGAAGAATGATGGATTATGTCCCTATATTTTAGATAGCTTATCAAACTCATCTGGCTTCATCAAGTGAATGCAGTACTAACAAGGCTTTCTTAGTTTGTATTCTGGTCTTCTAGCTTTATGGTTAGAAAGGTGATAAAAATATACTGAAAAATAACCAAAATTGTCTTTTTCCTGCAGGCATTTTTTTTATCATTAAAAAGAACACACACTAGAACCTATGTTCTACTTTTTAAGGTGTCTTCACTCTGAGAGGTCCTTGGTGCTCTCTGAGCTTGGTTGTTTTCCTGCAAACATTTCATTACCAAATTAGGTAACATCATCAGTGGGAGGAGGAGGAAGGGGTCCTCAGTGCTCTCTGAGTTTGGTTGTTTTCTTGCAGCTGTTTCATTATCCAAACTAGCACTGATGATATTATCTAGCTTGGTAATGAAACTTCTGCAGGAAAGCACCCAGGGCCCCTTGTTTCAAGCCTGAGCTACAAATATTCTCCTTTATTGGCATTCCTCACTCTTTATGCATAAAACTACAGTGACTAATAAACTCTGCATTGCACTTGTACTGTATATAAAGAAAATTACTCTAGCAGAAAACACATCTTCCATTACCCAAAATAACATATCAAGGTTCCCTTTATTTCATGAAGAAATCATTTTAATGTGTAAATTCAGGAAACACCAATTCATTTTTGCCATTTTCAACAACAACAACAATAAATCCATAAAAAGACACATGCCGAATGTCTTATTTGTCAATAGCCCAAATCCACCAGTCAAAAGGCAAGGTGCGCAAAATGTACTGAGGCTACCTTACCACAGAAACCACACAATACTAAAGTTTGATTTGGATAATTGACTGTGTGAAGTCAGCCACACTTGACCGGATAAAACACAAGAGTTTTGCATCACATAAAGCAATGATTTAATTAATTATGGTTAATTGAACAGACCACAGTGGGTTGTTGACCCAATATCCTAATTGATAAATCATGGGTGTAAAACACAGTAGTTAGCTTCACACAACACACTAATAAATCCAGAGCAGGGGTTAGAATGCAGTACTACACGCTACTTCTGCTGACTGCCTGCAATTTGGCAGTTCGAAGCTCACCAGGCTCAAGGTTGACTCAGCCTTCCATCCTTCCGAGGTGGGTAAAAACCCAGATTGTTGGGGGCAAGAGGCTGACTCTGTAAACCACTTAGAGAGGGCTGTAAAAGCACTGTGAAGCAGTATATAAGTCTAAGTGCTATTGCTATTCAAATGCACCTGATCCTGGCTAAGTAAATTAAGTGAACCAGAGCTTGGAATGAAAAAAAACAAGCCTGAGATTTTTTTTTTTTCATTATTAGAATTCAATACTTAAACATTTCATCCAAGTCACTAGATCACACAACACACTAAATCCTGGTTTTTTTTTTTTAATCATTATGCTATTAAATGATAGCTCTCTATTTACAACGGACTGAACTATTAAATTCGATGCACAGCCACAATTGCTGGAAACACACAAGTCAAAGCAAGTTGTTACGATTTAATCACGTGCAAAGCCAATAACTCTGTTTTTTTTCCCTGCTGTCAGAGGTGGAAATTAGAAACTGTGTGGATCTACTGCAAATAATCCAGAAAGTTGGTGATGGATCTTAGTTTACATCTTCCCTGTATGGAGAAGCTCCCTCTCCCAAATCATTAAATCTAGTCATGTAAACGCATTTCTTTGAACTCTGGTGCTGGAGAAGACTCCTGCGAAGATTCCTGCGAGTCCCTTGGACTGCAAGGCGATCAAACCGGTCAGTCCTAGAGGAGATCAACCCTGACTGCTCTTTCGGAGGCCAGATCCTAAAGATGAAACTCAAATACTTTGGCCATCTAATGAGAAGGAAGGACTCCCTGGAGAAGAGCCTAATGCTGGGAAAGACTGAGGGCAAAAGAAGAAGGGAGCAACAGAGAATGAGATGGCTGGATGGAGTCACTGAAGCAGTCGGCGTGAGCTTCAATGGACTCCAGAGGATGGTGGAGGACAGGAAGGCCTGGAGGAATGTTGTCCATGGGGTTGTGATGGGTTGGACACGACTTCGCAACTAACAACAACAAATGCATTTGCTTTGTTTCATTCAGTTCAATGGGATTATTATTATTTTTTTAAGACTAAACAAAACTTCAAATTGCTGGCTTGGCTTTTGGACAGCCCTACAAAGTCTGAGAAATCTCTTAACTGAAATTATTTTGACACAACCCTGCAATTCAGGCCTGGATTCAGACTCCCAATATCTTTTTTTTCCCCCTCGCTGTCAACAAAGGCAACCAACGATTAGGAAAAAAACTGCTGAAGCTTGCATTTGGCTTTTTCATTCGCCACAAGGGTGAAAAATGAGCTACTTAGAGAAATAGGCATTTGCAAAGGTATCGCTTTCTCACCCAATTTTCAATTCATCAGACTATTTGCTGAGTTTCCCCAAGAAAGGTTTTCAGAAACACTGCCACCTCGTGGCCCTTGAGGAACGCCGTGTCAAGGCATTCAGGAGAGTTGCAGCATTAATCTGTTGATCTTGGGAAAATGAAAAATTGCAAGTTTTGTGGTGGCACCGTGAAAAGCTCTGGCAACAAACCATAAAAAAAGAAATATGTGGATGAATAGAAGAAAAGAAGCTGATAGACAAAATGGCATCTTTGACGCAATCCTATTGTTTGGACTCCAGCGATCCTGGGTTCAAAATGTGAGCAAGTTGGATTGGGTTAGATGTAGAGAACAAGCTTTGGAAACTCTACGGTCCAGATTACCTGTTGCTTTCTTTTCCAATCATTTTAATGAATCTGGATGAAAGGTGACACATTTCACTGCATCGTATTCAATGCACTGAATCACGTTTTGTATCCTTCATTAGTAGAGACAAAAGTTAGTCATTAAATTTATAAAGCATATAACTTCACTGTGCTTTTACTGCCCTCTCTAAGCTGTTTTATAGAGTCAGCCTTTTGCCCCCAACAATCTGGGTCCTCATTTTACCCACCTCAGAAGGATGGAAGGCTGAATCAACCTTGAGCCTGGTGAGATTGAACTGGCAAATTTCAGGCAGCCGGCAGTTGGCAGTCAGCAGAAGTAGCCTGCAGTACTACATACTAACCCCTGCGCCACCAGGACTCCTATGTCAGTTAAAGCTTAACTGCTGTCTGGGCTAGTCTCTGAAGTTTTCTTCACAATATTTCAGGAATAGTTTGCCATTGTCTCCATCCCAGGGCCGAGAGAGAAGTACTGGCCCAAAGTCACCCAGCTGGCTTTGTGCCTAAGGCAAGACTAGAACTCACAGTCTCCCACATTCTTGCTTGATGTCTTAAATCACTATACCAGACTGGGTCTCCACCTTTTCAATTAAAAGAACAATTTGAAATATTGTGAATTTTGAAAGTACTCGAGGGTACAGTGTTTGCTCTCCTACCCATTAAACGCAAAATCATAGTCCATTACACAGCAATTACACAGTCAAGGATAAAGGCTCTGTTTCATGTACCTGCAAACCTAGCCTCAGCAGTGATGGACTTTCTAATAAGACATTTGATGACAATGTTAAGTTGCAAGGAGTGCAGGTATCAGTAAAGCCAACAGATTGCATCACACTCACGTTCTTTCAAGATGACAATCTTGAAATCAAGACTGAAATCAGTCTTGAAATCAAGACCTAAAATGGACACCTAACATTAAAAACGTCATCAAAAAAGCACAACAAAGAATGTTCTTTCTGTGCCAAGTCAGGAAGCTCAAACTGCTCAAGGAATTGCTGATTCAGTCCTACAGAGGAATTATTGAGTCTGTCATCTGCACCTCTATAATGTCTGGTTTGGTTCTGCAACCCAACAAGACAGACACTGACTTCAGAGGATAATTAGAATTGCAGAAAAAACAATTGCTACCAACCTGCCTTCCATTGAGGACCTGTATACTGCACGAGTCAAAAGGAGGGCTGTGAAAATATCGTAGACCCCTCACATCCTGGACATAAATTGTTTCAACTCCTACCCTCAAAACGACTCTATAGAGCACTGCACACCAGAACAACTAGACACAAGGACAGTTTTCTCCCGAACGCCATCACTCTGCTAAACAAATAATTCCCTCAACACTGTCAAACTATTCACTAAGTCTGCATTATTATTACTATTAATCTTCTCATCGTTCCTATCACCCATCTCCTCCCACTTATGACTGCATGACTGTAACTTTGTTGCTTGTATCCTTACAATTTATATTGATTGCTTCCTAGTATGATTCGATTGCTTATTTGTACCCTATGACTATCATTAAGTGTTGTACCTTATGATTCTTGACGAAGGTATCTTTTCTTTTTATGTACACTGAGGACATATGCACCAAAGACAAATTCCTTGAGTGTACAATCACACTTGGCCAATAAAGAATTCTATTCTATTCATCTTCCTTCAAAGCCAACCAACTGATCTGAGCATGGTTGAGACAGTCCCTGGCATTCATTTTCTTTCTTGGTTATGGCAGCTCCACGTGATGCATGGCATTGCATGTACAAAGAACAGCCTCCTGAGCACCAATGGGGAGAGCCTGGTCATTCATCAGAGACAGCCCTCTTTCTCCAAAAACACTGTCTGGTTGCCGTATTGCCTGTTTCTCATCTGCCAGCTGGAGTTCATCCAAGATCCTATCTCCTTCAGACGCTAAGTAAGGAAAATGATTTAGGTGGAAGGAAAATGTAAAGGGAGTTGGGTGTCCACACGCTCTGCTCGCTGACAGTGACTGACTCCATCTGCCTAGGTTCACAACTCCAGCGTCTGTTCTAGAGGGCTTCCCAGATGTGTGGATATAATAAGTAAGGTTGTGTTTGACCTGCACTCGCTGGGAAAGTTATTCCACGGTTAATGGTGAGTAAGCCTAGCAAACAATCTGAGGCAAACTACTGTGAACAGCTTGGGGATGAAGGAAAGTTACTCTTCGCATGGCTAAAAGATATCCCTCTGACGCCATTTCCTGCCACAGAATTTAGAAGTTATATATTGACTTTTTTTTTAAAAAAAGAAATGTATATATCGATCAATTATATTTATATAACTACCAGTCTCACAAAACACGACTCCAGGTAACTTAACAAAGCATTGATATATAATGAAAAGGCTAGGAGAGAGGTCTAGTGATGAAGGCATCAGTTGAAAACCAGGAGATGGTGAGTTCTAGTGCTGCCTAAGGCATGAAAGCTGCCTGAATGACTTTGGACCAATCACCAAGGAGACAGTGAGTTCTAGTCCAGTCTAGCCATGACAGCTGGCTGGGTGATCTTGTCCAGTCACTCTTTCATGCCTAAGGTGGGGCTAGAATACACAGGCTCCTGGTGATTGGTTCAAAATCACCCAGCTGGCTTTAAGGCCTAAGATGAAACTAGAACTCACTGTCTCCTGGTTTCTAGCCTGGTGCCTTAACCACTAGACAAAAACTGGCTCTCTGTGGATTAATGTGGAATTTATTTCTAGGTAAAGCGATGAGTAAATAAATGGCCAACATTGTTTACAAATTGTGTTTTAGTCACACACAAGTGTACGACCATCCATATGACAAGGCATTAAGTTAAAACTGCAAGGCAACTGATCCACAGACACTTAAAAGCACAGAGTCCCCACATAGACACTGAAAACACTTAAAAACCACAAACGCTGCTCCACAATATACCCACAAGCACACAACTGTACGGTGGGGTTGCCATGCAGTGAGAAATGTTTGGCTGATAGAAAGACGAAAAGCCAGAGTGGATGAAGCAGGATCCTCTCTTTGGGGTTATACCTTTTCACAGACAGATCAGAAAACGCTAAGTCCTGCGAACAAATTTTGCTGCAGGTTTCCTGTTTGTGCCAGTAATCCATATTAATTAAACTGTCTTTGTGATGGCCACCCGTTTTCCCCCCCCACAGCCTGAAAAGAGAGTTGTAGGGGTGAGCGGTTTCCTCCAGGGGGCACCGTTGTGCTTCCTTAGATGCATGTCTCCAAATAAAGCAGCATTGGAAACCAACTGACAGCTAAATGCAACCTCAACATGTTTCTCTTGTCAGTAAAACGAAAGTCTTTAAAAAAAAAAAACAGCTTCTCTAAAGAAGATTTTGTTCCTAGGAAGTTCTTGTTTGCTACAGTTAAAAAAACCAAACAAAACCAAACAAAACAACAACAGCAACAAAGAAAACCGCCATCTTCCCAGGTGCACTTGGAAAAAGTGCAAAGAAGAGCAACTCAGATGATCAAACGCCTGGAGACTAAACCATATGAAGAACAGCTGCAGGATTTGGGCTTGGCTAGTCTAGAGAAAAGAAGGTCTAGGAGGGACATGAGAGCAGTCTTCCAGTATTTGAGGGGCTGCCACAAAGAGGAAGGAGGCCCTCAGAGGTTGTGGGAGCTTCATCACTGGAGGCTTTCAAGAAGAGACTGGACTGCCATCTGTCAGAAATGGTGTAGGATCTACTGCTTGGGCAGGGGGTTGGACTAGATGACCTACAAGGTCCCTTCCAACTCTGTTAATCTGAGACAATTTATTTTCCAAAGCACCTGAAGGCAAGACAAGAAACAATGGATGGAAACTGATCAAAGAGAGAAGCAACCTGGAGTTAAAGAGAAACTTCCTAACAGTGAGGACAATTAACCAGTGGAACAGAAGTTGCCTTCAGACGTTGTGGGTGCTTCATCACTGGAGGTTTTTAAGAAGAGACTGGACAGTCACTTGTCTGAAATGGTGTAGGATAGTGATGGTGAACCTTTTAGACACTGAGTGCCCAAACTGCACGTGCACGCATGCCCAAACTGAACCCAGACATGTGCAGACATGTATGAGTATGAATACAGGATAAGGATATGGATAAATGGGGACAGTAGGACAGGGATGGTAGGCACGCTGGTTGCGGTTATGCACGCCCCTTACAGACCTCTTAGGAATGGGGTGAGGTCATCAGTAGACAGTCTAAGGTTAAAGTTTTGGGGGTTTGGGGAAGAAGCCACAGAGTCAGGTAGTGCATTCCAGGCATTGACCACTCTGTTGCTGAAGTCGCATTTTCTGCAATCGAGTTTGGAGCGGTTTACCTTAGGTTTGTATCTATTGTGTGCTTGTGTATTATTGTGGTTGAAGCTGAAGTAGTTATTGACAGGTAGGATGTTGTAGCAGATAATTTTGTGTACTATGCTTAGGTCAGACCGAAGGCGGCATAGTTCTAAATTGTCTAATCCCAAAATTTCAAGCCTGGTGGCATAAGAGATTCTGTTGTGAGCAGAAGAGTGGAGGACTCTTCTCGTGAAATACCTCTGGACTCTCTCAATTGTATTAATGTCTGATATACAGTGTGGGTTCCAGGCAGATGAGCTGTATTCGAGAACTGGTCTAGCAAAGGTTTTGTATGCCCTAGTTTTCAGTACAATATTACCGGAGAAGAAGCTTTGCAAGTTTAGGTTAACAACTCTTAATGCCTTTTTGGCAATGCTGTTACAGTGAGCTCTGGCGCTTAGATCATTTCTCCCGTAATTTCTGATGGCGACTCAGCAGTTGGGGGGAAGGTGAAGGAAACTGAAAAAGGGAGGAGTGATGGGGGGGGGCTGGAGAAGAAGAAAGAGGGCATAGCTGAAATTAAAACAAATAATTGCAGATGACTGTTATTGCAGCTTGGCTGGACAACTGTTCAGAGCTGCATCCGCTAGAGAGGAGGACTGGCAGCAAACCGTGTGGCCTCCATACAACAATTAATGGCACCTAAATTGCTCTTTCCTTTGTCTTTTATTTAGCAACTGGGCTCTGCCCAGGAAACCTTGGCTTCCAGTCTTGGAGTGTTTTGACTTTCAGATTGTAAACTCAGTGATTTCTTGGACAAACACAGTCCCATTTGCGTTCCCCCCTCCCTTTTCTGGGAGTACAATGGATGTTTTGAATGTAAGCGAGAGTCCAGGGCTATGTGAAAAATGTCCCTTGAGAACTTCCTCTTAAAGGAGATACAGCAGAAGCTCAGTGCACATTAACAAAGGATATAAGAACTCCTTCAAATTGTACTTCGTTCCTTTGGTGTTCGTGGACTTGTCTAGGTATCTGGGGGAGATTCTGTCATCCAGCTCACAGTTGTCCCAAAGGTGCTTTTGTTTTCAAGAGGCAACTGGACTTTCTGGTTTCTCTTTGAAGACCTTTCGCTTCTCATCCAAGAAGCTTCTTCAACTCTGATTGGATGGTGGGGAGTGGAAGGATTTATATTCCTTGCAGACAGCTGGTCATTTGCAAATTTTTTAGCGGGTCATGGAGGCCACTTGGAGGTTTATCTGTGTCCTCAGGGTCACCTGAGTGGTGCAAATAGGTGTGGAGTCTTCTTGGAACTGTTGAAAGGACTGTGTTGTAGACTGGAGATAGATGATGTCGTATCCCTCCCTCCCTCTCTGTTGAGAGAGGGCTGTTCGATTTTGACATTGATGGCCTCTTTGACCTCTCTTTCAAACCAATGGCCCTCTCTATCCAAAATGTGGACTTTTACTATCTTCAGAAGAGTGGCCTTTGTCTTTTAAATGCAGATGGACTGCTGAATCGTGTCCTGTTTTTCTTTTCTCTCTAGAAGAATGCAAATGACCAGCTGTCTTCAAGGAGTATAAATCCTTCGATTCCCCACCATCCAGTCAAAGCTGAAGAAGCTTCTTGGATGAGAAGTGAAATGTCTTCAAAGAGAAACCAGAAAATCCAGTTGCCTTTTGAAAAAAAAAAAAAACCTTTGGGACTTGTCTATGTAATTTTGTTGGTAGAAATCAAGAACTTCTTTTCAGTCCAGCTCACAGTTCTAGAGTCCCCTGGAGACATCTTAACCAAGGAGTAACCCACAAAATGCCCCTAACTTTGTAGTCAAGGCTAGGAAAACCATGTTAGATCACCCTCAAATTCATGATGGACCCATGTTCAAAAGTCTACATTCACCAGGGGTCTTCTTATATGACCTATGTGTTGCAGGAGTGATGATGGGATCTCTAATTCAACATGGTATTAGTTTGGAAAAGGTTGACACGGGTTTGATACCTAGGGATATGTCAAGCAAATACAATGCTTTATGACTTTTTATAAGAAACAGTCCTTGCTTTTTGATCCTGAGTCATTCAATCATGAAAGCTACAACTTACTCAGTCTTGATAAGGTAAAGGTAAAGGTTTCCCTCACACATATGTGCTAGTTGTTCCCAACTCTAGGGGGCGGTGCTCATCTCTGTTTCAAAGCCGAAGAGCCAGCGCTGTCCGAAGACGTCTCCGTGGTCATGTGGCTGGCATGACTAAAGGTGCACGGAATGCTGTTACCTTCCTACCAAAGGTGGTCCATATTTTTCTACTTACATTTTTTACATGCTTTCGAACTGCTAGGTTGGCAGAAGCTGGGACAAGTAACGGGAGCTCACCCCATTACGATGCACTAGGGACTCGAACTGCTGAACTGCCAACCTTTGGATCGACAAGCTCAGCATCTTAGCCACTGAGCCACCACATCCCTTGATAGCTAGTCTTGATAGTTAAGCCATAATTGGTTGGCTTCTTTTACAATAGAAAGTCTTAAATTATGATTTACAAATTACAGGCTGGATTCACACAATCTGTTAAGCAAAAACCAAACAGGCCACCTACAGAGTGGTATGAAATGTGAAAGTCACGTTGAGTCTTTGCAGACCAGATAAGATGGCTTGGATGCATACACTGAACTAAGCTTTTGTCTGTAGTCACAGGAACTGTTAAGCCACGGAGCAATCTGGGTTTTTGTTTTGTTTTGGCTTAGCAGGATACATGATCCCTAACCTTTACACTGTAATTTGTAAACCACGATTTATGGCTTTGTCATGTAACATGAAGCCAGTCAGAGATGATTGGCAAGTGGGTGGCAACATAAATGGAATGGGTGGATGGGTAAATTCTAACTAATCTGTTTAAATAAACCATGGTTTAATGGACATGATGTGATTTTGTTTGGTTGGTCGGACTTTTCAATCAGTCAGAATAGTCAAATGTGAATGGGTAGATAGATGATAGATAGCTAGATAGCTAGATAGTTAGATAGATAGATCACACAAATGGTTTTTAACCCATGCTAGTTCAGAGACTTTGATTCCTTTCCAAGTATGTCCCACTGCAAGCCTTCTACTTCCTAAACTTAGCTGAGTCTCACACAATAGCTGTATTCCCATCCCATCCTAATAAATCAGACAATGGCATAATACGATGACGTGCTTCACATAATCGCTAGGAAATGATTGTGTTTCCAACAAAAGATTAAACCATAAGTGTCTTCAGAGTCACTTATGTATGAGTGAGTGAGTCACTGATATTCTGTGAGTGGTGATGGAGTAAACGATCATGATTGAAACCCTGTGATTGTATACTTGTAGGACACAAGTATGAAAAATGGGGCGTTTGTGTTGTGACACTGTGACATTCGTGTCACTATATTTTTTTCACCATTGTGGTTTCTGCCAAACTGCCTATGAACAGAACCACAAACTACTCAATCCTATTTTAACTTAGTTTATAGTCTGGTGTAACCCCACAGATACATTTAATAGGGAAAAAAAAACATTATAAACCTGAGTTGGTTAGATGGATAACAAAAAGGCAGAGCCTTCTCAAGCCACTTGTCCTCCTGTTACAGGAGGAGGAGGGTAAGTCACAAGTTGTTTGAGGATAGCATGAACAGATAAGTCTCCCTTTCAGCTGGATAAACTTGATGGGCCTCCGGAAGAGAAAGCTTCCGGTGTAATATGCTTGAAGGAGAAACCAGCCAAAAGGCTGTGGGGTAGAGAGGAGCTGGTGATTAAGGAGCTAGATAGGGTGAAGAAAAAAGGTAAGAACTCTTAGATAACACCCCCGGGTCCCGAAGGCCTGACTTTCATTGATAAAAACCTTCATGAGGTAAAACACGAAGCACAGCCTCCTGCTTCCTCACAATGTCATGACTTGGAGATATTAATGCTTCTATCTTTGGAATGGCCAGACTGCTGAAAAACATATCAGGGAGAGAAAGAATGGGGAAGGATATTAAAACAGCAGTGAGCGTGAGTTGACAACCTTAGGAGAAACACAGGATGAGAAAGCAGGTGTTCTCCTACAGATCCCAGACTTAGCCATCTTCTAAGGATTCTATTTTACGTGTTCAGGGAAGGATTTGTTGGCTCTATAAACTGACTTTCCATTTTCTACTCTAAAAGACACAAGGATGATCTTGCTGCAATTGATCTTCAGGTCTCCTTCCCAGTATTTCTGCTCCCTTGACTTTTAGCTATGCCTATTTTTTTTTAAATGGACAGTAGAATGCCAACGATATGGTATAAAACTCTTTAATACACACAGAAAGAAAGAAAAACAGTGTTGTCTATTGTGCATTGTTGTGTTTTATATATAGCCTATAGCAGGGGTCTCCAACCTTGGCAACTTTAAGACTTGTGGACTTCAACTCCCAGAGTTCCTCAGCCAGCTTTGCTCTGGGAGTTGAAGTCCACAAGTCTTGAAGTTGCCAAGGTTGGAGACCCCTGGCCTATAGAGTATCTCTTCTATTTTGGAATTTGTGTTACTTACAGAAGCAATGCAATGAATGTTTGACACTGATCTGTAACTGAAATACCGTAACTGCAATCAAGTTTGTGGATTGATTAGAAATAGATAACACTATTTATTTTTTTTTAAAAAACCAACTTGGGCAATATTTTTAATAGGCAAGTTAAAGGCTTATTTAAGTTAAAGGTAAGTTTCTGAGTTTTGAAATGCTATGTGCCCAAGAGGAATAACAACATCAGAAGGGAGGAAAACAAAACAGTTGAGAAGGTGCAGGTGGTAAGATTGGCCTCAGATCAAAAGAAGCAATGGGTGGAAACTAATCAAGGAGAGAAGCAACTTAGAACTAAGGAGAAATTTCCTGACAGTTAGAACAATTAATCAGTGGAACAACTTGCCTCCAGAAATTGTGAATGCTCCAACACTGGAAGTTTTTAAGAAGAGGTTGGATAACCATTTGTCTGAGGTGGTGTAGGGTTTCCTGCCTAAGCAGGGGGTTGGACTAGAAGACCTCCTAGGTCCCTTCCAACTCTGTTATTCTATTCTATTCTATTCTATTCTATTCTATTCTATTCTATTCTATTCTAAGATGGAAAAACTGTTTTGGTTCCCACCAACCCACCATCATACCCTTTACAGATGATTGGATCATCATAGTTATCACTGACTACTTACATGGGTTGTTTAATTGCATGTAGTCTTCAGGTTCTTCTCTGTTTTTAAGGTTAAAGTTGGATCAAAACCACATCTGTGGCTTTTTCCACTTGCATACTGTAGATCAAAGGTCTCCAACCTTGGCAACTTTAAGATTTGTGGACTTCATCCAGCTTTGCTGGATGAGGAATTCTGGGAGTTGAAGTCCACAAGTCTTAAAGTTGCCAAGGTTGGAGACCCCTGCTGTAGATACAAGGAAAATAGCACAGGTGAAATTTTTACCCACCTGTAGATCAAAAATGAGCACATTGTAAACCGCCCTGAGTCTTCAGAGAAGGGCGGCATATAAATCAAATTAAAAAATAAAAATAATTTTAAAAAAAAGTAAAATTGTTTCTACCTGCTGCTACTCAGTGTAGGCCACTGAGAGAACTGGTAAGCAACTGATAAGCAAATAAGTTAATGTTAAATGTATTACTTTAATACAACCAAATATCTAGGTTTGTTCTATTGTCACTAGTTCCAAAATGAATTCCTTTCTCTATTTAGGAAGTCAAGTCTCAGCTTTCTGAGATACACTTTCCGTCATCCTACACTATTGCCTCTGATGGCTAGGCTGATGGGGACCAGAATTAAACAATATAGGAAGGGTCATGTCTGGGTTAGGAGAATGCTTAATGTTGTTCTTTCATGTTCGTGTTCTTAATATTGCTCTTTCATGGATCTGAGCATCTTCATTTATTTTCTTAAAGAAAGAACCCATCTTGAAGAAAAAAGTGGCCCTAAAATACACAAACGATGACTCATCAAATCCTGCCACAACGTTTCCTAGACATCTCGATCAAGGCTTAAACTGATTTACTTTCATCAGTTCAGAACTCTTCTGTCTCACCAAGACAGAAAATAAAAATCTCTCCGCGGTTATCCAGTGTCTTTGAGCATCCTCTGAACGCCTACCGATATTTTGGCACAGACTATAGGTCAGAATAAAGCTTTTTAAAAAATCTCTGGATTCCAAGAGGTCAACAGGTTTGGGCTAAATGCAATCCTCCTGATGACGAACAGGAAATGAGATTAAATCAGTTTCCATCACAAACCCTGAGGCTGAACGTGCTTGATAAATATCCCAGGGACAGAAGCTGGTGTTTCATCCACTGAGCCATTTATAGTATTCACTCAGTAGACAATCTTTGATTGGGTTTTCCGAGTTTGAAGTCTTCCCAGCCAGACTGTCACTGCATCCTATGACTTGGCAGGAAATCACAATGTGGAGGGTACTTGTTTCAAGTAGCCAAAAAGGTGCGACCAAAGAATAATCTTTGGAAAAAGGAAGAATGATCCAAGATGGAAAACGTCCCACTGCCCCAAGCATAGACTGGAGCAAACAAAAAGATTGTGCCAATTTTAAAGCAAATGCCTTATTGTTTCCCTTCAGATATTGGCAGAAAGTTAATAAGCTACCCCACTCTTGAATGTCAATGCATTGGAGCTAAGAACAATGCCAGATATATCATGTTTATTTCTGGAACATTACAGATGAGAACAGGTCCAGTTTTCTCAAGCCAACATTGAGTTCTTCCTCATGACTTGCAATATATTGATATCTGCTCAAGGTTCTTGGGAATGTAGGGTGTGTTTCACATCAAAATTCACAACAACAGTTATCCTAGCAAGGTAGATGTGTGGATTTGCCCTCACAGACTGAGACATATAAATTTGCATGTTCTGAAGCCCAATGCTTTTCAGTAGAGTCTCCTTCCATCTACTTTGTCTTAAACTGATGTGATGTAATGACAACAGTACCCATATTTCCCACCCAGCATGTCTGTAATACAATCCAATGTTACTTTCATTCATTATGTAATAGAAAACAAGGAGAAGGCGTTGTGTCTGCTTAAGGAATGGACCTTCATTTATTAATTGGGTTTTGGTCTTCTGTTCCGCTCTGGTGAGCATTGAACTAGCAAATTATAAAAGTAAAACCTCATGTAAAAAATCAAAACTAACAACTCAATTTAGAAGCAGAATGAATATTAAAATCATCTTAACAATTAAAAGCTTGGTGAAGAGATTTCCAAATCCGTGAGTGAGAACCTTCCTTCCCAAGGGAGCCTGGGAACTTTGAATAAGGAGGTCTTCTCCTATGTGACAGAAACTTAAGACATCTTTAAGAAGGCATGTCCTGCCATTCTTAACAACAGGAAAGCTTTGTAATGGGAGATATTATTCCTTAGACCAGGGGTCAGCAACCTGCGGCTCTGGAGCCATATGTGGCTCTTTCACCCCTCTGCTGCGGCTCCCTGTCACTCAAAATATGCGTCACAACTGCCAATGTGCGACACCCACCGGCATGCGATTTATTGTGCTTTTCAAACCCTGGTAGGCCAACCATGGATAATTCCAAGCAAAGAAAAGTTTCAGAAGAAAACAGAATGTTTAATTCAACTACATATGCTAGTTTTGTGGCCGCTCAAGAAATAGTCAGGACACAGGGAGGGTTTTGTGGCTCCCGGTGTTTTCTTTTCTGTGAGAAACGGGTCCAAATGGCTCTTTGAGTGTTTAAGGTTGCAGACCCCTGCCTTAGACAGTCAACCCCTAAGTTGTTTATTGCTTTACAGTTCAGTGCCAATCAACACCTTAACCTCTGCCCGATATGTAATTAACAATCTACAAATCTCTTACAGGATCAACGTCATAAGACCCTTCTAAAATGTGATAATGCCAGAATAACACAGTTGGATGGGACCTTGGAGGTTGCTCAAGCAGGAGACACTATACTATTTCAGATAAGTGGTTATCCAACATCTTCTTAAAAACTTCTAGTGTTGGAGCACCCACAACTTCTGGAGGCAAGTCATTCCACTGATTAATTGTTCTCATTGCCAGGAAATTTCTCCTGGTTCTCTCCTTGAGTAGTTTCCATCCATTGCTTCCATCCATATCCATATCCATATCCATATCCATATCCATATCCATATCCATATCCATATCCATATCCATATCCATCCATTACTACTGTAATGCTCTCTACATGAGGCTCCCCTTGAGGAGCACCCGGAGGCTCCAACTGGTCCAGAATGCGGCCGCGCGGGTGGTTATGGGAGCGACATTGCGCTTCCATGTAACACCTCTCCTGCGTGAGTTGCACTGGCTCCCGGTGGTCTTCCAGGTGCGCTTCAAGGTATTGGTTACCACCTTTAGAGCACTCCATGGTTTAGGACCTGGGTACCTACGAGACCGCCTTCTGCCACCAGTAGCCTCTCACCAGCCAGTACGCTCCCACAGAGAGGGGCTCCTCAGGGTGCTGTCGGTCAAACAGTGTCGACTGGCGGACCCCAGGGGGAGAGCCTTCTCTGTTGGGGCACCTGCCCTTTGGAACAAGCTCCCCCCGGAGATATGGAGGATCCCGGATTTACACACTTTCCGCCATGCCCTCAATACTTTTTTATTCCAACAAGCTGGGCTGGCCTAATCTCTTTTTAATTGCTTAATTTTAATTTGCTGTTTTAAAAAAGGGGTGTTTTAATTAGTATGGGCCAAATTTGTTTAATATGTTTTAAATTGTTTTTTTTTTAAACTTTATATTGTATGTGTTTTATCTTTGGCTGTTCACTGCCCTGAGTCCTTCGGGAGAAGGGTGGTATATAAATCCAAATAAACAAACAAAAAAACAATAAACAAACATCCATAGCAGTTTAGCAGATCAATCTTGCAGCAGCTGCAACTTTTGGATCCTCTAGGGTGGATCCCTATTGTGCAAACTGTAGTAGTCAAGTCATCCAGTGGCCCAGCCTCCCAAAGGCATTTATTAATTACACCAGAGGTGTTTAGCTTTGGATGACATGACTGAGGCTACCTCCAAAACTATATGGAGCCAAGATTGAACAGTGCCATTACTGAATCAAATGAATCGTATTTGAATCCACAGAGTAAGTCTAGTAGATACAATGACTTTTTCCTTCAACTATGTTGAAAATGGCAGTGTAGGAAGGAGGGGAAGGATGAACACCAAGGTTTTGGATGCCCTGGGCCTTCAAATAAGGTATTTTTCTTTGTGGGTTCAGTTGCACCCCCATGGAATACAATTTATGAAGTGTCCTTGTGTTGCAGGGCATCTAAGAGTAAGTTTGCTTATGTCTGCCCTCTTAGTCTTTGTAACCGCTGAACTTAGTCCTTTGAAGTAGCACCATTATTTTAATACATTTATGCCTGCAGGAACCTTTTGAGGATGGCTGCATTATCCCAGTGGTGAAATCCAAACTATTTTACTACCGGTTCTGTGGGTGTGGCTTGGTGAGCGTGGTGTGGCTTGATTGGTGTGGCTTTGTTAGCATGGCAGGGGAAGGATACTGCAAAATCTCCATTCCCTCCCAACTCCAGGGGAAGGATATTGCAAAATCCCCATTCCCACCCCACTCCAGGGGAAGGATACTGCAAAATCCCCATTCCCACCCCACTCCTGGGGGAAGGATATTGCAAAATCTCCATTCCCTCCCCACTCCAGGGGAAGGATACTGCAAAATCCCCATTCCCACCCCACTCCAGGGGAAGGATACTGTAAAATCCCCATTCCCACCCCACTCCTGGGGGAAGGATATTGCAAAATCTCCATTCCCTCCCACCTCCAGGGGAAGGATACTGCAAAATCCCCATTCCCACCCCACTCCAGGGGAAGGATACTGTAAAATCCCCATTCCCGCCCCACTCCTGGGGGAAGAATATTGCAAATTCTCACCCCACTTTGGGGCCAGCCAGAGGCGGTATTTGCTGGTTCTCTGAATTGCTCAAAATTTCCGCTACCGGTTCTCCAGAACCTGTCAGAACCTGCTGGATTTCACCCCTGCATTATCCTCACTGCAAAATAATAATATATATATATTTAAAAAAAAATGGAAACTGAAATAGCACTATTGGCTGGAATGCCCAGATTAAATTTACAGCGGAGGCTTTGTGCTCAAAACGTATCTTCCATGCTATTTGCATCGCTATTGTCTTTCTATTCTCAAAGGAAAGTCTATTTAATATTGTAACCCACCCCCTTCCACATACTCACACACTTCTAAAATGGGCCATTGTTTGTGCTTTGCTTTGATTTAATGTTTTTTTTTCTTTTTTTTAAAAAAGACTTATAGGAAACTGTTCAGCAGATGTTTTACAGTATGAAGTTTCTGGGAGAGAAAAAGTGTCTGGATATATTTTTTTTTTCATCAGAAAGATCTATATTTAGCCCAGAACTTCCTCTGATTGAAGGCTTCGCGACGGCAAAAGAAATGACAAGGGAATTCGGTGTTTTAATTGTCATCATTATTTATTTATTTTTTTGGGTAATCGTTTAATTGCCATTGTTTTGTTGCTACATGCGTGCGAACACACAAACGCAAGTTGCAAATCCATTCAGAATTCTGGCTGCCTGAGTTAATGAGACTTATTCCTATGGGAGGAACTGGAAACGGTTGACATGTCATTAAATAGCAGTGGCTGGGTTTCGTAGATGCTGAGAACGGGGAGGGGTGAGTTTTAAAGGGTTGTCTTTGCCATTGTTTTGGGGGGGAATTTGGATCAGGCCTCGTTTGCCCACTGACGCATGGCATTGCTAAATAAAAGCCCATGGAGGAAAAATATAAAGTGAACACACACAGAATACATATGATTCCTTGATATTTTTTCCCCCTAGCTCATTTGAGGAAAAAAAAACAACTTTCTGAATCTAACAGAATTTGAGCCTCTAAAGCTTTACAAGAATACAAGGTAAGTGTGTCTTTGGGCATACATTGTGTGGCTTACCATAAAGGTGAGCTTAGTAACCTAGACACAACTTGACTGGGAAAAGCATCATTCTCTGAGATATAAACTCCGTGACATTCTTTTTTAAAAAATAAAATAAAATAAAGTATTTTATATATACAATAAGAAATTACAAACTATTCTAAAAATACGAGTTCCAGGTATATTAGTAAAGAAAGAAGCAGACATACTGCGAACTCCGGAACATAAAATTTTAAAATTTTAAAAGAATTAAAATTTTATTTTCCTAAGCTTTCGTCAGCCATCTGCTGACATCGTCAGAGTATTAAACTACCATTACAGAGATTTCTGCTTTTATATGCCATTAATCATTTTGGCCCTTGCGCCACTGGAAGGGTCTATTACACACGCAAGGGCCAAATTGATTAATGGCATATAAAGGCAGAGATCTCTGTAATGGTAGTTTAATACTCTGACGATGTCAGCAGATGGCTGACGAAAGCTTAGGAAAATAAAATTTTAATTCTTTTAAAATTTTAAGTTCCGGAGTTCGCAGTATGTCTGCTTCTTTCTTTACAATAAGAAATATATTAAAAGCAGTGGTATAATCCAATTTCTTTTACTACCAGTTCTGTGGGCATGGCTTGGTGGGCATGGTGTGGCTTGGTGGGCGTGGCAGGGGAAGGATATTGCAAAATCTCCATTCCCTCCCCACTCTGGGGCCAGCCAGAGGTGGTATTTGCCGGTTCTCTGAACTACTCAAACTTTCCGCTACCGGTTCTCCAGAACCTGTCAGAACCTGCTGGATTTCACCCCTGATTTAAAGGAAAGATATATATAATAAAGTAAATGTGAAAAGGGAAAAAGAAAGGAAAGGAAAAGAAGAAAAGGAAAAAGGGGACAGAAAAAGGAAAAATAAAGTAAAAGGACAGAAACTATAATCTCTCTCTCTCTCTCTCTCATCTATCTGCCTACTTACCTATCTCATCTCTTTCTCTCTTCTGATCTTCCTCTCTGCAATACAGTATATACAGTCAAACCCCTTTTTCTAAGAACACATCATAATTCTCTTGTTTCTGTAATCCATTCTGATTCATCATCAGAGTCATGTTCCAAAATTGTTTTCATTTTGATGCAAAGAAGCCCATAAGGAGTTTCCAGTCATTGATGAATCTCATAACGACCCTTTTTCTCATTAAAGAAAGTCAGCAGAAAGACTTATACGAAACTGTAGAACCCAGAACGGAAAATGCGAATCCACTGCTGAGGTAGATGTCTAGAGACTCAACAATTTTATAAAAGCATCTCTTCTTTTTTGAGAAGTTTCTATCTCTCCAGGGGTGGGCTTCAAAAATTTTAGCAAGGGGTTCTCTGCCTGGTTGCTGGGTGGGTGTGGCCATAGTGGGCATGGCCTAGTCAGCCTCCTGCACCAATGTGGGGGGGGTGGCGTTTTTGCCCTCGCCGGGCTCTTGAGTCTCTAGGAGGACGAAAACGGAAATGGCCCCATTTCCGGCCTTCTCAAACTTCCGGTAGGCCCGTTTTTCACCTTCCCCGAGGCTCCGCACACACCCTGCACTTACGTACATCCAAAAAGGGCCGTGTCGGGACTCCTGGGACGGGTGTGGTGGGGTGGGCGGGGCAGGGCCAGCCAGGAGTGGGATTTGGGGGTTCTCTGAACTGCACAGAATCTTAGCTAGAGGTCCTCCTGAACCCCTGCGAACCCCCAGTAGCCCATCCCTGTTTCTATCTGTTCAGGTAGTTTTAATTCAGATAAATGCAGAGTTATATCTATGCAGTTCCCATTATTGTGCTTCAGCTATAGACAGCTTTAAGTTTCACCAACCAATCCACGGTGGTGGATCCACAATGTTCTTCCAGGTTTCCCTTAATCAGCTTTTCCTGGAAGCTGATCAGCCTAATGGCTCCCATCTACTCTTAATAGGCTTTTTCTTGGTGATCTTTTCAAGACCTTGTTCACCCACGCAGATTCATGCATTAATGATGGCCGTCCTGCAAATTTATTGGGTTTACAAATAGGATCATCACAAATTTATAGTTCAGGTACATAAACCGAGCTGCCACGAGTGGAACTGGGTGCAAGGAAACTGGCCAGCGATAGACATAAAGTGAACCCCAGCCACAAATGCTGGGTGATGAAGGAAAAAAGGCAATTAGGGTTTATACGTACAGTATGTATGAATTAGCCTTTGCTCTAAGTAGATTCCAACTAACACAACTGTACAATTCCCCAAATGATTGTAATTAATCATATCAATGGATAGCTTTTGACTGGCCTTAAATGTACCACTTGGCATCATTAGGAAAATTCTCCGCTTTGTTTCCAGAGATAAAATAAAAGCTTTGCATTGCCTCCCCAACCCCCAGCCATTAATGGCTTGTTTCGTTGTCCGAAGACCAAGCAGGAGATGATAGGGGGGAAAAAAACAGGATTTGTGCAATTCCACTCAAAGATTCTCCTCTTTTTAATTGCTTTCTTTAACCAGTCTGAGCTTTTCATTTCAGGGTCAACTAATGGGCCCTTTCTCAAATCTCCTAGGGTGCACATACAGAATAAAAGAGCTGGTTAATAAAAATATGGATAAGGACTTCATTTGGGCATTGTGATGCAGGACACCCAGTTCTTGATTCATATGTCCTAACCAGGGCTGCTATTCAGCAGGTTCTGACAGGTTCTGGAGAATCGGTAGCGGAAATTTTGAGCAGTTCAGAGAACTGGCAAATACCACCTCTGGCTGGCCCCAGAGTAGGGTGGGAATGGGGCTTTTGTAACATCCTTCCCCTGCCACGCCCACCAAGCCATGCCCACCAAGCCGCGCCCACAGAACGTTAGTTTAAAAAAATTGAATTCCATCATTGGTCCTAACCAACTGGACTCTGGATTCTTCTCCTGTATATGATTCCTGATCCTTGCCTGAGAAATTAGTAGAACCACTCCAGATTCCCCTGATTTTGAGGATGTAAGAGCATTTTAATATTTAATTAGGATGGTAGTTCTCAACTTGTGGTCTGTGGACCCCTGGGGGGGGCTGTGATGTCATCATGGGTGGGTGGGTGGGTGACTGTGAAGGCTTGAAGAAATGTTATGATTTAAATCTTGAATTAACTCTTGGGCGTCCGTGGCTACAAAAGTATTTAAAGAGGGTTTGGGTGAAGACAAGGATAAGAAATAGGATTTAGCCATGCATTTGGTGAAGCACTACAAAAGAAAAACCAAGGAGTTTGATGATGTGTCAGAAATGCTTAATTTCATGTAGGTAGAAAATGTAGCCAGAGGAAAATCATCACTGTTCGTAGTTTAGGAGTCTGATGGCCAAAGGAAATCTTTAAAAATGTATCTATGGCACCTGTTTAACATTTTTTTTGGATAGGATCTTTAGTGGTAATACAATCCTATAGGAGAAATCTCCACACTTATTATTAGAATAGAATAATAGAGTTGGAAGGGACCTTGGAGGTCTTCTAGTCCAACCCCCTGCTTAGGCAGGAAACCCTACACCACTTCAGACAAATGGTTGTCTAATCTCTTCTTTAAAACTTCCAGTAGCATTTACAACTTCTGGAGGCAAGTTGTTCCACTGATTAATTGTTCTCACTGTCAGGAAATTTCTCCTTAGTTCTAAGTTGCTTCTCTCCTTGATGAGTTTCCATCCATTGCTTCTTGTCCTGCCTTCAGGTGCTTTGGAGAATAGGTTGATTCCAGAGGTAGGTTGCAGCAGGTTCTGGAGAACCGGTAGCAGAAACTTTGAGTAGTTCAGAGAACTGGTAGTAAAAATTCTGACTGGCCCTGCCCTCATCTATTCTCTGTTTCTCTCTTCCCACCTGATTGGAAGGAAATGGGAATTTTGCAGTAACCTTCCCTTGGATTGGGGAGGGAATGGAGATTTTACAGTATCTTTCCCATGCCACGCCCACTAAGCCACACCCACCAGGCCACACCCACAGAACCAGTAGTAAAAAAATTTGAAACCCACCACTGGTTGACTGCCTCTTCTTTGTGGCAACCCTTGAGATATTGGAACACTGCTATCATGTCTCCCCTAGTCCTTCTTTTCATCAAACTAGACATACCCAGTTCCTGCAACTGTTCTTCATATGTTTTAGCCTCCAGTCCCTTAATCATCTTTGTGGCACTCTTTCTAGAGTTTCCACATCTTTTTTACATTGTGGCGACCAAAACTGAATGCAGGTTTTGATTGAGTGGGTTTAAACACCAATGTTTTGTTTTATTTACAGGATTAAAACTAGATTTCATATATTGTACCTGATTTGACTGTGTTGTTGCTGCCATGGAGGTTCAGGCAGTTTTTTTTATTTTAATGGGTTTTTATTAGAGGTGGATTTTTATAATGTTGTATACTGCCTGGAGTCACCTATATGCCTATATGCACCTATATGCATTTGTGTAATAACTATTAATAAATAAGGATCACAGTATCATATGTTCCTGAATTAGATCCTGTCTCAGTAGCTTCCAAGGAATCTGGCCAGCTGCTGGTAGGCTTAACCACCACAGAATGGCAACACAACACACTGTGGAATTCAGGGAAGAGAATTGTGTTATTGCACAGCTAGGCTTTCTGTAAGAAGCAGATGTTACCCGTAAACCAGGGGTGTCAAACTCGATTTCAATTGAGGGCCGCATCAGGGTTGTGTTTGACCTTGGAGGGCCAGGTGGGTGTGGCCAGGGTGGGCATGGACGTCACTCATGTCAGGAGTGCCTACAGTGGCCTGAGCACTCTGCCAGCGAAAACGGAGCTCGGCTGAGCTCCATCTTTGCTGGCAGAGGGCTGCAGGAGGCCGTCACAGCTGAAAACGGAGCTTGGGAGGGCCGCAGGAAGCTTTCCCGAACTCCATTTTCACAGGCAGAGGCACCATGGGCTGGTCCTTCACTGTTTCCAGGGTGACCCCACGGTCCAGGTCTAAGCACCCCATGGGCCGGATCTGGCCCACAGGACTTGAGTTTGACACCCCTGCTCTAAACTAATTGGTGCCAATTGAGGTGGGTAGGATCAGTCTCCCAAAGTTTAAGTGAACTCAAATGATCAAGTGGGTTATTTAAAAAAAAATGTTGAAAAGGTCTGATCTTATTGACCACTGAAATACTAAATGGAATCCCTGAAGCGCTTAATGACCACAATGCTTTGCCTGTTTTCCTAAAGTCTTGGACAAGTACCATGGATTATGACTACTTGGCGATTCCTCCTTTGTTGATACTTTCATATCTCAATGACGTTGCTTGTCTGACAACTATAACCTGGTTCTCGTGAGATAGACCAACTCTTCTTAAATTAGATGCAATACTAACAGCACGGACGTTTCGGTTTATTTTCTGCTTTAGATCTTCTATCCTCATAGGGTATGGAGAACTTGAGGATCATCTGGGCATTCCTAAGGTTGAGCCTAAGTGCCCTTTAGCTGAATAATGCATGGCATTCCAGTGTGCAGATGAAGCTAAGTGACCACAGGGAGCAGATGTCTCAGATGACATGGTATTATCAGGATAGCTCTCTTTAATGCAGACCTTCTTGAGATGGGATTATGACAGCTGCACTTCCACATTTTCTCCGAGCAGTGATCGGTTTCCTCAGCTCACCCAGACAATTTAATTTTCTACTGGAGGTCCACAGTCTTCATATTAATAATGCAAGCCATCATCAACGCATCTCCGTTATGATCAGCTATTACATGGCTCCAGCAGATCATTGAGTTTCCAGGAAGTTTCTCTCCCTCCCCCTTCTCTCTCCCCCACCCTTGGACTGGATTGGAAATACTGCTTTATTGAGAGGTAACCCCAAAGAGTATCATGGACTGTATAAAGTCCTCCCTATGATAAGTAATATCCATCCTTGTGGAATACATGGATGTAGGTTTCCCCATAATTTCATTGAAACGGTTCCATCAGTCAGGTTGGGCTGAGAGAGATGAGTCCATTTTGCATATTTTAGGGCTAAGTTGGACAATTCCAGGGGTGAAATGCTCCTGGTTCGGACTGGATTGCCTAATCCGGTAGTGATGGTAGCGGATGGTTCGGAGAACCGGTAGCAAAAATCCCTGCCCCCCCTCCATGCCCAGCTGAGCCATGCGATCATCAGAGGCTTTTTTTTTACTTTTAAAAGCATTTATTCTACAACCTCTTCAGCCGAAGAGGTTGTAAAAAAAATGCCTTTAAAAGGCTTTGACGGTCCCAGCTGAGTTGCCTGATCTTCAGAGGTTTTTTTTCTTTAAAAAAAAAAAAAGCTTTTAAAAGTAAAATAATAATAATAAAAAATGCTTTTAAAAGTAAAAAAAAGTTGGCCACGCCCACCCAGTCACATTACCCCCCACCAAGCCACACTCACAGAACCGGTAGTAACAAATTTTACATTTCACCACTGGACAATTCTCTCAACTTTAGTCAAATATTTGCTACTAGCTCTCATAGGTATGAGAAAACTCATAGGTATTAAGTCAGTGGTGGGATTCAAATTTTTTTACTACCGGTTCTGTGTGCGTGGCTTGGTGGGCGTGGCAGGGGAAGGAGACTGTAAAATCTCCATTCCCTCCCCACTCCAGGGGAAGGATACTGCAAAATCCCCATTTCCTCCCGATCAGCTGGGACTCAGGAGGCAGAGAAGAGATGGGGGTGGGGCCAGAACTACTCAAAATTTCTGCTACCGGTTCTCCAGAACTGGTCAGAACCTGCTGAATACCACCTCTGTATTACGTTCTAGAATTGCCTTCATAGGGTAGATTAGATTTTAATTTTATTTTCAATATGTTTACTTTTTTCTAGGTTCATTGGACTTGGCGCACTGTTTCTAATAAGCGATGATCACTCACTCACTCACTCACATACATACATGCATACATACATACATGTATACATACATGCATACATAACATATTCATATAATTATGATTTATCTGGGAATAAATGAGTTAGGGTCATGAGTTCAGGAAGTTGAGGTTGTGGCTATAACAATAGCAAACCAAAACACAGAGATTCTTAAAAGCTCTTATTAAAAGCAATCAGAGGCATTTTGATACTAGCTGTTGATGAAATTGTCTTCCAGAAATGGTGGCGTGGTGTCCAGATTATATACCAAATGTTGGACAAGTAAAGTTCCATTCTTATGTTACTCAGATTTTAAAAACGCATCAAAGAATAGTTATAGAAGCTTTTGACTTATTTCCTGGATGAAAATAATCTCAAGGGGTAGTGAACTTTTTTTGGTCTGTGGGCATAGCTGGTAAAAGACATCATTTGCTCTATATGGATAAAATATAGCAGTTTTCAGACTTATGGAAGGGAAGCAAGCACCTTAGCTCAAAATTCTGGATCTAAATGGTGGCACGTAGGCAGACAGATTCATTAAAAGTCCTTATTTCTTTGTTACATCAAGTCTACTGAAAAATTCAGGTCTTCACAAGGTGGGCCATAAGTTTATGAAGGATCACAAAAATCTTCAGTATCACACTTCTGATATGCCGGATGTGTTTGGATAATGTTGTCATTATCAACAATGGTGCAATGATCTTTGACAAGCATTTATATCTACTTGTGCTTCCGGTCACCAAATACCCCCTCTGCGTATGAGAACTTCACTTCAGCTCTCTTATCTTAAAGAAAAGTTTCAGAAGCAACTTTAGGTTGGGTCTATGACTAAATTTGATATGATTTGATTTAAAAGCCATGTAGGATAGTCTAATGCCCAACATTGAATGCTGCAATCCAATTACATGGGGAAAAGTTCTCCATTCCTTTGGTTGTGTTCATGTTATAGGATGCTCTGTATGCCAAATTTATTACTTTATTACTTTATAAGGAACTCAAAGCAGGGAACGTAATGCTCCTTCCTCTTCCTATTTTCCCTACAACAACACCACCAGTGGGATGAGTTGGGCTGAGAGAGCACCTGGCACAAAAATCACCCAGACAGCTGTCATGCTTAAGATGGAACTAGAACTCATGGTCTCCTGATGATTGGCCCTAAGTCATCCCGACAGCTTTCATGCCTGAGGCAGGACTAGAACTCAAAGTCTCCTGGTTGATTGGCCCAAAATCACCTAGCCATGCCTGAGGTGGAAGTCATAGTATCCTGGTTAGCTTTGTGAATATTGAAATGCATGCAGGCTTGCCCTTCCATACATGGAAGAAAGGAGTCCTTTCTAACTGATATTCAGATGTGCTAAACTTTGAATGTGTCTTTACTTCTTAGGTGTTCCCCAATTTTAATGAGGCCAAAGCAGCAGCTGCTGGGATTCCCAACATATCATCCACCTGAAATATCCAATGATCTCTCTCTCTCTCTCCCTCTTTCTCTGTCTCTGTCTTTCTCCCTCTCTCCCTCCCTCTCTCTGTCTCTCTCTCCCCCTCCCTCCCTCTTTCTGTCTCTCTCTCTCCCCCTCCCTTCCTCTCTCTCTCTCTCCCTCCCTCCCTCTTTCTCTCTGTCTCTCTCTCTGTGTACTGTATACGTATTTATATATGTCTCTGTGTATGTATATATATATATATAGGTGTGTGGCTGTGGCTGTGAGAGAGAGACAGACAGACAGGCAGACAGACAGACAGTCTGCAGCTCTTAATTGCTATTACAAAGATGTCCACCTTTTCTGTGTCCTTAACTCTTTAAAAACTTTTAGCCGTCTTCAAAACCACAATTCTGATCCATTTCACCCTCAAGGCGTAACTCCCAGTGGAGGCAAACTATTAAAAAGAATTTTGAGCTGGTAGTGATCCTGCAAACAAATGGAAACAAAACAAAACAACCCCCCCCAAGGATGTTATATTGGAAAGAAGAATTCATTCGGATCAGCTTTTAGTTCATATACTTGAATTTTGCAAATGGCACGTGGCCAAATTTCCTTGCTGGGCTACTGCTGGGTTGGTGTGCTCTGTCGGAAGGGGGAAGAGGCGGCTTTTTCCAGCTGCCCTTTGACGTTTGTAATGACCACACCCCTCTGGTGATTTGAAGAGCCGCCACTATTAGGAACATTATGGTATTTCCATCCTCTTTAGATTCAGTAAAGAGGAACCCACCAGGTATTTGAAGGGAGTCTTTAGCCAAGCGTGGAAAGAACAGCTTGTGGACAGCGGGATAACTCTTGCGTTCTTCTTCCAACTTGTATTTCAGGCAAGTCAACAATTCTTCCTTTTCTAGGAACGTTTTACTGTTGGGCAAATCTTCTTTTTTTATTTGCAGAGGTGGGTAGTAGATAATCTGTACAACTCATGACTTGCTGCTCGCCTTGTTAATTAGTTTCCTTAGCACTGGGAGAAGAACGAAAGACAGATAACTGTAGATGATACAGATGCAGCAGATCACAGGGCTATGTTTTAATCAGAAGTAATGCAACTTTTAGACTCATATTGGTGATACTTTGTAGGTTGGAAAACAAACAAACAAACAGAAGGGATAGAAGTTAGACACTCGGTGGCATTGTCTAAATATAAATAGCATACTTCCAATATTAGAACAAGAGATTGGCAATGGGTCTTCTTCTGGCAGATGTCTACAGTTAAGGGTTGCCTGTATGTATATTTATTTATTTATTTATTTTTTGCAAAGCTTTAAGATACAGAACTTTAGGATTTGGGATAAAAAGACCGGCTTTCGAACAGTAAGAAACTTTTAGGTTTTGTAGCAAGTATTTAGAGGATGTAATTCCTCTCAACTTTCTTTTGGATCTTCATTGCTTACCATTGCTTCCCTACTGGAAGAATTTACTTAGCAGAATTTTCGTTTCCGAACAACAAAAATGAGCAAAGAACAGCAAGTATTTCAAAACCCAAACGGGGAGGGGATGCTTGCCAATGTTGCATGACTCTGAATATAAAGAATAATGTGTGACTAAGGCCTAAAAATGACATGCGGTATTCGGCGTCCCTTGTAGAAATGACAGGAAATTATTTTTAATTAAATGAAAGCGATATTGATGAGAACTTGTTTTCCTCCTATTGTTATTTGCGAGAAAGGGTTGGGACATTCATTAATGCATGGAGAGCTGTGTCTTTTGTGTAACTTGTAACTAATTCTTCTGGGAAGCCCTGATATCAGTGGGAAATTTCGTTAGGGGCTTTTAGCTTTTTGTAGTATTGTGTAATAGAATGGACGGCATGTGGCTAGTCCTCAAATTCTCAGATGTTAGTTGTCAAAGGGATCTGTGAGATAGTGATACTGATATTAGCTACTAATCAAGGGAGAGAAGCAACCTGGAATTAAGGAAAAACTTCCTAATCGTGAGGATAATCAACCAGTGGAACAACATGCCACTAGAAGCTGTGGGTGCTTCATCAGTGGAGGTTTTAAAGAGATCAGACAACCATTTTTCTAGGAATAGTATAGGGACTCCTGCTTGACTAGAAGACCCCAAGGTCCCTGAGAGACCTTGGAGGGAGACCAAGGGACTGGAGGCTAAAACATATGAAGAACAGTTGCAGGAACTGGGCATGGCTAGTCTAGTGAAGAGAAGGACAAGGGGAGGCATGATAGCAGGCTTCCAATATCTCAGGGGCTGCCACAAAGAAGAAGGAGTCAAGCTATTCTCCAAAGCACATAAGGGCAGAACAAGAAGGAATGGGTGGAAAGTAATCAAGGAGAGAAGCAACTTAGAACTAAGGAGAAAATTCCTGACAGTTAGAACAATTCAACAGTGGAACAACTTGTCTCCAGAAGTCATAAATGGTCCAATACTGGAAGTTTTTAAGAAGATGTTGGATAACCATTTGTCTGAAATGGTGGTGTAGGGTTTCCTGCCTAAGCAGGGGGTTGGACTAGAAGACCTCCAAGGTCCCTTCCAACTCTGTTATTCTATTCTATTCCCTTCCAGCTGTATTCTGAATTGCATTGATATGTTCAGAACCCTAGTTGTGCGTTTGTGAATCAAATCGCCCTGTACTGCTGAAGTAGGAAATACAGAGCCCATAATATTTGATCCTTCCAGCATGAAAAGACCAGGGGATAATGGGATCTCTGCCATCAAATTTACACATATGCCTGGGCTGAGAGATGCCTGGTTTTTGAAAGCTTTCACTAGCTTAATGAGTTCCTCACTGAAGTATTGTGTCGTCGGCCCACCCAGGTTTTAAAAACATCTGGAAATCTGGGCTACACCAATGTCTTGAATTGCTTGGAGTATCCCTATGAGAAGAGATATTTCCTGGTTTAAAAGATTCTAAAGCTTTTAGGCTCCGAACAGTGTCACCCTCCTTTCCTAGGTGTGTTACACAGAGATCGCTTATGGGTAATTAAGCTTAGAATGATGCCAATCCTATTCACCATTAACAGTGTTAACTCTCTCTTGACTTTTGGGGAAGGCCTGGCTCTGTAGATTTGAATTCTGCAGAACCAAAATCAAAATTTCCAAATTTTTGTGCTGCCTGAATAGCAAAGCCTTAGGAATAGAATAGAATAGAATAGAATAGAATAGAATAGAATAGAATAGAATAGAATAGAATAGAATAGAATAGAATAGAATAGAATAGGGAAGGGAAGGGAAGGGAAGGGAAGGGAAGGGAAGGGAAGGGAAGGGAAGAGAAGAGAAGAGAAGAGAAGAGAAGAGAAGAGAAGAGAAGAGAAGAGAAGAGAAGAGAAGAGAGAGAAGAAGAGAAGAGAAGAGAAGAGAAGAGAAGAGAAGAGAAGAGAAGAGAAGGAAGGGATTTTGGAGGTCTTCTAGTCCAACCCCCTGCTTAGGCAGGAAACCCTTACACCACTTTAGACAAATGAAGTGTAAATTATCTGATTAGTGCTGTGCCTGTCCTCTGAAGGCTTCCTTGGCCGAGGCTGGTAGTTTAGCTCAGAATGATTGAGTGCGGGCAATCACTTAATGAGCCTCATGGTGCTTTGCAGGACCGACTGAAGTCCAAAACCCAAACGTTAGCTTTTCTCCAACCTGCTGAAGTTCCAGAGGTGTTGAACTATACCTTCCACCATCATCCTCAGCCGATGTGCCCCTTAATTCCTCGGGAGGGCTGCAGATTAAAGGATGGCTCCATTAACTATTCTACCACAGCTGCTTCTCTTTAATTTCCTTTCCATCTCAATCATCTTAAATTGTCCTCTCTGGGCTTGTTCCCTCTCCCCCACCACCACTCTCCAAGCACAACACATAATATGAAGTGGGGATCAGAGGAAGAACGTCAGGATGTCGTCATGCCATGTGCTTGCATTGCAACAGGAGAAGGAAAAGGTGAGATGGAAAAGAAGGCTGTTCAGTTGCCCTTCCATTGAACCTTATTCCTTCTGCCTTGCAATGAGTAAATGCCTCCCTTCACTCCATTGCTTGTATCAATTTAATGGACACAGTCAAAAATTTTAAATTTCCAACCACGAGTTGATGAATGTCTAATTTCATTCAAAAGACACATTTTTGACACTTCTGCTTTTGACTGTAGCTTCAGAAATATAGACTAGTTAAAGATTGACTTTTTTATCTCTCTCTTTCTCCTTGAGTCTTCTGTGTAATCAAATGCAATAAAATTAATGAGTTTGTTCACATTTTCATATACACCAGATTGAGACTGGACTTGTCTTCTGCAACTTTAAGACTCATCAGGATCTAACAGCCCAGTCAATTTAGCAGTATGGTTGCCCTTAGGTTGACCTCACCTCTTGACAGTTTACCAACTGTCCCTACCCTACTGCTGATTGTGATGTTATCCATATCTAATTATGCCTTCGTGAGCCTTGCCTCTCCTGTTATCAAAGACAGGATGTGAGATTTTATAGACAGAAACGGACCGTTACTTCTCTTTGAAGAGAATCAAGCCTTCTTTTATAGTTGCAGGCAAGCCATGCTTGCTATCTGGTGTCCAAACTGAAGGTTGAGGTCTTTAAAAACCCACACTCCAAATTAATGGGGCTGGAAAAACTGGATCGATCACGAGAGATATTGAACATAGAACACAAAGTATACAATTGTAGGGAAGAGAAAACAAATTTGTAGGATGTTTAGAGGGAACTGGTGTGAGAACCAAGAAATTGCTGGTTCCTTTTTTTCCTTTGGTGCTTTGAGCACCAGTTATCTGAAAATAATTTTCTTTGGTATTCCTATCTGTAAAAATAAGATAATACAGTAGTGGCCAAAATTGTGGAAACCTTTTGGGAAAAGTGTATTTTCTAAAACTAGCTAATAACACCACTTTTTTTTAGTAGTACCATAAAATTATATATCAATGGAAAGATAATTTAATCAAGAATGTAATACAATAACTTTTATGAAGGATTTGCTATTAGAATAGCAGTTACAGTATAAAGAAGAAAAGTGAAACACGTAGAAAAAACGAGATATACAAAAATTATCCATAGAAACCATAGAACCATAGAAAAAAATGAGATATACAAAAATGATCACCATGTCAGTTAATACTTAGTTGGGTAACCTTTAGCATGAATTACAGCCTTACAATGTCTTCCCATGGAGTGAACCAAGTCTTTTAGTTCCATAGCTGTTATCATGTGAAACCAAGATTGAAGGATGGCTTCTATTAACTGGGTTTTATTGCTGTGTGGCTTCTAACTAACAAGTTTCTTTAGTCGGCTCCATAGATTTTTAATTCTGGGCTATTCCCAGGCCATTCCAGCAGTATAATATGTTTATCTTGAAACGCAAAAAAAAAAAAAAAAAAAAAAAAAAGTGGTGTTATTAGCCATCAAACCTCAAAAATACACTTTTCCCAAAAGGTTTCCACAATTTTGGCCACTACTTTATCTTGGGAATAAAATCACTGTTCTATCTTACTAAAACTCTTTAAAACTAAATGGTGAAAGTAGGCATGCACTGTCCTATGTGTAAGGATTTGCAAAATTATTTTGGCGCAGTTAAAAGTGGGGGGGGGTTATAAAAAAAAATCATGATTTGCTCCTCAGCTATGGTTACTTTTGCAAAGCTGCCAGGATTTGCTCAGTGAAACAATTTTGATTGCCCATTCATTCATTCCTTCATTTTAGTCCAGAATGCGGCCGCGCGGGTGGTTATGGGCGCAACTCGTTGTGCCCGCGTGACACCCCTCCTGCGCGAGCTGCACTGGCTCCCAGTGGTCTTCCGGGTGCGATTCAAGGTGTTGGTTACCACCTTCAAAGTGCTCCATGGCATAGGACCCGGGTACCTTCGAGACCGTCTTCTGCCACCGATAGCCTCCCACCGACCAGTCTGTTCCCACAGAGAGGGTCTCCTCAGGGTGCCATCAGCCAAGTTATGTCGGCTGACGACACCCAGGGGGAGGGCCTTCTCTGTGGGAGCCCCAGCCCTGTGGAATGAACTGCCCCCGGAAATACGTAAGATCTCCGATATGCCACAGAAAGACTAAAACAAGTTTTTACTGAGATTGGCTACAATAACAGTATGTTTCAAGCCTGATAGTGCTATAGTTTCTCCAAACTCTGATACTCCAGGAATCAGGAAGCTACTTCTGAATGCTACCTCATTGTTCGGGACTTTAAAATGTTTCAGCCCTTTTGCCTAGGTGAAGGTTCCTACATTTCTCTGCAGGTAGGAACAACAGAGAGAGTTAACTTCTATGACTCATGGTGGGCTTAAATGTTGATTGTTCTGTTTTTAATCGAATACCCTGAATGAGGGGTGTCCAACAGGGGTGCTATTCAGCAGGTTCTGACCAGTTCTGGAGAACCGATAGAGGAAATTTTGAGTAGTTCGGAGAACCTGTAAATAACACCTCTGACTGGCCCCGCCCCCATCTATTCTCTGCCTCCCGAGTCCCAGCTGATCAGGAAGAAATGGGGATTTTGCAGTATCTTTCCCCTGGAATGGGGAGGGAATGGAGATTTTACAGTATCCTTCCCCTGGAGTGGGGAGGGAATGGAGATTTTACAGTAACCTTCCCCTGGATTAGGGAGTGAATGGAGATTTTACAGTATCCTTCTCCTGGAATGGAGATTTTACAGTATCCTTCCCCTGGATTGGGGTGGGAATGGAGATTTTACAGTATCCTTCCCCTGGAATGAGGAGGGAATGGAGATTTTACAGTATCCTTCCCCTGGAGTGGGGAGGGAATGGAGATTTTACAGTATCCTTCCCCTGGAATGAGGTGGGAATGGAGATTTTACAGTATCCTTTCCCTGCCACGCCCATCACGCCACGCCCATCACGCCACGCCACGCCCACCAAGCCACACCCACAGAACCGATAGTAAAAAAATTTGAAACCCACCACTGGTGTCCAACCTTGGCAAGTTTAAGATTTGTGGACTTCAATTCCCAGAATTCTGCAGCCAGTTGGCTAGGGAATTCTGGGAGTTTGAAGTCCATAAGTCTTAAACTTGCCAAGGTTGAGCTTTGCCCTAAATCAATATGATACCGTAATTGCAAATAATGCTGTGTGATTCTTAGAAATAACAACAACAATAAAACCCTGCAGAGGATATTTACTAAAATGGTTGATAGTGCTTTAGAATTCAGTTTCAATGGAATTCAGAATTCAGTTTCAATTCAGTCTCAATGGAAAGTGTGAAAGAGCCATGCAAATAACAATTTTAGAGAGGGAATACTCAGAAGGAGGCATGTGCCAATGGGCCACAAATTGTGTTTAGATATCTCACTATGATTCACCATGTCTACCAATTAGAAATGGTGGTAATGCACCCCGTTTGGCAATGCTTGTCTCCTGTCTTCCTGACAATCAACGAAGGTTTCAGAATGAGCAGATCTTCCGAATCTGACACTTTTGTGTTGTGTTGTGGTGTGGTGTGGTGTGGTGTGTCAAGCTCAAGCTGTAAAGGGTATATGGCTCTTGCATGCCAGGTGTGAATTAGACTCTTGCTGTGAGTCAAACAGGGAACCTTCTTTGCGGGGGCTACAGACTGGATTTCCCAAACAAAACCATCCATTATTTCAGAAAGTACATCAACACAGCAGACCTGTTATTCATAATTTAGTCCATCTATTATTCGTAATGGAATCCATTTTGCAGAGACTTCAGATATTCTCCCTCCAGTTTGGGATTTGGACAAGTTTCTAAACCCCATTGATGCTCATGACATTATTATTGAGAGCCGTGGTAGTGCAGCGATTAGAAGGCAGTATTGCAGGACTAAAAGAATGGTTATAAGTCAAGGACTACCTTATGCCTGAGGGACGTGGTGACTCAGTGGCTAAGATGCTGAGCTTGTCAATCAAAAGGTCGGCAGTTCAGCAGTTCGAATCCCTAGTGCCACGTAGCAGGGTGAGCTCCCGTTACTTGTCCCAGCTTCTGCCAACCTAGCAGTTCGAAAGCACATAAAAAATGCAAGTAGAAAAATAGGGACCACATTTGGTGGGAAGGTAACAGCGTTCCGTGCGCCTTTGGTGTTGAGTCATGCCGGCCACATGACCACGAAGACGTCTTCGGACAGCGCTGGCTCTTCGGCTTTGAAATGGAGATGAGCACCGCCCCCTAGAGTCAGGAACGACTAGCACATATGTGCGAGGGGAACCTTTACCTTTTTACCTTATGCCTGCTCTTGAACTTGAAGCCATGGAGAGATATATAAATGTATGAATTAAAGATATTGTGTGGGCCAAGTGACAAAATACTACAGCTAAAATATCTGAGCCTTGCAATCTGTGATTTCCATTTCGTGGCCTACTGTTCCACATTTTCATGGTTGCTTTCTCAATCACAGGAACTTCAAACATTTAATCCAGATGAGAAGTCGCAGGTCCTTAATTTAGATGACCATTTCCACCCCCCCCCCACTTTTCCTAGCGGAAGAAATATTGCTTCCAATTTCTTTTAAGGGATGCTGGCACTTGCTCTCCTGCCAGCTGCTTCATATCCCAAGCAACTGAAAGAATTTCTGTAAACATTTGTAATAATGATAATAAATTACCCTCAGCTTCACCCTTGAGCTTCTGCCTTCTTTTCATGGTTTCAGTTTTCAAGACAAATGCACCACTCTACCCCACTCCTGTTTTCTCCCAAGTAAAGCATTTTAGATATGGTATATAGGTGGAAATGATGAAAATAAATTCATATATTCATAAAGACTGCCCAGTAGGTCACTGTCAGGATATTTGTGGTCACCAGTTCCAAGCTCAGTTTAAGCTTGTAGAACCATCTGCAGCTCTATTCAAAACTGCTATCTGTAGCGTGATTTAGCCAGGTTGAAATTATCAGAGGCCCAAATAGCTACAAGGATCGATCTTTGCAAACATATTCCTGCCTTCATTATGACCTTGATGAGCCTGGTTATATTATTAATAAAAAACAACAACAACAATGCTCAACTCTGTAGATCAATCAGATATTCATTTTGAATTTATTTCCATAACAGAAGATTAGGAAAAGCCCCCTTCCCTCCATAATTTATTCGTTAAATTTATATACCACTTATCTCATTTTTGGAGGCAATAGACAACTTAATAATGGTTCCAATGTTATGGAGTTTGAGAAATAGTAGATTCAATGAATAGCTTACAAATTGATTGTCTGAATATATGAGCTAATCTAGTCCTGTTTTAGGTGAGAAAGAGATGGAGGATGGACAAATATAACAATATTACTTTATTTGTTCACTCTGTTTAAAGAATGCCTTATAACCAAAGTTGTCTAGATAGTGTATCAGTGAAAAGAATATATGAATTAATCCAAGCGATTAAAGGAACGGATCAGATCATAAAAACAAATAAAACCATCAGCCACCCCTAATAAAAACAAAAGCAACAACATCAATAAAGATTAAAACGGGGAAGATCTAAATGATTAGAGTAGAGTAGAGTAGAGTAGAGTAGAGTAGAATAGAATAGAATAGGAATAGAATAGAATAGAATAGAATAGAATAGAATAGAATAAATAGAATAACAGAGTTGGAAGGGACCTTGGAGGTCTTCTAGTCCAACCCCCTGATTAGGCAGGAAACCTTACACCACTTCAGACAAATGGTTATCCAACATCTTAAAAATTTCCAGTGTTAGAGCATTTACAACTTCTGGAGGCAAGTTGTTCCACTGATTAATTGTTCTGCCAGGAAATTTCTCCTAAGTTGCTTCTCTCCTTGATGAGTTTCTATCCATTGCTTCTTGTCCTGCTTGACTCCCTCTTCTTTGTGGCAGCCCCTGAGATATTGGAAGACTGCTATCATGTCTCCCCTAGTCCTTCTTTTCATTAAACTTGACATACCCAGTTCCTGCAACCGTTCTTCATATGTTTTAGTCTCCAATCATTCCCTAATCATCTTTGTTGCTCTTCTCTGCACTCTTTCTAGAGTCTCAACATCTTTTTTACATCGTGGCAACCAAAACTGGATGTAAAAAAGATGTTGAGAATTTGTTGTTACAAAAATGGCTAGTTTCTATTAACATCTCCCTCTTCAAGTTTCTAAATTTTTTGAAAATTAGGGAAAAATGTGACGTATGTATGTGTGTGTGTGTGTGTGTGTGTGTGTGTGTGTGTGTATTCATAAAGTATATACTAGCACATGTTTCTGGAAAGATAGTTGCAGGATTCCTGGAAGCGATATCTGAAGAATGGGAATACCCGTCTTGATTCTCCATGCAGATTCAAGAACTGATTCACACATTCATGGGCATCTGTGCATCAGTTTCTCCAGCGGCTTTTGCAAATTCGGTTCAAAGGGATAAAGATAACACAAAGCACAAAATAGTCCACAAGCTCTTCCGCATGTCATTGTTCATTTTTTGTAATTTTTTCAACAAAAACTGAAGACAACCTTCAAACGTCTTGCTTTCTATTAGGTATTAGGAAGTGTTGTGTGAGGTTGCTGAGAATGCCATGAATTTTCTTTCCTAAACCTTGTGCATTGTGTGTCTTTGAGAGGCAACGTAAGATTGGCACTTCTTTTTTTTTTTCCATCTGCGGTGGCAATGCCTAATGAGCTAAAAACTTTGGTTAAAGATTTTTGATGACATGGAGAAAATTGATCACAAATCTTTAAAATGCAACTCTCAGTACATTAGAAGTGAAATGCAAACAAAAAAAAAATATTCCATTTGTATTGAAGATGAAGGCATTGGATGGTATTGGATGCTTTATTCTTCTGTTTAATTGTGTTTGATTCTTGAAAACTGCCTGGACAAGTCCCTGCAGTTTTCTTGGCAAGGTTTTCAGAAGCCTTCTTCTGGCTGAGACAGAAGCTGTCATGCCCAGGGTGGGATTAGAACTCACACTCTCCTAGTTTCTAGCCTGATGCCTTAACCACTACACCAAACTCACTTCAAGTTCAGATAACATGAAAAATTGAACTGCAGAATTAACTTGGCAACAAAAATACTCGAGATGTTCTACAATTAAGAATACACACCATTTATTAGTTGTGTCAATACAGGGTTTTTTCCTGATAGCTCCCATTTCCAAGATCCTGGAATTTACAGGGACAGAGAGTTCCAGCTGGCTGCAGTGAGAATAGAATAGAATAGAATAAGGACCAGGATTAGGATTAGGATTAGAACAGAACAAAGAATGAATAGAATAGAAATTAGGAAAGAATGAATAGAATATGGAATATGGAATAACAGAGTTGAAAGGGACCTTGGAGGTTTGATTAGATTAGATTAATAGAGTTGGAAGGGACCTTGGAGGTCTTCTAGTCCAACCCCCTGCTCAGACAGGAAGCCCTATATCATTTCAGACAAATAATTGTCCAATCTCTTCTTAAAACTTTCCAGTGTTGGGGCATTCACAACTTCTGGGGTCAAGTCATTCCACTGATTAATTATTCTAACTGTCAGGAAATTTCTTCTTAGTTCTAGGTTGCTTTCCTTTTTGTCCCATCGTCCCATTCCAACTTGGGTAGACCCTATTTCTAACCTGGCATGCCTCAAAGGTCTGACAATGGGAAATCCATCCATCCAGATGGAAGTTTTTGCTTCTATGGCTTCAAGTAGATCCTCTAGGTAACAATTTAACAAGCTCCTTTTCTCCATTTCTGCAGGCACCCTGGAAACGATGAGTTACTACATGGATACAACTATTGCGAATCAGTCTCATTATCCCCTGCCTCGTCCTCTGATGATGGTAAGGAAATTGTTAGAAATAGCTAATATACACTAAGTATGCAAAATAAGGTGAGAATGCAATGGCTCAGAGGTTAAAGATACTGAGTTTGTCAGCTGGAGAGCTGAAAAGCCTGGGTTTGAGACCCGAACTCTGTGCATTGGGGTGAGCTCCTGTTACTTGTTCAAGCTCCTGCCCATCTAGTAGTTCAAAAGCATGCAAATGCGAATATATCAATAGGTACCATTTTGGTGTGAAGGTAACAGCATTCCGTATGCCTTTGGTGCCGTAGTGGGTTTCAAATCCCGGCGCTACCAGTTCGCTATCAGTAGCACGCAGGCATGTGCATTCACTTTGTGAGTATGTAGTGCTTTTGCGTATGCGCAGAACATTTTTTGATGTCTGGGTGGGTGGGCGGAGCCTCCCGCTGCCACCACTACCGTTTCTCCCGAACCGGGGCGAACCAGGAGCAACCCACCACTGTTTTGATGTAAAGCCATGCTGGTCACATGATCACAGAAGTGTCTTTGAAAATGCTGGCTCCCTCCCCCAAGAAACAGATGAGCAGTGCCCCCTAGAGCTGTACATGACCGACAGGGAAACTTTTACCTTTTTTAATGCAAAAAGTTGAGGCTGCAATGTTATCGTCTTTATTTTATTGCATTGAAAAGAGCTGGAAGCTAATGTTCCCCCCCTTTTTTTTTCCCATTACCCTAAACTTCTCTTTTCACCTTTCCTGCTTTCCCAGTATCTTTATTTTCCCTTCTGTTTTATATTTTGATGCGTTTAGTAAAATTATATATATGAAAATACAGCCATCAGGAGCTTGCTCAAACGAGTTTGAGAATAGGAGGTTGGCCAGCTATGGAGCAGTGGCAAGAAGGAAACAGTTGTGCCTGGGAGGAGCAAGTGCATAAATGGAGCCAGGCCGTCAGAAAGCAGAGGGGAAGGGAAGGAAGTTCCCCTTCCTGTTATCCCAAAGTATTAGCAGGCTCAGCAGATACGCTGCCAGTGAGATATGTTCCCTTCTGTCTAAGCAATGAACCTTTGTCACAAAAGAAACATCTCTGCTGGCATTGCATTTCCTCTGAACACACTTAATTTGGGGAGGATTTCTTAGTAAAGCAGGGTCTGTTCGGGCTGCTGTCAGAGAAGGTAGCAGCCATTGGCATCGGACTCCCCAAAGGTGCTTTTTCAAAAGGCAACTGGGCTTTGGATGTCCTTGAAGATGTCCTTCACTGGACAAAAATACATACGTGGTTGGAGAAGATGCTAGAACAACACCTTGATCTGAAACCTGAAATATTTCTGTGGGGGATTTTACCAGAAACTTATAGTAAAGAGAATATATATTTGATTATCCATGTAATAACTGCAGCTAGGATTGTATTTGCACATAACTGGAAAAGTGAAGAGATTCCTACAGATGAGAATGTGATTAGGAAAATATTAGAATTGTGCAGAAATGAATAGGTTAACACTTGCAAGTAAAGAGAGGGAACAAACTGAATATTATAATGTATGGGAACTATTTTACCGATGGCTAGAGAATAAATATGAAAGTTAGAAATAAAAGTAGATTAGTGGAATATAGAAATAAGTTAAGAAGAGAATGGTTACATTATTAGACATGCAAGGTATATCAATATTACCGTAAGTTTAGATAAACAATGAATATGGCTGTAAATTTTAATTGTTATTGCACACGGCATTTGTACCCAGACGACACACTGTTTAATGGAAGATGGATTGTTTGTATTAAAATAAAATAAATTTTAAAAAAAAGAAAACAAGAAGATTTCGCTTCTCATCCAAGAAGCTTCTTCAGTTCTGACAGAATGATAGAGAATGGAAAGGGTGGGGAGATGTTATATTCCTTGCAGTCATCTGGTTGTTAGCACTCTCTCTGAGAGTTGTTGAGGCCGCTTGGAGATTTATCGATGCCCTCAGGCTCACCTGAATAGTGCAAGTGAGTGTGGAAACTTCTTGGAACTGCTTGTGTTTTAAACAGGAGATAGGTGGTGTCATAATGGTCTCCCTCTGTTGAAAGAGTGCTATTCAGTTTTAATATAGATCAGGAGTCTCCAACCTTGGCAACTTTAAGCCTGGCGGACTTCAACTCCCAGAATTCCACAGCCAGCTTTCTGGGAATTGAAGTCTGCCAGGCTTAAAGTTGCCAAGGTTGGAGACCCCTGATATAGATGGTGTCAGGTTTCGATGTCGTCTCAAATAAAATAAATTGCATTTCCAAACAAATAGTCTTTGAAGAAATCTTTCATTTTATTAAGCACGACAACCTGTCCCCGATTGTGGCGTAGCCAATACTGACTTCCTGACCCCAAACCTTCCCTTTCCGTTCCCCAATTCTCTGCGTCTCATTGGCTTCTTCCCAAATCACTCTCCCCATATCTACTACTTCAGCTCCCAGAATGTCCCCCCTCCCATCTCATCTCCTAGGGGATATTATCTTCAGGGAAAATAAGTAGGTGAGAAGTCAAGCCTCCTCTTGCCAGCTGCCCCCTCTTCTCCTTCTTATGTCAGCACTAGAGTAAATGCAGGTTGAAGTGCTGACAGATGGCCTCTTTGACCCCTCTTTCAAATCAGCAGTCCTCTCTGTCCAGAATGTAGTCTGAGAATCTCCATAGACATTGGCATGGGGCGTTTCATAGGAAGTTAATTTATTATTGACTATGATTCATGCATCTCACTGAGACATCCTGTTGCTTAATTTCATTTAGTTTAGGATAAAAACACAGCCATTGCCACCTTGTAAAGCAAGGAGAATTCAGAACAAAGTAAATCGAATCAATGGTGCCTCATTGAATAAACCAAAGAAATTTCAGTTTAGGATTACTGTGTTTTCCCAAAAATAAGACCCTGTCTTATATTTTTTTTGAACCCCAAAATAAGCACTTGGCCTTATTTTTGGGGAGGTCTTATTATTTTGGGGCCCATGGAGCAAGATGGGGCTCCTCTTGCCGTCTTACCTGATTTCCAGCTCTGTGTTTAAATATTTTTGGGGAGGGCTTATTTTCAGGGGGAGGCTTATTTTAGCGCATGCGCTCAAAAGCCCAATTGGGCTTATTATCAGGGGATGCCTTATTTTTGGGGAAACAGAGTATGTCTGTGCCCAGTCAGTCTTTGAAATGGTTGCAATCCTGAATCAGGTTTTTGCAGACCCAAGGATTCCTTATTAAATAATATCACATTCAAACTCACAATACCATAAGACAGCCGACGTGTTCAAATGAGACACACCATCTTCTCTGAAATGACGGTTGTGTGAACCAAATCTTCAGAGATGCCCCTCTGACAGGGGTGGGTTCTACTTAACTTTACTACCGGTTCGCAACGGGATTGCACATTTGCAGATCGCCGATGATGACATCCGGGGCGGTGGACGGAGCCTCCAGCCGGTTTTACTACTGGTTCTTGCGAACCAGTCCGAACCGCGGGCAACCCACCACTGCCCTCTGATGCAGTTTTTCTCAATCTTGGCAATGTTAAAATATGTGGACTTCAATTCCCAGAATTCCCCAATCAGTTGTGTGGGGGGGGAGGGGTTGTCTTATTAAAGCTGTTAATGTAATTTCTTAGTATCTTGAGGGGGTCACCCCTCACCCCAGAGTAATTTTAGACTATTTAATGGTGCATTTTAGGCTAAATAATTTTAGACTAAAGTAATGGTGCATTTCTGACAGAGCAGGGAATGGATGTTTTTTTTTTAAAAGAAAAAAAATGGACATTATTAAAAGTTTCTGCTTCATTTGTGGGATTTCCTGCTTCTTCTGTTGGCTTCAAGGTTTCTGCTTTAAAAATCCTTCCCTGATGGTTCCACTGCCCCAAAACATCTTAAAGTTCTACTGTTTCCTTTAATAAATGTCAAATTTGGGCTGCTTGAAATCAAAATGGCAGGTGCAATCCTATACACCGCCCAGATTGTCACAAAGATGCAGCCTCAGACATAGGGTGAGGTGGCCTAGAGGTTAAGATGCTGGTCTTGTTGCCTGGAAGGTTGGAAGTTCGAGACCCAAGTGTGACAGAGCAAACTCCTGTTGCTTGTCCGAGCTCCTGCTCACCTAGCCATTCGAAAGCATGCAAATGCAAATAGATAAATAGGGTACCACTTGGGTGGGAAAGTAACAGCATTCCATGGACCTCTGCATGGAGTCATGCTGGCTGCATGACCATGATGTGTCTTCAGACAACACTGGTTCTCTCAGCGAAGAAACAGAGATGAGCACCCTAGAGTCAAATACAACTGGACAGGGGAAATTTTGACCTTGCTGTCTCAGGCAACCCTTCTGAGACATCCATGTTTTTATGGGACCTATTGGTGGCCTCTGAAGCCTCCTGATCAGTGGTGGAATCCAAATTTATTTTACTACCGGTTCTGTGGGCGTGGTTTGGTGGGCGTGGTGTGGTGTGGCTTGGTGGGCATGGCTTGGTGGGCATGGCAGGGAAAGGATACTGCAAAATCTCCATTCCCATCCCACTCCTGGGGAAGAATATTGCAAAATCTCCATTCCCTCCCCACTCTGGGGCCAGCCAGAGGAGGTATTTGCTGGTTCTCCGAACTGCTCAAAATTTCCGCTACTGGTTCTCCAGAACCTGTCAGAACCTACTGGATTTCACCCCTGTTCTGATTCTTCACCTTTCCAAAGATACAAACTATGACATTCTTCTTGCATTGTCCCTGTATGAAATTGCATGGATTGGATCATAATAATTTACATACAGGTTTCACTTCTACGGTTGTACTTGCATCGGGCTAACTGGATGTAATAATCTGTTGGATAGAAGGAGTTTTCATTTCAATATGGGTTAATTATAGCTAAGCTTAATAAAAGGTCTGGCAATTTTTTGCTTAGAGGTTCTGAAGACCCAGAGAGCTATAGATGGTCAGCATTCCTTTACCCTGGGAATTATGGTAATTTATCCAGAGAAGATAGAAGTTCATAGCTTGTAGCTACTGGGTTTGATCTTAATAACTTCTGAAATCAAAGGAAGATAAGCCTGCATGGACATACTTTTATAATCATTATCCAGAGTTGAAATAATAACTTTTGGCATTCTGAACCATGCATTCCTTTGCAGCATCTTTCTTGGGCCATCACTGAGAGAAATTGCTTGATTTTCAGTCACCCATCATGAAAAGTCTGTCTGTCTCTGTCTGTCTGTCTATCTTCATTCTAAAATGAAAAAGAGAAATACAGGAGTCCTTGACAAAAGAATAGGAATAGGAAAGGAAAGAGTATAGTAGAATAGAGAATAGAGTAGAGAATAGAATAATAGGAGGAATAGGAATAGGAGAGTAGAGAGTAGAGTAGAGAATAGAGTAGAGAATAGAATAATAGGAGGAATAGGCATAGGAAAGGAAAGCGTAGAGTAGAGAATAGAGTAGAGAATAGAATAGAATAATAGGAGGAATGAGAATAGGAATAGGAAAGAAAAGAGTAGAGTAGAGTAGAGTAGAGTAGAGTAGAGTAGAGTAAGAGTAGAGTAGAGTAGAGTAGAGAGAGGTGAAGAGAATAGAAGAGAATAATAGGAACAGGAAAGGAAAGGAAAGAGTAGAGAGTAGAGTAGAGAATAGAGTAGAGAATAAAGTAGAGAATAGAATAATAGGAGGAATAGGAATAGAATTGAATTCTTTATTGACCAAGTATGATTAGACACATGAGGAATTTGTCTCCATTGCATAAGGTGTCACTGTACATACAAGCTATAAGTGATAAATCATGATCATGATCATAAAATTCATTCATCATAAATCATAAAATGACCACAATTGAACCCAACATTTCTGTTGCTAAGCAAAACACTGTTTAAGTGTGTTTTGTCCCATTTTATGACCTTTCTTGGCACAGTTGTTAAGTCAAAATCACTGCAATTCTTAAGTGAGTAACACGGTTGTGAAGAGAATCTGTCTTGCCCATCAGAAGGTGGCAAAGGGTGATCACATGACCCTAGGACAGGGGTGGGCAATTGTGGCTCTTTTATAACCTGTAGACTTCAACTCCCAGAATTCCTGAGACAGCCAAGCTAGGAGGTGAAATCCACAGGTTGTAAAAGAGCCACAATTGCCCACCCTTGCCCTAGGACACTGCAACTGTCATAAATAGGAACCATTTGTCAAGCATCCTAATTTTTATCATGTGAGCCCAGGGCTGCTGCCACAATTGTAGTTGTGAAAAATGGCCCTAAGTTGCTGTTTGTAACTTTGAATGGTCACTGAATGTGAAGTTGTGACTTGAGGACTACCTGCATGCAGAAAAAAAATGTGCATTTTAGGGAAAACGCAAAACTGTCAGGAATGAGGGCGACTTGCACATGGAAAATATGGACATTTAAACTAATAAGTAGAGAATTAATCAGTGGAACAACTTGCCTCCAGAAGTTATAAGTGCTCCAACGCTGGAAGTTTTTAAGAAGAGATTGGACAACCATTGGTCTGAAGTGGTGTAGGGTATCCTGAATGGAGCAGTGGGTTGGACTAGATCAGGGGTCTCCAACCTTGGCAACTTCAAGACTTGTGGACTTCAAGTCATAAAGCATGCGCTGGCTGAGGAATTCTGGGAGTTGAAGTCCACAAGTCATAAAGTTGCCAAGGTTGGAGACCCCTGGACTATTTATTTATTTATTTATTATTTTTATTTATTTATTTATTTATTTATTTATTTATTTATTTATTTATTTATTTATTTATTTATTTATTTATTGGTTCGATTTATATGCCGCCCTTCTCCAGAGACTCAGGGCGGCTTACAATGCGTTAAGCAATAGCCTTCATACTTTTTTTTTTTATTAAAAATTTTACAAAAGTTTACATACAGCAACACATATTGCCCCCCCTTCCCTACCACCCCTCCCCCCTCCTCTCCCTTACCCCCACCACCCCCCCCCCACCCCTTCCCCTTCCCATCTGCCCACCTCCCCCCCTCTTCCCAGAACAAATTACAGGGTATATCATTCAACAATCATAATCCATCCTAATCTAAATAATTATAACATTCAGCATCTCTTATTCCTTCAATTCCCTAATGACCCTGCTAATTTAATTACCTAAAAACACGCCAAATATTTACATATTTATTCATAACCTTTCTGCAACTTCTTATTCCAGTATTTACTTTGAATATAATCTATCCATCTTCTCCAGTCCCTTAAATATCTTTCATTTGAATGTTCCTTCAAGTACACCGAAATTTTTGCCATCTCCACTAGGTTTGTTACTTTCAGTACTTTTTGTATATACCTGCTTAGTAGGACTTTTGCCCCCCCCCCACAAGCGGTGTTCTTTTTTATACAAAGTCAGCTTCTTGCCCCACAATCCGGGTCCACATTTTACCTACCTCGAAAGGATGGAAGGCTGAGTCAACCTTCAGCTAGAAGACCTCCAAGGTCCCTTCTAACTCTGACATTGTGTTATTCCCTACCTGTCTGATTGGGTGGACAGGCTGATACAATGAGGAGAAGATTGTATTAAATGCGTTTGCGTCAGAGTTCATCAGACCTTCTAATTTTAATATTCTCCTTTATTAGACCTTCTAATTTTTACTCAGAGTTGTTCAAAGGAGACCAACACTTAGAGGAGACACTGTTCTGTGCCATATTGTGACCAAGTGCCCAGTCACAATTACTCATTCGTGTTTGCATTTCATAGCTTGAAATTAACAAATGTCTTTGTTCGGTAGATGTATTTTAAAGTGACCAGGTCTCTCCGGAGACCTGAAGTGAGTGACTGTAGCTATTGTACCACTCAGTCCTCAATTACACTGAGATTGTTCTACGTGCGGGAATAGGAAGTCTCACATCAAAGCCCTTCCAGTCTATCTGCTTTGTCAATTCCGGTTGGTTGATCTCACACATGATTGACCAAAACTATTATAGGATGAAAGTAGCTGATACTCGGCCCTCAGTTCACTTCCAACCACTATTTTTTTGTGCCTTAAAGTTCATTTTTTATTCCCAAACTTCAAGGATTCCTGTAGGAATTCAACACTGAGACTTTTTAAAATAAACAGCCCATATAAGTCTCTGGTCCCTAAGGTAAGAAAGGCAAAACTCTTTGCCATACTTCAGAGGAATTTCAATAAAACAGATACAGATGCTTGGGTTTTTTAATTTAGTATATACCTTGGTGGCGCAGCAGACTAAAGTGCTGTTAAATAGCACCAGCTGCGTGCAATTACTGCAAGTTCAAATCTCACCAGGCTGAAGGTTGACTCAGCCTTCCATCCTTTCGAGGTAGGTAAAATGAGGACCCGGATTGTGGGGGCAATAAGCTGACTTTGTATAAAAAAGAACACCGCTTGGGGGGGGGGACGAAAGCCCTACTAAGCAGGTATATACAAAAGTATGAAGGCTATTGCTTAACGCACTGTAAGCAGCCCCGAGTCTCCGGAGAAGGGCGGCATATAAATTGAACCAATAAATAAATAAATAAATAAATATCCAGACTCAAATGTTATTTGAAGATCAGTGGTGGAATTCAATTTTTTTTACTACCGATTATGTGGGCGTGGCTTGGTGGGCGTGGTGTGGCTTGGTGGGTGTGGCTTGGTGGGCGTGGCAGGGGAAGGGTACTGCAAAATCTCCACTCCCACCCCACTCTGAGGCCAGTCAGAGGTGGTATTTGCCGGTTCTCCGAACTACTCAAAATTTCCGCTACCAGTTCTCCAGAACCTGTCAGAACCTGCTGAATTTCATCCCTGGTACAGATAGTGTATTTTAGCACTTAGCAATAGCACTTATATACTACTTCACAGTGCTTTACAGCAGTTTACAAAGTCAGCATATTGCCCCCAACAATTTGGGTCCTCATTTTACCCACCTCGGAAGAATGGAAGGCTGAGTCAACCTTGAGCCTGGTGAGATTTGAACTGCCAAATTGCAGGCAGCCGGCAGTCGGCAGAAGTAGCCTCCAGTACTGCACTCTAACCACTGTGCCACCACGGCTCATTTTAGGACTCATTCAGCTTTTTGTGATCCTAATGTTGTGCCGGGCGATGCAATTAATCTTGGACAGAAGTTGGAAAGGGTGCGGTTTTCCTTCCTTCACCCATCACGATAGCGTTGATTTGGAGATATTCAGAAAATACACCCCGTAATTAGTCATAATAAAGAATACGTGTTTTATAAATGAACAGAAGTCGTAACTGCAGCCGTCCCTGCTGTCGGCAAATTAAACAATCCTTCCTCTCCCAAAGTGGACTTCTACTTCTTAACTCCGTGTTTTGCTTTTTGCACAGAGACCTGGAGATGTCAGTTCCTACGAAGACCCCTGGATGAGCTGCGGGTTCCAGTCCAATTGCTACCAGCAGAGGGCGATCTATTCCCTTTGGGATGAGACGGCAATCCAGGAAGTGCCCACCGGCTTAGACTATCACAGCACAGGTAGAAGATAATCCTGTCCGTCTCTTTTTGCCTTTGCTGGCTGGAAAATGTTTCTTTTATGTCCTTCCCTTCTTGCTATGGTATAATGTAATGAGTTACAAATCAGGAAGTTTCTGCTACCTCTTGCCTTTACCAGGAACTTGCCAGGAAATGTTAAGCAAGCCACTTTCTCCCAATCTTTCGGTGATATGGAATTGACAACAATATTGTCCTCCTGTAAAGAGCCATGACTTGTGTTGTACGTCTCAAGAGATGTAAAAATGCACACCGAAGGAGCTACATAAAAGTGCCTTGCACCTACTTGGTTTAATCTATTTATAGCATGTGTGTTTGTTTGTTTATTGTTCAAAGCTATTAATAGGTAAAAATCTACAAGCCTAACAATAAAAGGTAACAATAAAAGAGCCTCGGTGGTGCAGCGGACTAAACTGCTGTTAAGTGCTAGCTGCCAGCTGCCTACAATTAGTGCAAGTTCGAATCTCACCAGGCTCAAGGTTGACTCAGCCTTCCATCCTTTCGAGGTAGGTAAATTGAGGACCCGGATTGTGGGGGCAATAAGCCAGCTTTGTATAGAACAATACCGCTGGGGGGGGGGCGAAAGCCCTAATAAGCAGGTATATACAAAAAAGTATGCAGGCTATTGCTATAATGCATTGTAAGCCGCCCTGAGTCTACGGAGAAGGGTGGCATATAAATTGGACAATAAATAAATAAATAAATAAATAAATAAATAAATAAATAAACAAACAAACATACCGAACATATCAGCTCTAATACCTAAGTTAGACTTTAGTACATCAGCATGCATTTTATTTTATTTTATTTTATTTTATTTTATTTTATTTTATTATTTTATTTTATTTTATTTTATTTTATTTTATTTTATTTTATTTTATTTTATTTTATTTTATTTTCACCTGGTCTGCTTCTGCTTGGCTGGAAGCCTACCATGGCTTTATTTTTAATTTTTGTTTACTTATTATTAGCCTTCAGTCAATGCCGCCCGTCATGGTTGTGAACTAGATGATGAAATTGAAACCAACGGGAAGAAGGCACCTACTTTCATAGTAGTTTTGGGAAAATTGCATGGAAGGGCCCACAGAATCACCATCGATCACGGTGGATGCAAGGGTCTTCTCTAAGTGAAAATGTCAAATATTCGGGGGGGGGGAGGGAAAAATTGGGGCATTGCTTGTTTTGGCCGAGCAATGTTGGCCTTTGATTCCCACAGCCAGATTATTTACATGCAGATAAGATTACGAAGTGCTTTGGTAGGAAGAAAGCGTGACTTAGAACTTCACTGTGCCATAAAACCCAGGCTTTGGATCTCTTTGAAAGAAAGATTGTTTAGATGCAAAGAATTTTGCCTCGGAATCTTATCTCTGTCCTGGAGTTCCAAAGATACTTCTAAAGAGGTATGATAAGTTCTTCTTCTTGCGGTCAGCCGTGGAATGAAGGAAGAGATGGTCCTTGCATTAAAAACATGTACAAAGATTCTTATTTCTAAATCCTTTGGGACTCCAGCTTTCCTAAAAGAAGAGGGTGTGTGGGTATTTACTGCCCCGTTTTGAACTGCTCAGGAACAGCCAAGGAGAACCAGCTGAGATTGAAGAAGCAATGGATAAACTCAGCATATTCACTGCAGGGGTGGGCTCTACTTACCTTTACTACTGGTTCGCGATGGGATCACACGTGCATGCTCGCTTCGCTTGTGTGCGTGCCAAGCTTCTGTGCATGCGCAGATCGTCTATGATGACATCCGGGGCGGTGGGCGGAGCCTCCTGCCAGTTTTACTACCAGTTCTTGCGAACCGGTATGAACTGGGGGCAACCCACCACTGATCCACTGCCTCCTAAGCAAAATCTTGTGGAAATCTTGTGTGTTTGTACAACATCTCTCAACTTATCTCAGTGTTATTATGGAAATTCCATTCCTGGAGGTCTCCATATATGTCCCAAGAGAAAAATAATGCAATGTAATGCAATCATTCAAGAAGTCACTTGCAAAAAAAGACTAAAAGATGTTTTGGAGAGCTTTCCGTAATTGTATCTCTGGGAAGTAGAGACTATATATTTCTTAGAATAGAATAACAGAGTTGGAAGGGACCTTGGAGGTCATCTAGTCCAACCCCCTGCTTAGGCAGGAAACCCTAAGCCACTTCAGACAAATGGTTATCCAATCTCTTCTTAAAAACTTCCAGTGTTGGAGCACTCACAACTTCTGGAGGCAAGTTGTTCCACTGATTAATTGTTCTAACCTTCAGGAAATTTCTCCTTAGTCCTAAATTGCTTCTCTCCTTGATTAGTTTCCACCCATTGCTTCTTGTCCTGCCTTCGGGTGCTTTGGAGAATAGCTTGACTCCCTCTTCTTTGTGGCAGCCCCTCAGATATTGGAAGACTGCTATCATGTCTCTCCTAGTCCTTCTTTTCATTAAACTAGACATACGCAGTTCCTGCAACTGTTCTTCATATGTTTTAGCTTCCAGTCCCCTAATCATCTTTGTTGTTCTTCTCTGCACTCTTTCTAGAGTCTCCTCTTTTTTACATTGTGGCGACCAAAACTGGCTGCAGTATTCCAAGTGTGGCTTTACCAAGGCATTATAAAGTGGCATTAACACTTCACGTGATAGTATAATATATAATTCCTCTCTCTCTCTCTCTCTCTCTCTCTCTCTCCAACCAATCCATCCACCCATTCGCCCACCCACCCACCATCAAATCAATCCACAACAGGGAGATTTTCATTGCTGAGCTGAGCTCATTTTATGTGAAAGTCCCAAATTCTAAAACCTCAAGCTTTTATATATCGTTTGTACTTTAAGACAGGGGACCCCAACCTGTGGGCCATATGCTAATCACCACTGGACCCTGTGAGTGGCCGCCTGGTGCATGCACTTCCATGTGCACCCTCGTGTCCCCACTCATGCAAGCGACACTGTAAATGTCATGGGCACTCACGCATGTGCATGTACACCAGTGGTGGGTTGCCCCCGGTTCAGACCGGTTCTATAGAACCAGTAGTAAAAGTGGAGGGAGGCTCCACCCACTGACTCCGACATCATCAGAATGCTTCTGCGCAGATAACTTGCCTAATGAAAATAGAAGCTTTACGTTGGAGCAAACTGAGCGCTGTAGCTTTAAGGGATGGCACCCACTCTGCGTTTTATACAGGGAGTATCTTAGTTTTATGCCCAGCATTTTCCACTTGGGTTGAAAAGCATCTGGGAAACCTCTGGAAGTTAATTTAGACCAGGTGTGTCTAACCTGTGTCCTGTAGGCCACATGTGGCCGTGGACTGCTAATAATGTGGCCCCACAAGATAATAAAAATATAAAAAAGGAAGTTTGTTATTTATATACATTACTTATATCATATATTTTGTACGCAGCCCAAAAAAATTCCTCTTCAAACAATAAGTGGCCCAGGCAAGCCAAAAGCTTGGACACAAGGTTGGAATCCATATTGGTAGCTTCCCCATCGTATCTCAAGGATCAAGGCTCAGTGACCGGAAAGAATTGAATGGTTGTAAGTTGAGGATTACCTGTTGGTCATGGAGAAACATCTAGGGTAGGAAAGGGAAATGGATGCTCTTCTGTGCCTTGTTGGACTTGAGTGCCCTCCATGCTGTTCAGCGGGGCCTGTGGTCAAGAATGATGGGTAGTGCAGTCTAGGAGCCCCTGGGAGAATCCATATCAGCTGTTGAAACCAGCCTCTGTCCCTTTGGACAGCCACTTTCCTATTCTGAATGAAACAAGGACGATCCTGTAGATTTGGAGCGAGATGGAATAAATTTCAAATATATTGTTAGTGGAAGGTTCTAGGGCAGTGTTTCTCAACCTTGGTAGCTTGAAGATGGGTGGACTCCAACTCCCAGAATCCCCCAGCCAGCGCTGCTGGCTGAGGGATTCTGGGAGTTGAAGTCCACCCATCTTCAAGCTACCAAGGTTGAGTAACACTGTTCTAGGGCTTCTAGAGGTGACAGTGCCCCACTTCCAGGAGTGGGCTTCAAAAATTTTAGTAAGGGGTTCTCTGCCTGGTTGCTGGGTGGGCGTGGCCATGGTGGGCGTGGCCTAGTTGGCCTCCTGCACCACGGCGGGAGGGGGGAGTTTTTGCCCTCCCCAAGCTCTGGAGGCTTTCCTTGAGCCTCCAGGAGGACGAAAACAGCCTTCCCAGGCTCCGGAAGCCCTCTGGAGCCGGAACCTCCGGTAGGCCCGTTTTTCACGCTCCCTGAGCCTCCATGCACACCCTGCACTTACCTGCATTCAAAATGCGCTGTGTGGGGACTCCTGGGAGGGGACAGGCGGGGTGGGCAAGGGCAGCCAGGAGTGGGATTTGGGGGTTCTCTGAACTGCACAGAATCTTAGCTAGGGGTTCTCCCGAACCCCTGCGAACCCCCAGCAGCCCAACCCTGCCCTCTTCCCGCTTCTGTGACACCCTCTACCCTCTCCACTTTTGGGACTCTTCTGCCCAGGCTATTTCCCCATTCATGCTCGCTCTCTCTCTCTCTCTCTCTCTCTCTCTCTCTCTCTCTCTCTCTCTCTCCTCCCTAGAGGAAAGTTCTTTTTGTATGCAGTTTCTGGGCCCAATTCCAGATTCTTTCCTTGTAGGAAGGATGTGTCCCTCTTGTGTGTGCGTGTGTGTGCATCAGTGTGCATGTCTGTGTGTGTTTGCAAAGGCCAACATGGCTCAGCAGCCCCAATGGCTTCTCCAGCTGCAGTGCGCTTTCAAAGCCGGGCTTAAAAGAGAATGCTGTGCAATTTTTTTGGCATTCTTTTCATCCTATTTTTAACTGCAGCTTCTTTTTTCCTTTCTCAGCCCCTTCTGTCATCCCTCCCTCCCTCCCTGTCCGTTCCCCCCCACCCCTGCAGCCACCTCCCCCGCACTCTTTCGGAAGAGATGAATGGGACTCCTTTTCTCAAAGAAAGCACATCTGCTGGAGATGGGGAGGGGAGGCTCAGAGGTTTGGAAAAGGAAAACAGCAGGAGAAAGGGGCACAACTACACGGGCACCTCTCAGGCCTTCTCCGTTTCCCTACCAAGGGGCATCGGAAAGAAACAGAGGAGTCAAGGCTATGGATGAAATGCAAATTAGAGAGAGAAAGAGGGGGGAGAATGGAGGGAAAGAGGGAGGGAGGGAGAAAGAGAGAGGGAGGGAGGGAAAGGAGAGGTAGGAAGAAAGAGATGTGAGAAGGAGGGAGAAAGAGAGAAAGGGGAGAGAGAAAGAGCAAGACAGAGAAAGAGGAGAGAGAGGAAGAGTGAGAGAAAAGAGAGAGGAAGAGAAAGAGAGGGGGAGGGAGGGAGGGAAAGAGGGAGGGAAGGAAAAAGAGAGAGGGTGGGAGAAAGTGGGAGATGAAGAAAGAGATGGAAGGAGAGAGAGAGAGAAAGGAGAGGTGACGAAAGAGATGTGAGAAGGAGGGAGAAAGAGAGAAAGGGGGGAGAGAGAAAGAGGCAAGACAGAGAAAGAGGAGAGAGAGGAAGAGTGAGAGAAAAGAGAGGAAGAGAAAGAGTGAGAGAAAAAAGAGGGGGAGGGAGGGAGAAAGAGGGAGGGAGGGAGAAAGTGGCAGATGGAGAAAGAGAGGGAAGGAGAGAGACAAAGGAGAGGTAGTAAGAAAGAGATGTGAGAAGGAGGGAGAAAGAGTGGGGAGAGAGAAAAAGAGCAAAACAGAGAAAGAGGAGAGAGAGAAAGAATGAGAGAAAAGAGAGAGGAAGAGAGAGAGAGAGGGAGAAAGAGATGAAGCCATGGGAGGCAAGAAAAAACTACCCTTTGACTTGCACATGGCAGTCAAACGAAGTGCTAGGCAATAAAAACTCATTTGTACACTATGGATTATGCAGCTGCCTAGCTTCATTCATAGTCTCCCCCCCCCCCAAATCTCTCTCTCTTTCTCTATCTGCCTTTTTTCCTGCCTACTGTCCTGTGCCCAAGACCAGCCCGGAGCCATTGGCAGCCGTTGGGTAGGATGCTGCCCGAGAATTCTGCATGAATGACTGAAGTCTTTCTCTCTTGGCTTCTCGTCCTCCCTTGGCTGTGGGGGGGCGGGGGGGGCGGTGTCTGTGAGTGGAAGGGGGCCTCCCTCACAAAAGCCCCTGTTCAGGCATCTGATTCAGCCTGGAGTCTCTGGCTGCTGCTGGTCTCCACACCCAGTTTCTACCATTGTGTGTGATTTCCCCGTTTGCCCATGTGAATTTACTTGGCCAGTGACCTTTGGGGGATATTTCCACCTTCCTACAATCCTTTGAATAGCTCTTGCATTTTGAGATGAGCAAGGGGCAACTGATAAGTAGAAAACCTACTCCCTGCAGTCACTTCTTCCCTAGCAATGGGTTGCAAGAAATGAATGGGTTGCATGGTTGTTTTTTTTTTAAACCGTTTATTTATACAGTAGTGGCCAAAATTGTGGAAACCTTTTGGGAAAAGTGTATTTTTGAGGTTTGATGGCTAATAACACCACTTTTTTTGGGAGTTTCAGGATAATCCTATTCCACTGCTGGAATAGCCTGGGAATAGCCCAGACCTTAACCCAATTTAAAATCTATGGAGCCGACTAAAGAAACTTGTTAGTCAGAAGCAACCCAGCAATAAAACCCAGTTAATAGAAGCAATCCTTCAATCTTGGTTTCACATAATAACAGCTATGGAACTAAAAGACTTGGTTCACTCCATGGGAAGACGTTGTAAGGCCGTAATTCATGCTAAAGGTTACCCAACTAAGTATGAACTGACATGGTGATAATTTTTGTATATCTCATTTTTTCTATGGTTCTATGGTTCTATGGTTTCTATGGATAATTTTTGTATATCTTGTTTTTTCTACGTGTTTCACTTTTCTTCTTTATACTGCAACTGCTATTCTAATAGCAAACCTTCATAAAAGTTATTGCATTACGTTCTTGATTAAATTATCTTTCCATTGATATATAATTTTATGGTACTATTTCAAAAAAAGTGGTGTTATTAGCTAGTTTTAGAAAATACACTTTTCCCAAAAGGTTTCCACAATTTTGGCCACTGCTGTATATTTTCACATTACATACGTAAGTGCTTAATGAACAGCGTATTGTCTGGATCAATTTATTTATATATAATAATATTTTTCCACTCCCAATTTCTACCTCTCCTATCCAACCATTTATAAAACAAGTCCCATGTTCGAAAATATTCTGTATCTTCTTTTTCTTTTATTTTTAGTGTCAATCTGTCTATTTCTGCACAATCTAATTTTTTTTTAAATTACATCATCCAGGTTGCATGGATTTCTTAAGGGGGCATCTCAGCCCCCCATTCCAAGATGTTTGGAAAAGCTCTTATTCACAGTAGGATGTAGGTAGTCCTCAATTTATGACCATTGTTGGGATCAAAAATTCCATTGCTAAGCAAAGCAGTTGTTAAGGGAGTTACAACCAATTTGACAAACTTTTGCCATTATTGCTCCATGAGTAATGGAGCAAATCTGGCATCCCAGGATTCCCATGTATTTTACCAGCCCATTTTGCTATACAAATTCATGGAGACTTAATCCTAAACCTAAGTGGATTTGCCCCCCAATGGGATTTTACCAGGAAACGTAGATAAGGCAGGCTCAAAAAGTCAGCACCCTCTTAAGCATACTTGTGCGCTCGAAATCCATTGGCAATGTCAATTTTGCTCTCTGAATTCATGGAGACCTAACCAAGGGTGAAATCCAGCCGGTTCTGACATGTTCTGGAGAACCGGTAGCGGAAATTTTGAGCAGTTCGGAGAATTGACAAATACGACCTCTGGCTGGTCCCAGAGTGAGGTGGGAATGGAGATTTTGCAGTATCCTTCCCCTGGAGTGGGGAGGGAATGGAGATTTTGCAGTATTCTTCCCCTGCCATTCCCATCAAGCCACGCCCACCAAGCCACACCACATCATGTCCACCAAGCCATGCCCACAGAAGCTGTAGTAAAAAAAATTGGATTTCACCACTGGCCTAACCCTAAATGGATTTGCCTCCCCCCAATGGGATTTTCCCATGTATTTTCCCAGGAAACATAGATAAGGAGCCTTGATAGTACAGTGGAGGAGCCTTGATAGTACAGTAGTCTAAGCACCCTGTTATTAACACAGCTGCCTGCAATTACTGCTGGTTCGAATCTCTCCAAGGCTCAAGGTTGACTCAGCCTTCCATCCTTTCTAAGGTAGGTAAATTGAGGACCCAGTTTGTGGGGGCAATAAGCTGACTTTGTATAAATATACAAAAGTATGAAGGCTATTGCTTAACGCATTGTAAGCCGCCCTGAGTCTCTGGAGAAGGGCGGCATATAAATCAAATGAAAAAAAATAAATAAATAAGGCAGGCACGAAAAGTCGGTGGCGTCCTAAGCATAGCCATGCGCTCCGAATCCGTTGGCAATCTCCATTTTGCTCTCCAAATTCATGGAGACCTAACCCTAACCCTAAGTGGATTTTCCCCATAAAATGGGATATAACATAGCAGGACTGTGCAAAGATTCCATTTGAAACAAATTTAATTGAACCTTATTCCATAGGTCTTGTACACAGTGATAGATATGATTGGGGATGATATAATACTCTTTGAAGTTACACTTTTACATAATTCTTTCAAAAATATTGGATTTGGAGTAAGGATAGACCAAATAAAAATGGAGCAAGTCCAACTCTTGCCAGGCCTGGGATGAGTTAATCCCCCAAAAGTTACTCTGAGACAGTTGTCTGGAAGCAATAAGCACATTCATATCTTGTGCGCTGATTCAGCTTTTAAAAATGCATCTTTTTATTTAGCCTGCTATTTGGGATATGCGTGCAATGTGCTAAATTTTAGTTTGTGTCCATCACGATCTGTACCTATTGACCGATAATTACTGTCCAATACATATCCTGCCAGTTGTCAGAGTTTAACAATGGTTGTTGCATGCTGGCTGTGGATGAAGATATAAACCATGGTTTGTCTAAGCAAACTCAGCTGTAAGAAGCAGGCAGTAACTCCTGTATTGTGGGAATAACGTTGCTCATTCAAGCTAGCTTGTCCTTTTAAGAAAAAAAAAAAACTTGGTAGGCCGAAAAAGGACTTCCTCTCGGGTTTTATCATGAATGGGAATGACTTGATCTGTGTGTTTGGTGCCAAACTAGTGGAAAATGTGTGTGTGAGAGAGGGGGGGGAGAGAGAGAGAGAGAGAGAGAGAGAGAGAGAGAGAGAAGGGTGGGAATGTTGGAGGGGGCTGAAACCCTGAAAATAACTCAGGCTTTCCTCCCTGCACCCCCCCTCTACTTTTTTGGCAGCCTGGAACCATTCTCTTGCCAGATGTTCATTGTGTTTATAGCTGCTGCAGAGGAGACCAAACTTTCTCATTACTATTTCTCTCTGTCCTTCCCCCTTTCTCCCTCTCTTAACCTGAAGCCAGGGAGTTCAGCTTAGAGGATGCAGCTGGAGAAGGGCTGATTTGGGCAAAGGGGGAAAAAAAAGTGAATGAAACAGTTGGAGGGGAAAGACAGACAGAGAGAGAGAGAGAGGCGGAGAGGGAGGGCTGTGCTTCCCCCCTCCCCTGCCATCCCATTCAGCTAATCCTTCCACCACACCCACTCTCAGCAAAGTCTTTCCAAATACACGTGTAAGGGATACGCACGCACACACGCAGAGGAGGGGAAGAAAAAAGGAAAAGAAAAACACAAGCAGATTTTTTTTTTTAAATTTCAGAAAGTAAACATTCAGGCCATGGGGGTCTGGAGGTTATGGGAAAGGAGGAAACTATCGACTAATCAGGCAGGCACACACTTCCCTTCCTGAAATAAACCAGAAAGCTTTGCTTTACACAGGAGTCCTCCGAGGTTAACCCTGGATTTGCCAACAAAGCTGCATGCGACGGCTGGGAGGAGAGAGAAGGCAGAAACTCCGATCTGCTGGTTGTCAGTTGTCATAACCAGTGGCCCTTTCCCCACACACAAGCCCTGCGCTCAAATGTCTTGATAGCAAGCAAGCTCTACTGCCTCATGACTTCCTACCTGGATTGCAGGTAGATGAAGTTTCTGGGACATTGAATACGAAAAGTGCAACAGTTGCTGGTAAATCAAGAAGGCTTGTGATAATTCTTGAGATCTTCATGGAGGATGGATGGATGGGGAGGAAGGAAATGAGGGAGCGAGGGAGAAGGAGGAAAGAAGGGAAGGAAGGAAGGAGGAAGGAAGGAAGGAAGGAAGGAAATTAGAGAGCGAGGGAGAAGAAGGAAGAAAAAAGAAGGAAGGAAATGAGGGAGCGAGGGAGAAGAAGGAAAGAAGGGAAGGAAGGAAGGAGGAAGGAAGGAAGGAAGGAAAAAAATTAGAGAGCGAGGGAGAAGAAGGAAGAAAAAAAGAAGGAAGGAAATGAGGAAGGAAGGAAGGAAGGAAGGAAGGAAGGAAGGAAGGAAGGAAGGAAGGAAGAGCCGAGGTGGCGCAGTGGTTAGAGTGCAGTACTGCAGCTACTTCAGCTGACTGCTAGTTCAGCAGATCAGCGGATCAAATCTCACCGGCTCAAGGTTGACTCAGCCTTCCATCCTTCAGAGGTGGGTAAAATGAGGACCCAGATTGTTGGGGGCAATAGGTTATTTAGTATACTGTCTTTGGTGTAAGCCGCCCAGAGTCCTCGGAGAGTGGGCGGCATAGAAATATGACAAAGAAAGAAAGAAAGAAGGAAGGAAGGAAAGAAAAAAATTAGGGAGTGAGGGAGAAGAAGGAAGGAAGGAAGGAAGGAAGGAAGGAAGGGAATTTGGGAGTTTCTATTCGTTGAGCAAGGCTCTGTACAATAACAAAATGCATATGTGAAAGTTTCTAACAGAATACCGTGTTTCCCTGAAAATAAGACCCCGTCTTATACTTTTTGAACACCGAAATAGACGCTTGGCCTTATTTTCATGGAGGTCTTATTGTTTTGGGGCGCATAGAGCAAGACGGGGCTCCCCTTGCCATCTTACCTGATTTCCAGATCTGTCTCCCTAACCCTAACTAGAGGAAATGGTGGGGACCAGTTGCGCATACGCTTAAATATTTTCAGGGAGGGGTTATTTTCGGGGAGGGGTTATTTTGGAGGAGTTATTTTAGCGCATGCGCTCAAAAGCCCGATTGGGCTTATTATCAGGGGATGTCTTATTTTCAGGGAAACATGGTAGCTTATGTCTTTGGTACAAATATATTTCCAATATTACAAAAGAGATACTGGTAAGAATCATTCCATTCTGCTTGATTCCTCTTTATCAGTGTTCATTTGTAGTGGTTTCAATCTCCTTTCTATCCTAATGCACATTTCTTTTTTAAAGCAGAACATCCCACATTTTTTAAACATTTCTTTTCACTGTGCATCACTTTTTAACGTTTGTTGCAACCAACCCTACATTTTTTTGTCCGCATCTTGCTTTTTTTTTTTTAAAAAAAGAATAACTTTTCAGCATATCTTTGTCTGCAAATGAAATTGGGAGACTGGCAAATTAATCCTTTTGAGTTTTGTTTAAAAAAACAAACTACAGTCGTAGAAAAATTTTCAGAGAGCCTCCTTACAGATCCACATCTTTCTTGTAGGATTTTTTTTTTTAAGAGGCTTTTTCAGGCTAGGTCAATTGTGATGAATTTCCCAAGGAATTAAGCAACATTTAGATCTTGCAGCTGCTACATCTGAGTTCGAAGGACATCCCACAATTGTGGTCAGACTGAGAAAGTAGGGAAAAAGGTTTTCGTTATTTGAAAGTGAATGAGGTGGGCCTTGGGTTGCTCTGCCATGGGACAGTCATAGGATGAATTTTATTACTGGAACCATTTATGCGAGCCTTCAAAAGACTTTTAAAACCATGTGGTTTTCTTCATCTTTCAAAAAATTGTATTCTGGGGGACTTAAAAAAAATATGTTTGGAACAATTTCTGCATAAGCAGTCGAGAGTAAGGGACAAGCTTTTCTAAAAAGCATTCATTATTAATCCCATAACAAGGCAACTAACAGGGATTGGGCCAGGGATGAAATCCAAAATTTTTCCCTACCGGTTCTGTGGGCGTGGCTTGGTGGGCATGGCAGGGAAAGGATATTGCAAAATCTCTATTCCCTCCCCTCCTGGGGGAAGGATATTGCAAAATCTCCATTCCCACCCCACTCTGGGGCCAGAGGTGGTATTTGCCGGTTCTCCGAACTACTCAAAATTTCTGCTACCGGTTCTCCAGAACCTGTTAGAACCTGCTGGATTTCACCCCTGATTGGGTGCATCCTAGATTATGCTATAAAACGAAGTAATTCCATGCCAAATCTGTATCAGAATCCTTTGGAATGTGCAAAAAAATTCCTTGGGAAATGCCCAGAAGCTCTTCAGAAAAGGAGTTGAAGGGAAAGCAATATTGTGTCTCTATATAGCATAAAAAATGGATGCAATGGTTCAGTGGCTAAGATGCTGAGCTTGTTGATCAGAAAACTCAACAGTTCAGCGGTTCGAATCCCTGGTGCCGCATAACGGGGTGAGCTCCCGTTACTTGTCCCAGCTTCTGTCAATTTAGCAGTTCGAAAGCATGTAAAAAATGCAAGTAGAAAAATAGGGACCACCTTTGGTGGGAAGGTAACAGCGTTCTGTCCGTCTTTGGCGTTGAATCATGCCGGCCACATGACCACGGAGACGTCTTCGGACAGCGCTGGCTCTTCGGCTTTGAAACGGAGATGAGCACCGCCCCCTAGACTAGCACATAGCGAGGAGAACCTTTACTTTACCTTTTTATACAGCATAAATAAAAATATGCATGTTGATGACTACATCTATATCTTTATCTGGTCTAGTTAGCTAGTTATCTCAGCCCAGAAGCTTAGTTGGAACAGCTTTGGGTTTTGGGGGTGGTTTTTGCTTTCAGTGGATATTTCTTGGTTCAAATTCTAGCTGTAGGAAAAATTGGTAAGTATGTGTTTGTGTGTGTATTCTTGATGTACTTCACCAAATGATTAGATTGATCACATTAGATTAACAGAGTTGGAAGGGACCTTGTAGGTCATCTAGTCTACCCCCCACCCAAGCAGGAGATCCTACACCATTTCTGATAGATGGCAGTGCAGCCTCTTCTTGAAAGTCTCCAGGGATGAAGCTCCCACAACTTCTGAAGGAAACTTCTGTTCCATCGGTTGATTGCTCCCACTGTCAGAAAATGTTTCCTTATTTCCAGGTTGAATCTCTCCTTGACCAGTTTCCATCCATTATTCCTTTTCTGGCCTTCGGGTGCCTTGAAAAATAGCTTGACCCCTTCCTCTCTCATGATCCCAGCTAAGTTGCCTGATCGGCAAAGTCTTTTTCTCTTTTAAATGCTTCTGACGATCCAAGCTGAGTTGCCTGATCGGCAGAGGCATTTAAAAGAAAAAAAGCCTCTGTCGATCAGGCAACTCAGCTGGGATCGTCAGAGCCTTTTAAAAGCATTTTTTACAACCTCTTCATCAAAGAGGTTGTAGAAAAAATGGTTTTAAAAGTAAATATTTTTTTAAAAAAAATTGGCCATGCCCACCCAGTCACATTACCCCCCCACCAAGCCACACCCACAGAACCGGTAGTAACAAATTTTTAGATTTCACCACTACTCCAGTCCCCTAATCATCCTGGTTGCTTTTCTCTGCACTTTTTCTAGAGTCTCCACACCAGTGTAGTGACCAAAACTGGATGCAGTACTCTAGGTGTGGTCTTACTAAGGCTTTACAGAGTGGCATTAGTACCTCCCTAGATCTTGATTGTATCCCTCTGTTAATGCAGTTTAGGATTGCAGTGGCTTTTTTGGCTGCCTCTGCACACTGCTGGCTCATATTTAGCTGGTTGTCCACTAAGACTCCAAGATCCCTCTCACACTCACTGCTATTAAGCCTGGTTTCAAGCCTGGTAAAGAAGCTCTCCTATTTTCTCTTCTTTTAAAGTTGAAAACAATATGGTGCTTTTTGCCAACATCCTACCCAGAAGTAGCATTCAGCCAGTTCAGACCAGTTCGCTTGAACTGGTAGCGGAAATTGCGGGTGGGCCCGCCTGGGTGGGCCTGCTTAACCACTCCAGCTCTATGCCATCCTATTTAGGCACATTTATGAGGCCGGGCGCTTGCGTGGAAGGCAGGCGCACGCGCAAACCAGTAGTAACATAATCTGAAACCCACCGCTGAATTCCTACCTTCTTCCTATTGTATTATGACACAGTCCTTCCAGGAAAAACTGAAAGAGATACAACATGTTGTAAATAGCTCAGTGCTCTTGCGATTGCCACATTGTCAATGCATCAAGTAAGTTCAGCCTAAACTTATTTCGGAATCAAAAGCTCAGCAGTAGAAGATTCTTATTAAATTGGAGCTGATTTTACCTGATCTTCATATCAATAGTTGCCTTGCAAGGCAGACCATAAGTAGTTTTTTCAAACTGGCCTTTCCAACTGGGAAGCGAATGTTTCCTCTCCCAGTTCCTCCTGCCTGTCACTTCATTAATGTTTCAGATGTTTATAAATAAGACGATCTGGTTAGCTTTTAGTCTAGGTCTCCTGGGAAGCCTCCCCATAAAACACTTAAGAAGTTTAGGAAAACGTTGCTCTGTAATAAATTCCACTATTCTTATTTTTTTTCTCTCTCCTGAGTTCTGTTAACCAGTTGATTATGGAATTTATAGAATTTGTTTCCATAACAATCTCAGGATAAATATTTGCAAATAACCCCAAGAAGAATGCAATGACTGCCCAACTCTCTTTGCTAACTCATACATTTGTGGGGAAAAAACCCAAAAACTTTATCCATCCAAGCTGAAGAAGCTGATTCTGAACTACAGACTGCCGTTGTAAGTATTTAGGTTGTATATTATTATTTTTTCTCATCTGATTGCTTCTATGTAGAGGAATTGGAATATAGCTTTGGGGTAGGAGCAGGCGTAGGCTGCTGGGGTTCGTGAGAACCTCTAGCTAAGATTCTGTGCAGTTCGGAGAAGCCCCAAATCCCACTCCTGGCTGGCCCTGCTCACCCACCCCTCCCTCCCCCTCCCAAGAGTCCCCACGCAGCCTGTTTTGGATGCAGGTAAGTGCAGAGCGCACATGGAGGCTCAGGGAGGGTGAAAAACAGGCCTACCAGAAGTTCAGAAAGACCTATTTCCAGCCTCCAGAGGGTCTCTGGAGCCTGGGGAAGCCATTTTCACCCTCCCGGAGGCTCAAGGAAAGCCTCCGGAGCCTGGGGAGGGCAAAAACACCCCCCTGCCATGGTGCAGGAGGCCAACTAGGCCACACCCACCATGGCCACGCCCACCCATCAACCAGGCAGAGAACCCCTTGCTAAAATTTTTGAAGCCCACCCCTGGGTAGGAGTTGACCTTGTGCGTGCTGATCACAAAATTGCCAATCGTAGTTTAATTGGGAGTGTATAGTTAGTTGATGTGGTGGTATATATCATATGTTAAACTATATTGGAGGGGCCAGTCTTCACTCCTTCCCAATGTTTCCTTTCTTTCAATTGTAGGTCTAACCTTTATAACGGATACACCAGTGTCCAATTCCATACTCTGACCACTAGGGGCAGCATGATCTACTTGATCGAACAAGAGTTTAAGTCTTAATGTATTTTGACAAGGGTAAGCCTATTAGAGGTTTAGCAAATAAATCATATTAGCTTTATGACTGTAACTATGGACCTTTAGGATTTCTGCCTTGTCTGCAGGAAATCCTAGTTTTCTGTTGACTCTGGTGAAAGCTCAATCTTTCTGCCACCTCTCACTTGGAGATCATCAAGTTGATGATGTTGTAAGGCAGTTAATTGCATGCACAAACTGTGTCAAACTCCCTTTCTAATACATTGGCTGTTGTATTTCTACAAGTCAGATTTATCTATTTATAATTATTGGGTGCCTCTTTCTTCCTCCATCCTTTGACGTCCTCTGTGGAATAATTTTTGGATTATTTCTTCCGTGATAAGGTTTGTTGGTCAGCTCAAAATGACTTCAATACCATTAAAAATATATATATAGAGAGAGAAGCAATTGTCAAAATGCATGGGGGTCATAGGCCAGAGCTGCAGAGAAAAGGCAGATTAAACTGTCAACAAGGCTGGCAATTGATGACTTTTGACCTGACTCCATGTCAGGCCTTCTATCACACACACACACTCACAGTTTCTTCACTGCACACACTGAAACTGAGCTGAAAAGGTATATTATAAATGAAGCTCAGAGTTACTTGATTGATGATAATGTGATGTGTTCATCACCAATGGCTTAATCTGTTGCTCCAAAAATCCACACTATCAGCAAGGCAGAGAGGAAAACACCTAGATTATTTATTTAGGAGGCCTGGTGGTGCAGTAATTAAAGTACAATTTTGAAGGCAAACTCTGCCCCAGTCATGAGTTTGATCCTGATGGGGCTTGCTCAGCCTTCCATCCTTCCAAGGTTGGTAAAAGGAGGATCCAGATTGCTGGGGGTAATGTGCAAATAATGCTTTCAATTGTAAACCATCCATTTGGCTGTAAAGTAGTAAGAGGCAGTTTGTAAGCCTAAAACTTTGAAGAGCCTTGGTGGCGCAGCAGAATAAAGCACTGTTAAGTAGCACCAGCTGCCTGCAATTACTGCAAGTTCAAATCTCACTAGGCTCAAGGTTGACTCAGCCTTCCATCCTTCCGAGGTAGATAAAATGAGGACCCGGATTGTGGAGGCAATAAGATGACTTTGTATAAAAAAAGAACACCGCTTAGGGGGGGCCGAAAGCCCTACTAAGCAGGTATATACAAAAGTATGAAGGCTATTGCTTAACGCATTGTAAGCCATCCTGAGTCTCTGAAGAAGGGCGGCATATAAATTGAACCAATAAATAAACAATAAATAAATAAAACACTATTGCTATTTATTTATTTCAATTTCTATGGCCACTCACGTCAACTTTGTTGTTTTGTTGTCCGTTCACTACTTAGTGAATGGTAACTAAGTAGTGAACGGACAACAAAACAACAAATAACAGGAACCATCATCATTTAACGACTCCATAATCCCTTGCAGAGTGGAGTCTGGGCAACTGAATGGAGTTGAGTGTTTACTGGCCAGATGCCCTTCCTGTCACCAATGCGGAGCTTTGTTCAGCAGATATATTCTCATTGTGCCCAGAGAGAGAAATATCTGCCTCTACCTAGGATCGAACTCACAGCCTCCTGATTGTGAGGCAAAACAAATAACAGGAATACCACAAGTAAAAACCATCACAGCAATCAACACAACCATCCATAGCTCCATTGTATTATTAATCTTTTGCCACCCATGTCCAGTGACATAACCAAGTCTTCAAAACCATCCCAAAGGTCACCAGGGTCAGGGCTGATCTAATCTCTCGAGAGATGATGTCCCCCAAAAAAGGGTGCCATAACAAAAATATTTCTCTTCCCGGGCCCTCCCAGATGGTACTCTTTTTAGGTACTCTGTCCTAGATTTTAATTCACAAATCCTATTTAAAAATGCTAAAATAACCCCCAAACCTACCTACCCTTCTTTTCTAATCTCTTGAATTGTTTTGCTTGGATGTACCTATCATTCCAAACTGTGCAATCAGATTAACCAAACACAATTGCTGTAGGCATTTAACATGCTACACCCAAGCAAATAAGTTTTGTTGCTTAGTTCTCCCACCCAACGGTAGTGGGGTGGAAAAGGGTGAAACCTTGATGAAATGCCTTTTGGAACACCTTGTCTCTCATGATAAGAACTCCTCCCAATTGCTTTTAGAAGACCATAAAATGTTCTTATTCTTCAGAACAAATGCTGATAGCACTGGGCTACCCTAATTAGCAAACTTAGACTGCTGATGGGTTTTCAGTGTTTCATTGTACTGCACTCTAAATTGTCTTAAGTCCTTTGAGGAATGGGCAATGTACAAATAATTTTAAAATAACAATATAATTATTAAAGCCGATTGTGATGGCCTGGTTCTTGCAACATGCTAAGATAACTGCTAGGTTTCCTATGTTGTGACCCAGGCTCAAGTACTTAGTATTAAATACAAACCAGGGGTGAAATGCTCCCGGTTCGGACCGGATCGCCCGATCCGGTAGTAATGGTGGTGGGTGGTTTGGAGAACTGGTAGCAAACATCCCTGCCCACCCCCCCATGCCCAGCTGAGCTGCGTGATCATCAGAGGCTGTTTTTTTTACTTTTAAAAGCATTTTTTCTACAACCTCTTCGGCTGAAAAAATACTTTTAAAAGTTAAAAAAAAAAGCCTCTGATGATTGTGCGGCTCAGTTGGGATCGTCAGAGGCTTTTAAAAGCATTTTTTCTACAACTTCTTTGGCCGAAGAGGTTGTAGAAAAAATGCTTTTAAAAGCCTCTGACAATCCCATCTGAGTTGCCTGATCATCAGAGGCTTCTAAAAGAATTTTTTTCTGCACCCTTTTCAGCTGAAGAGGTTGTAGAAAAAAATGCTTTTAAAAGTAAAAAAAAAAAAAGTTGGCCACACCCACCCAGTCACATTAAACCCCCCAAGCCACGCCCACAGAACCGGTAGTAACAAATTTTAGATTTCACCCCTGATACAAACAGTTCGAAAACAAACAGACTTTATTAGAACAGCTGAGAATTAACTCATTCTCAGCGTAGTCCAAACTAAATTAAAGCAAATTCTTCAAAACACCATTCCTCAGTTTATCACCGACCTTGGGATAATTAGGCAAACTGCCAAAGGCTTTTCCTGGCAAAAGTTCAGAAGCAGAAGACGCCTACAAGAAATGAATACAGTGAGACAAGAACCAATTCTCTCAACGTTGTTTTCCGGCAAAGAGGCCAAGAGCCATCATTGCTGGTCTGTTTTAAGCCTTATGGGAGAGGCCAATCATCTCTTGGCCCTACTCCTGAGTTGTTCTCTCTGCTTTATCTGCTCCTGCCTTCTGGCAGCTCTTTTCATACGTGCACTAGGAACAGGCTCCTCCTGTTCCTCTGCCTCTCTACTGTCAGCCTCTGGAAGCTCCGAAGTCCGCACATCACTCCCCGATGGCCCTGGCCCCATCTCTGCCTCTGACGCAGAGTCCTCATCCGGGCCTTCCCCAGCCTCTAGGACTGGCCCCTGTTCTTCCTCAGCCTCATCGCTGTCCGACTCCACTGTCAGCTCCGCAGGCTGCTGGCAGACCACAACATCCTACAACATAATAAACCATCTTCAAACCTGAAATGAATGACATTTTCCCAATTTATAATATCAAACATCTCACAGATGGTTTTAACTGGTTTTCCTGCATTTTGCAGAGAATCTGTATGGTCCTTACCAATTTTTCAGAATGAGGGGAGGTACTGCTCTCTATTTACTATTTCTTCTCTTTCATCATTTTTGCCCAACAGGATTTATTGAATGAATGAATGAATGAATGAACGAGTGCAGGCAGGCAGCCAGGCATGAATGAATTAATGAATGGGTTTATTAATGGTTGTGAATAAGGAATGGGGAGGAAATTCGTTCCGTCTGAATTTTCACACAAATTTGCCCCATTGCTGAAAATTTCATACTTCTGTACCAAAATCTCTTTTTTCCCACAGACTATCAGAATAGGGTGATGTATTTACAAACCAAGGCGTATGTTGGTGAATCAGAAAAATGTATATATCAAAGTTTGCAAAACAGGCACATTGGGGAAAGCTTCATAGATCTATTAAAATGCATTTATTTGAAAATAAAACCCCCAAACATTAATGTGTTAGTTGCTGTATGAGTATGTCTGGATGCTAGAATGAAAGAGGAAACAAGGTTGACTCAAATTTGTAGGTTGAGGAAGAAACGAGAAAGAATACATAAATGAAATTTATGAATAGGTAAAGGTAAAGGTTCCCCTCGCACATATGTGCTACTAATTCCCGACCTAGGGGGCGATGCTCATCTCCGTTTCAAAGCCGAAGAGCCAACACTGTCCGAAGATGTCTCTATGGTCATGTGGCCGGCATGACTAAATGCCAAAGGCGCACGGAACGCTGTTCTCTTCCCACCAAAGGTGGTCCCTATTTTTCTACTTGCATTTTTTACGTGCTTTCAAACTACTAGGTTGGCAGAAGCTGGGACAAGTAACGGGAGCTCACCCCGTTACGCGCACTAAGGATTTGGACCGCTGAACTGGCGACCTTTCAATCAACAAGCTCAGCATCTTAGCTACTGAGCCACCGCGTCCCTAAATTTATGAATGAAATACATAAATGAAATTTCAGAGGCTTGCTCATTACTCTTTGGAGGGATAAGCTCTGATGGGGAAACTGAAAGTATTGCTGCAACGGTAAATAAAAACTGAAAGCATAAAGCTTTGGATCCACATTCAGGAGACTCCAGAAGCTACATTTTGCAATTTGAAAACAACTGGCAATGAAAATAGAGGAACCATTGGTGTGATTCCATCTGGATTGAGATATTTTCCTGGGGGATGGAGAGAGAGAAAGAGAGAGAGAGAGTTAATCAGGCGATCAGCCTGGGGAGAGAAGCGTGTTATTTAATTAGTTTTACAATGCCTTGACTTGGAGGCACATGGTGCTTCTAATCGAAGTGGATAGATGTTCTCTTCGCTGGCTAATTGTTCAGAAATAGCAGGCCTTTTGTTCAGCCTCCGCATGGGGTATGTGATCTTTCTCTGCCTACGGGCTGCCCCCGTGTTTATAATTTTAGATGGATCTATTCAGGCTTGCTCTCTTTAGCATATATATATATATATATATATATATATATATATATATATATAAAGCAGAACAAGAGCTGCATTGTTGTGTGGCCAAGATCACAGTCCAAGAAAACCACCCCAAGAAACCCAAACACGTGTGGAGGCAGACTGCTCAGCTGTTAGTTCCCTTGGAGAGCAGATCTACCAAATTGAGGCCAGTGGAAATGGCAAATTTTCCAACACCAAATGCAGTAAAGGAGCTCATAGAACGAGGACTCGGAAGTGTAGCTCGTGAGAGTCACAACCCTCTCTCTCTCTCTCTCTCTCTCTCTCTCTCTCTCTCCCTCCCTCCCTCCCTCCCTCCCCCCTCCCCCCCTCTTTCTCATTTTTAGTGCAGCGATGAAACACTTAGCATACAAAAAGTCCATGTTGAATTATGGACAGCAAATATTACTGAACACTAGAATTCTAAAAGTCAGGTGACTCTGAGTTCTAGTCCTGTTTTAAGCATGAAAGCCAGTTGGGTAACTTTGGGCCAATCACTAGGCGGCTGTGAGTTCTTTACTTTTCTTTACTTTACTTTTATTTGATTTATATACCGCCCTACTCCCGAAGGACTCAGGGCGGTGCACAGCCAACAATACAATACATACATACAAAATTAATGTGCAGAATAAAATCAAATTAAATAGTTTTGGCCTAGACAGATTAAAACCCCAATCAATTTAAAACAAATTTAAACATTTGAATATATAAAATACTAAAAATATTAAAAATTTATTTTTTTAAAAAAAGAGGGAGCAAATTAGGCCAGGCCCACCTGGTGAAATAAAAAGGTCTTTAGAGCGAGGCGGAAGGTGCGCAGATCCGGGATCCTCCGTATCTCCGGGGGGAGCTCGTTCCAGATAGTAGGTGCCCCCACAGAGAAGGCTCTCCCCCTGGGGGCCGCCAGCCCATTGAGCTCTATGGGCTAGTTCTAGGCAAGAAAGTTGGCTGGGTGACTTTGGGCCAATCACCAGGAGATGGTGAATTCTAATCCTGCCTTAGGCATGAAAAGTTGGCTGGGTGACTTTGGGCCAATCACTAGGCGACTGTAAGTTCTAGGCATGAAAGCTGGCTGGGTGACTTTGAGCCAATCACTCTCTCCCAGCCCAACTCACCTCACAAGTGGGTAAAATAGCAGGAGGAAGGCGTATTGCATATGTTCACTGCCTTGAATTATTTATAAAAATATTTGTTGTTGTTGTTAGTTGCGAAGTTGTGTCCGACCCATTGCAATCCCATGGACAACGTTCCTCCAGGCCTTCCTGTCCTCTACCATCCTCTGGAGTCCATTTAACATCATGCTGATATAAGGCACAATATAAATAAAAAAATATTGTTCTGGGCTGTTTTTTTTTTCCTGCTGGAAGCAAAATTTTGACTGAGATTTGTGAAACTGTCCCGGTCACCTTGGATCAATGTCGTATTTTCCAAATTACATTTCTATGGCACATTCCATTTCTGCATTACCTAGAAACATACATTTGCTGTGTATTTCTCCCGATATTTGAATTTGGTGTACACGTTATCTAGCTAATTTTTTTTTTTTAATTTGATTTATATGCCGCCCTTCTCCGGAGACTCAGGGCAGCTTACAATGCGTTAAGCAATAGCCTTCATACTTTTGTATATTTATACAAAGTCAGCTTATTGCCCCCACAATCTGGGTCCTCATTTCACCTACCTTAGAAAGGATGGAAGGCTGAGTCAACCTTGAGCCTTGGAGAGATTCGAACCAGCAGTAAATTGCAGGCAGCTGTGTTAATAACAGGGTGCTTAGACCACTGTACTATCAAGGCTCTTTGATTTGTTTTTGGAGAGCAGCTTCCTTTTTCCTACCAAGTTTTTGTGGATGCTTTCCCTGAATTTATACATTTTTTCTTTTCTTTTCACTTTTTCTTAATATGCATATTTGGGATGGCTTGTTGGAGTTCACATTATGGAAAAGTTAGAATTCAGATCACCTTGACATTTGACAGGGAAGATTTGCATAACTGCTGAGATGGAACAAAATAATGTTCCCTCCTTAGTCTTAACTGAATTGAATTGAATTGCTCTCTGTTTGAGTTTTGGTGGGCAGAACAGGGCAACAAAAATGATTAGGGGACTGGAGGCTAAAACATATGAAGAACAGTTGCAGGAACTGGGTATGTCTAGTTCGATGAAAAGGAGGACTAGGGAAGACATGATAGCAGTGTTCCAATATCTCAGGGGCTGCCACAAAGAGGAAGGGGTCAAGCTATTCTCCAAAGCATCTGAGGACAAGACAAGAAGCAATGGGTGGAAACTAATCCAGGAGAGAAGCAACCTAGAACTAAGGAGAATTTCCTGACAGTTAGAACAATTAATTACTGGAACAACTCGCCTCCAGAAGTTGTAAATGCTCCAACAATGGAAGTTTTTAAGAAGATGTTGGATAACCATTTGTCTGAAGTGGTATAGGGTTTCCTGCCTAAGCAGGGGGTTGGACTAGAAGACCTCCAAGGTCCCTTCCAACTCTGTTATTCTATTCTATTCTATTCTATTCTATTCTATTCTATTCTATTCTATTCTATTCTATTCCATTCCATTCCATTCCATTCCATTCCACTCCACTCCACTCCACTCCACTCCACTCCACTCTACTCTAATGAAAAGATGATTTCTGCCATTATTAAGGCAGATGTTGCCTATAAGATTTTGATGATTCTAATTACAAAACAGTTTTGATGTTTACCATGACTTATACTACAAAGGCATATATATATATATGTGTGTGTGTGTGTGTGTGTGTGTGTGCGATATTTTTGCAATCAGGGTTTTTTTCCTATGTTGAAAGATGTTAAAATGGCCATGGTGGGATGAAATCTCTATTCATCGCTTTCAGGCCTGTCAGACATTTTATGTTGTTTCTTCTGAGACTTATGGGAGACTGGGATAGCACTATTTCGGCCTTCTTGGACCTCTTCAGCCAGACACACCCATATTTTATGACTCCTCCCTGTAGAGGTCAAATATTTATTTCTTTTAATTCATAGGTATAAATGTGCGATATTTTTGCAATCAGGGTTTTTTTCCTATGTTGAAAGATGTTAAAATGGCCATGGTGGGATGAAATCTCTATTCATCGCTTTCAGGCCTGTCAGACATTTTATGTTGTTTCTTCTATATATATATTTAAAGAAATGGAACATAATCAGAGACGTTCCATGTCATCTGGAAATTCACTGAGATGCTCAACTATAATTCAGAAACTCTTACCTTTGATCCCACAAGCTTTGGAACCAGATTTGGGTGTCTCTGAAATACTTTCACAGCTTTACAAAGATGGGGTAGGGTGAGGGCTGCAACTTCCAGAAAATTGCAGCTATTCTCTCCAGATTCCACACCTCTATGCTGCCTGCGATATTGAGTTAATCGTTGCTTTGTTTCTGCTTGGAGATGTGCATTTTGAAGCCAGCTTCCATAGCTGCAAAATTATGCTTTTCTAAAAAAAGAGAAAGTACTTCCTGAAGATGGAGGATCTTCCAGATTCAGTGAGATTGGAGAAGCATCCTACTTAATTCCTGAGCAGAGAACCTTCCAGAAATAAGTCATAGCTATTGAAGAGTCAGATACGATACTAGGGTACAACTTAATCCATGTAATTCAAACCAGGGTTATCACCAATCCGTGGCCATTCAGAAATTCAAGGAGGTCACATAATGTGGTAGCCTACAGAACACAAGAAACAGCCAGTTAGTTAGGTGATTGATAGCTAATTCATAGCTATCTATTTTGAGTGGTAGAACCTATTCAAGGTTTTAGGCAGGATATTTACTATACTTAAAGAGTTGTTTGGGACTTTTATCCCAGACAATGCAGGAACTCAGTCAGCATGTGAAAACCCATCTTTGAACTATATGAGACAATTATCCAGAGAGCTTTTGACTATTTTGTGTGTACATGTTTTACATTTAGGAATGGAGAACTTGAGTTTTCCAACAAAGTTGGTTCAAAGAATTAATTCAAAGAGTAATAATCACTAATTTCAACTGAATCTTCCAATTGAGTCTCCAAATTGAGCCTGTGAATCAAATCAAACTGGGCGCTTCTAAATCAATTTGACAATTTAATGGATGTTTGTGCATACAAGAAGATTGTTTTCCAGATCAAATTGAAGGCTCAGTTGGGATCAAGGGTGTTTTGCACCCTTCTGATTTCCAGATGTTTCAACAGCTGAAGACTTAGTCAATATGGCCAGTGGTAGGAGATGATGAAGCTTGTGGCCAAATCAGACTTGGAGAACAACAAGGACCTCATTCTTGGGTTAAGCAGATCATTGTTAGTCTTTGTTGATGGTATCCACAAAACATATGGTAATTCCCACAGTAGTCTATGAAACATTTATCTTAGTTATCAAGGGAATCAGACTTCTTAATGCCAACTGCATGTATTAATGCGTGGGAGAAATATAGAAGAATATTAATTGTTGGTTATGATTTGTTTTCCTGGTGGGTATGAATCAAATTTTAAGAAATATTTTTTTAAAAAAAATCTTAATCCAAGTATGTTTAAACATTGAAATCTATAGTTAATGAATGTATCAAATTAATTAAAATAAAAGTGTGCAATTTTCTTTAGGACTGGACATCATTTGGACTTTGACAGAGTTTCTGGAACATTAAACATTTGTTGAGTATTATACATTTTTTTGTGCCTGGATGATACACACACATACAAATTATGCACGTTTGATGTAGTGAAGGTGAAGGTGAAGGTGCTGGCCTGGAAACCAGGAGACAGTGAGTTCTAGTCTTGCCTTCAGTGTGAAAACCAGCCGGGTGACTCACCAGGAGATGGTGAGTTCTAGTCCTGCCTTAGGCATGAAAGCTGGCTGGGTGACTTTGGGCTAATCACGAGGAGATGGTGAATTCCAGTCCTGCCTTAGGTAATGAAAGCTGGCTGGGTGACTTTGGGCCAGTCACTCTCTCTCTCAGCCCAATCCACCTCATAGTATTGTTGTTGTGAGGAAAATAGAAGGAGGAAGGAGTTTTAGGGACATTCATTATCTTGAGTTCCTTATAAAATAATAATAAAGGCAGGATAAAAATCTAATATAGTCTCAACTTTCTACTCAGGCAGGCAGGCAGGCCTGAGGTAAAAGTGAAATAACTGCTCCATCTCATGAATAATCAGCCAAGAAATGGTGCCCTTTAGAAGGAAAACTAAACCCCGTCCGTACTGTACAAAATGTACTGAGGAGCACATTAAGGAGAGGCTACCTGCATCCCAGGCTCCTGTTAAAGCTTCCAGCGTCTGGCTTGAGAAGAAGGCAAATGTTTAGTTCAGGTGCAGGGGCTCAGAAGCTGAACAAACAAAGCCAAAGCAAGAGTTTTGTCCAATTCTCCGGGTTTTGTCCGCTGAGAAAATCATGGAAACGTCACCTCCTCGGTGTTGATCTTTGCTCCATCCTATCCCTTTGGCTTCTCGTTTGCTTTCCCTTCGGGTTCGCTGCCTGTGCTTGTTGGACGTTATTTCCGTGAGAAACAGCTTCTGGGGAGTGGGGGGGGGGAACGGGACAACGACTGGGGCTGTCTGTTCAGCTGTTGGAGAGGCAGGGGGTTGGAAGCCTCGGTTCTCGGTTCTGTTCCAGGCGTTTGTGGTTTGCTGGGGAGGAAAATGTGCATCCTGGATGGCCTGTGTTACTGAGCACTGCAGCAAACCAGGGGGATGATCAGGTCTGTTTTTTTACACTCCAGGGACCAAAGCTGCATTTGGACAGCATTGTCATTACAGCATAAAGGCCGCAGGTGGCTACACAACCCTCTCACTCCCTTCTCTCTCTCTCTCTCTCTCTCTCTCTCTCTCTCTCTCTCTCTCTCTCTTCTCTCTCTCTCTCTCTCTCTGTATTGATCACAGAGCACATTCTCTGCTGTGGCTCTCTGGTCTGTGCAAATACTTGCTGAGGCCTTTGAAAGGCAAGATAATTGGCTTCTGAAAATTGAATCACATCTGTCTTTCTGAGCTTGCAACATGATCAGTCTTCCCTATGCACAGCTGCTTCTTTTACACTTATTTATTATAAAAGGCAAGAACTAGTGTTTGGGGCCTACTGTATGTACAGGAGCTAGAAGAGGGAAGGAAAGAGGAAGGGAAGGAAGGAAGGAGATGGGAATGAGAACGAGGGAGGCAGGGAAGGAAAGGAAAGAAGGAAGGAAGGAAGGAAGGAAGGAAGGAGATGGGAATGAGAAGGAGGGAGGCAGGGAAGGAAGGAAGGAAAGGAAGGAAGGAAGGAAGGAAAGACAGGAAGGAAGGAAGGAAGGAAGGAAGGAAGGAAGGAAGGAAGGAAGGAAGGAAGGAAGGAAGGACAATTCGTGTGTTGAAGTAGTTAAACTGCAGGACTAAGAGCAGAGACCCAGGTTCTAATCCCCTTAGGCATAGAAGGTAGTTAAGTGACTTTGGTCTGGTCACTCCTTCACAGCCCAAGGGAAATGAGATCAAGGAATTGGACTTAAGGCAGAGACACCCAGGTTCTAGTCTTCACTTAGGCACATAATAGGCAGAGGGACTGTTCTAGTCACTCTTTCAAACCTAGACTGAAAAGTAACAAAAAAATGAAATGTATATGTATCAACCCATGCTGGACTAACAAAGTAAATTAGAGTCTATTACCTTGAACAGAGAGGTCTTCTTCTTACAGTGAATTGAATCAGTCTATCATTATCTATCTGTCTGTCTATCTATCTATCTATCTATCTATCTATCTATCTATCTATCTATATCATATCTATCCATCTACCTACCTACCTACCTACCTACCCATCCATCCATCCATCCATCCATCCATCTATATCATATCTATCTACCTATCTACCTACCTACCTATCCATCCATCTATATCATATCTACCTACCTACCTACCTATCTATATCATATCTACCTACCTATCTACCTACCTACCTACCTATCATCCATCCATCTATCTATCTATCTATCTATCTATCTATCTATCTATCTATCTATCTATCTCTTTCTGCCTACCTACTACCTATGCACACGCATACACATGTGCGTGGGTATAAGTTAACAATCTTGTACCCAGATTCCTTATTTTACTTATTTTCTCTATTTGTATGCTCTGCAATCCCGAAGACTTTGGTGGCTTACAAAAATAGAACAATAAGAGAAAAAAAACCTGAACCCATCAGTTGAAACCACAGTAAAACAGTGATTCATCTTGAGATGGTCCCAGAAAATAATGTTCCGTACGTATTTGAATCAGACTGCCCACTTTTCTTTCCCAAGAGCTTTATTCTTATGGGCAGAAGAGGTGAATCAGAAACCTGAAGGGAAGGAGAAGTTTGGGTTGGGGACTCGGGGGTTATCCCCTGATGTGCCCCCTCCCTCCAGAAATAGCAGGGGAGAATGTCACGTCTTATCACTGCAATATGAAACCACCTACTGTACATCTTTGTTGCATTAGTAGTTCCTAAATGAATCTCCATCCATCTTTCAAATATATTTGCATGCTGAACAAGCTCATAGTAACAGAAGGAGTTGGTAAATTTTACTCTGTAGTACCAGCCTGGAAAACATCACAGGTTGTACAACACAATGAAAATAATGGCCATCTAGAACAGGGGTCTCCAATCTTGGCAACTTTAAGACTTGTGGACTTCAACTCCCCTGTTGAGAGTTGAAGTCCACAAGTCTTAAAGTTGCCAAGGTTGGAGACCCCTGATCTAGAGATAAGGTCAACCTGATCACAGGCCCAGGATCAAACAATCTTACTTTTTCATAACAAAATCCCCCGATGATGATGATGTGTTTTCTTTTGCATTGCAGTGATCTAATCCGAAGTTCATCTATTTATTTATTTGGCTAAAGAACAGATCATTTTCAACAAGGAGTTTCGATTAAACCAAGATTGAAGTGTAGCAGTCGCCTCTCTAGCAGACTTTTGTACCTGGGTGCAATATCATAAAGCTTGCATAAAAATGGAGAGGATTTGTATGTGATGATGAAATACTCTCTTCATCTCACACACAAATACCCTTGCAGACAGTGGTGGGTTTCAAAAATTTTTACTACCGGTTCTGTGGGTGTGGCTTGGTGGGCATGGCGTGGCTTGGTAGGCGTGGCAGGGGAAGAATACTGTAAAATCTCCATTCCCTCCCCACTCCAGGGGAAGGTTACTGCAAAATCCCCATTTCCTCCCGATCAGCTGGGACTCGGGAGGCAGTGAATAGATGGGGGCAGGGCCAGTCAGAATTTTTACAATCAGTTCTTCAAACTACTCAAAATTTCCACTACCGGTTCTCCAGAACTGGTCAGAACCTGCTGAAACCCACCTCTGGTGCCACTGTTGGAATTGACCAGGTATTATTGTGGCTGCTGTCACTGATGCTTTTTGTTGTACATTTTCCATCCCTCTGAAACCACCCTGAGCTGTTCCCACTTTCCTTTCCTGGGAAAATTCCATGGCAGGAGTTTCGCTCTGATATTTTCCTTTAATAAAAGGGTGGAACCCCTGGATGGCTGCAGATGACCAGAGAAATGATGGGTGTAATAAAATAAAAACATCCACACCTTTCCTTCATCTCGCACGACAATGTAGGAACTGATGAGTACGTCACCCAAATTACTTCCTTCTCCCAGCAAAGTTCGAAAGACAAATCCTTTTTCATCACAGAGAATGTTAACTGGTAGGAAAAAAGTAGAGGAGGATTGTTCTACCTCGCTAAAGTCCCATCTAACGGCATGTGCCTAAAACACATTTATGCATCGTTCTGTATGTTAAGGTGTACCCGGACTTAAGATTTTCATCCTGAGATGGTGGGTGAACGTGGCATATAAACTTAGAATCAGAGTAAATTTGACCTGTAAGGGTCAATGAGCATAGATTCTGCAGTTTGGCAGTCCGAATCTCACCAGGCTCAAGGTTGACTCAGCCTTTCATCCTTCTAAGGTGGACAAAATGAGGACCCAGATTGTTGGGGGCAATAGGCTGACTGTAATCCGCATAGAGAGGGCTGCAAAGCACTGTAAAGCAGTATGTAAGTCTAAGTGCTATTGCCAAGTGCTAAAGAAGGAAGGGATAAAGTGGAAAAGGAAGGAAGGAAGGAAGGAAGGAAGGAAGGGAGGGAGGGAGGGCCGTGGTGGTTCAGTGGTTAGAGGGCAGTACTGCAGGCTATGTCTGCTGACTGCTGGCTGACTGAAGTTTGGCAGTTCGAATCTCACCAGGCTCAAGGTTGCCTCAGCCTTCCATCCTTCCGAAGTGGATCCAGATTGCTGGGCCCATAGGCTGACTCTGTAAACCGCTTAGAGAGGGCTGAAAAGCTCTGTGAAGTGGTATATAAGTCCAAGTGCTATTGCCATTTCCCTCCCTTCCTCCCTCCCCCTTCCCAGTGGTTAGAATGCAGTATTGCAGACTAAATCTGCCCACTGCCAGGAGTTCGATCCTGACCAGCCTAAGGTTGACTCATCCTTCCATCCTTCCAAGATCAGTAAAATGAGGACCAGATCGTTTGGGGGCAATATGTTGACTCTGTAAACCACTTAAGAGAGGGCTGTAAAGCACTGCAAAGTGGTATATAAGTCTAAGGGCTATTGCTATTCTATATTTTTGTGTGGCATTAGTTGTGGTGTCCTACAGTTGAACCCTTGAAAGGACTCATTGAAAAACTCTACATTGACCTGATTTCCAATGATCACCTGAAATTTTGCTTAAAATTATCAGTCTGGGATTATTCATTCTTATACTGTTGCAGTCTAAAAAGGCTAAAGAGAAATTTGTGCGTAACAGGCCGCAGAATTCATTTTTTTTTTAAAAAAACCCAAACTTTGCAGTGCAATGAACAATAGTGAGATGTTGTTGACAAGAGAACGACAGCTAGCAGATTGCTTAATGACATCCATGCTGCTTATTTTTTCTGTAAGAGGTGACAGTAAATGGGTGTCTGTGAGTCATACTCTCCTTTCTGTGAATTGCCGTTTGTGGTTTGGTACTTTAAAAAAGAAAACTTATCTAAGTGGCAATAAAATATTTACGTCTAAACCAAGGCTTTTTGGTTATAGAGCTATGCGTATTATGTGTTGCTATGATACAGATCTCACCACTGTTGTAACTTTGGTGTTAATGTTGGTGAACTGGGTAACATTGTGTAGGAAGGCTTCTCAGTTGTCAGCAGAAAATTTGATATACCAGGATAAGTGGTTATGGATAGATAGGAGAAAGCAGCAGTCATGAATGATCTACAGCAGGGACGCCCAACCTTGATAGCTTTAAGATTAACAGATTAGCAGAGTAACAGTGTTGGAAGGGACCTTGTAGGTCATCTAGTCCAACCCCCCACCCAAGTAGTAGACCCTACACCATTTCTGATAGATGGCAGTGCAGCCTCTTCTTGAAAGCCTCCAGGGATGAAGCTCCCACAACTTCCAAAGACAACTTCTGTTCCACTGGTTGATTGTTCTCACTGTCAGAAAATTTCTAGGTTGAATCTCTCCTTGATCAGTTTCCATCCATTATTCCTTTTCTGGCCTTCTGGTGCTTTGGAAAATAGCTTGACCCCCTCCTCTCTGGGGCAGCCCCTTGAATATTGGAAGACTGCTATCCTGTCTCCTTCTCCTGGTCCTTCTCTTCACTAGACTAGCCATGCTGAGTTCTTGCAACTGTTCATTGTATGTTTTATAGCCTCCAGTCCCCTAATCAACTTGGATGATTAGATTTGTGGACTTCAACTCCCAGAGTTTCCCAGCTAGCCAGCCATTCTTAAAATGCACAAGTCTTAAAGTTGCCAAGGGTTGGACACTCCTAATCTAGAGGTTCAACTTTGGGTTGTCTTTTTTTTTAACAAAAATATTGATTTTGGATACAACCTCAAGCCTAAATAACCCAGAATAGGAAGATAGAAGGAGAACGTTACTCTGGGGAAATTAAACCATGTTCATGTGCCTCCTAAAATCCATCCATCTATTCATTCTGCCTACTGAATTGATTGTTGATTTTCCGGATCATTTTACAAGGCACTTTCATGGGAGAAAGAACAAAAAAAAATGTAATTATTGTTAACCGAAGATGTACAGATCTTACAATCCAGACTCCTTTCTAGGACACTGTCTACTTCTCCAAATCTCTTCATCAAGGAAAGTATATTAATAAAAGGGAGTAGGGGAAAGAAGCAAGACATTCTCAATGTTAGGTCAAGATTATTTTTTAATTAGCCCAATGTCTCAGTAGATATCTGAATGAAACATGTGGAACAAAGGACCTTCACCATTGCTAATTAGAAATGTTCTCCACCTTGAGTACCAACATGATATTTATTGTCCCTTTTGTCAAGGCTTCAATTGTTTCTGTTCCCGAGTCACCTGATTTCTTGCTCCACCCCAGTGACAAATCCAACCAGATATTGGGGTTGACTTTCAACAAAAAGAATAAGGGGAGGGAGATTTACCGCAGTGCAGCTAAAGATGACTTAAGCTTGTCTCACTCATGGGATGAATTTAAGATGAAGGCAATGTCATGGTAGTACAGCAGCTAGTCCGGGTGGGCTCATCATACTATGTTTAGGTACACGTGTTGGCTTCCTACAGCCAACTTTGGTGAGATAATAGCTAGCTAACTAGATAGACAGATAGACAAACAAAGTAGGTAAAGACGTAAAGGAGAGATTGTAGATTTGAATGAGTTGATCACTGATATATTTTATTTTTGGATAGAGAAGTATATGAAGCTTGGTTTACATGCTGAATAACATTCAATAGCTCTTTCTAACCCTTAGGAACCCTTCCTTCCTTCCTTCTCCCTCCCTCCCTCCTTTCTCTTCTTTCTTTCTTTCTTTCTTTCTTTCTTTCTTTCTTTCTTTCTTTTCTTTCTTCCTCTCCCTTTCTTTTCTTTCTTTCCTTCCTTTCTTTCTTTCCCTTCCTTCCTTTCTTTCTCTCTCTCTCTTTCCTTCCTTCCTTCCTTCCTTCCTTTCCCTTCCCTCTTTCTTCTTTCTTTCTTTCTTTCTTTCTTTCTTTCTTTCCTTCCTTCCTTCCTTCCTTCCTTCCTTCCTTCCTTCCTTCCTTCCTTCCTTCCTTCCTCTCTCTCTCTCTGTCTCTGTCTCTGTCTCTCTCTCTCTCTCTCTCTCTCTCTCTCTCTTTCTTTCTCTCTTCTTCTTCATGTATCAGAGCAGAAAAGCCAAAGGGCAGGGGTCACCTCCTACACTTTTTCCCCTTTCATTGTTTTTCTGACCTAAATCTACTGAAAGGCTTGTTAATTTCGGGGAGAGGGAAAATATGACTACACGGATAAAAAATGCAATCAGGCAAGTCTCAGGTTTTGCTCTTATGTCCTATCAATTACTTCCTGAAACTACCAGGACAGATATTAAAATGCCATTTTCACAAGAAAGGGTGTTTATGCTTACAGATTTTATTTATTTTATTTATTTTATTTTATTTTATATTGGATTTCTATACCGCCCTTCTCCCTGAGGACTCAGGGCGGTGTACAGCCAGATTAAAAAACATGCAGAACAAATATTAAAAACAATTAAAAGATATATAAATTTGGCCCAATTAAAACTCATTTACCAATTAAAAACGTTTAAAACATTTAAAAACAGTTAAAAATTTCATCTTAAGCCAGCCCGGCTTGTTTAAATAAATGGGTTTTAAGGGCGCGACGGAAGGCACTGAGGTCTTGGATTCTCCTTATCTCTGGGGGGAGCTGATTCCAGAGGGTGGGAGCCCCCACAGAGAAGGCCCTTCCCCTGGGGGTCACCAGCCTACATTGTCTGGCTGATGGCACCCCAAGGAGGCCCTCTCTGTGGGAGCGCACGGGTCGATGGGAGGTCGTTGGTAGCAGCAGGCGGTCTCGAAGATAGCTAGGCCCTATGCCATGGAGCGCTTTAAAGGTGATAACCAACACCTTGAAGCGCACCCGGAAGACAACTGGGAGCCAGTGCAGCTCGCGCAGGAGCGGTGTTACATGGGAGCGCCATGCTGCTCCCGTCACTACCCGCGCTGCTGCGTTCTGGACCAGCTGGAGCCTCCGGGTGCTCCTCAAGGGGAGCCCCATGTAGAGAGCGTTGCAATAGTCAAGGCGAGAGGTGACGAGGGCGTGAGTGACTGTGCACAGGGAATCCCGATCAAGAAAGGGCCGCAACTGGCGAATCAGGCGAACCTGACAAAAGGTCCCCCTGGTTACAGCCGTCAGATGTTCCTCCAAGGACAGCTGCATATCCAGGAGGACTCCCAGATTGCGAGCCCTCTCTGTGGGGGCCAATGACTCGCCCCCAATAGTCAGTGATGGAGTCAACTGACTATATCGGGATGCCGGGAGCCACAGCCACTCAGTCTTGGAAGGGTTGAGCTTGAGCCTGTTCCTCCCCATCCAGACCCGTACAGCCTCCAGGCACTGGGACATCACTTCAAGGGCATCGTTGGGGTGGCCTGGGGTGGAGATGTACAGCTGGGTGTCATCAGCGTACTGGTGGTATCTCACCCCAAAGCCACGGATGATCTCACCCAGCGGCTTCACATAAATGTTGAACAGAAGGGGCGAGAGGACCGATCCCTGCGGCACTCCACAAATGAGAGGCCTCGAGGTCGACCTCTGCCCCCCTGCCAACACAAACTGCGACCGGTCGGAGAGAAAGGAGGAGAACCACCGCAACACGGTGCCTCCCACCCCCAACTCTTCCAGCCGGTGCAGCGTGATACCATGGTCGATGGTATCAAAAGCCGCTGAGAGGTCTAACAGGACCAGAACAGAGGAACAACCCCTGTCCCGAGCCCTCCAGAGATCATCAACCAACGCGACCAATGCCGTTTCTGTGCTGTGCCCAGACCTGAAACCCGACTGGAATGGATCTAGATAAGATGTTTCCTCCAGGAATTGCGGAAACTGTCGTGCGACCACACTCTCAACAACCTTCGCCATAAAGCGAAGGTTGGAGACAGGACGATAGTTGGCCAATATTGCCGGATCCAGGGACGGCTTCTTGAGGAGAGGCCTCACCACCGCCTCTTTCAAGGCGGTGGGGAAGTAACCCTCACTCAACGAAGCGTTGATAACACCCTGGAGCCAGCCTCGTGTAACCTCCCGGGAAGCCAGTACCAACCAGGAGGGACACGGGTCCAGTAAACATGTGGCCGCACTAAGTCTCCCCAAAATCCTGTCCACATCATCAGGAGTCACAGCATCAAACTCCTCCCAGATAACATTCTCAAGACTATTCATGCTGCATCCATATATATATATGTGTGTCGAAGTAGAGAAGAAGACACCAGTAGACAAGCGTTTTGTCTTGGACTTCAAAAATTAGGACACTTGAGTAAATGCAAGTTGAGAATCTCCTCTCAGTTCACCATTCCCTGCCTTAATAACTCTTGTACCCCAAAATGCTACGCCAAGTAAAGAGAATATTCACTCACTTTACAAGAATTTGCTACTTTTTAAACCCTGTGATTATCATGGGAAAGTGGCTCTCAGAAAGACTGCCTAGCTAGCAGATGGTCCCTCCTATTTTTTTTCCCATGGCAACCTTATTAGATAGATTAGATTGAAAGGAACTGCCCAAGGACTAAAGCTGTGTTTTTTCACTCAACTCAACTCTGATAGCACGTACACGCACAATAGCATTTCCCTCTCTCCATAACTCTTATAGTATTATATGCTTATGAGTAAGCATATTGCTTCTAATTGAGGTTACAGGCTTACTCTGTTGTGTGAACCCAAAGGGTCACCACTGTGGACTCTCATAAACTGTAATCACACTGTAATCTCAACTAAGTATAGGCTCAGTTTTCAGCAGGGAGCAATTTTAGGTCTGTAGAACATGGTAGATTTATGCTTGCTAACGCGTAAAACTGTGGCTTTATTTACACTCGCTGGTCAAGATTTGAACCTGGAGCTTTGTAATTAGATTGACAGCTGTATTTAAATCATTCCAGCCCCATTCAAACAATCTAGTATCCAGCATCTTCAGATATGTCCCATCCAGTGGTGAAATGTAAAATTTGTTGCTACCGGTTCTGTGGGCATGGCTTGGTGGTGGAGGTGGAGTCATGTGACTGGGTGGGCGTGGCCAACTTTTTTTTTTTTTTTACTTTTGTAAAGCATTTTTTTACCATTGGTTCAGGAGAATAGGTAGTAAAAACATGCTTTAAAAAAGTTTAAAAAAAAGTTCCGACAATCACAGCTGTGCTGCACGAGCTTTGGAACCTGTTTTTTTACTTTTTTAAAGCATTGTTTTACTACTTTTTCGCTGGAACCGGTAGTAAAAAAATGCTTTAAAAAAGTAAAAAAAAGTTCTGACGATTGCACGGCACAGCTGTGCTGCACGATAGTTGGAACCTTTGTTAAAACCTTTTTAAAGTATTTTTTTTTACTACCAATTGGCCCAAACTGGTAGTCTTTATCACTACTGGTTTGCTCAAACTGGAGCGAACCAGTAGCATTTCACCCCTGGTCCCATCCCCCTTCTGATACACAATAAAACAACATTTTTTTAAAAAAAAAATCACATTTCACCCGCAATAATATAATGACATGCATTGAAATAACTGTAAATGAAGAACTTTAATCACTAGATTTTGGAATAAATGTTTACTCTTGATTGAAGATGCTAACAATCAAAAATGGAGATCTTCCTATTGACCGACCAACAAAATTCCATATGAGATCATTATAATTGTTATACCAATTGTGATTGGGGCTCTCAGAGCAATACTTAAAGGGCTTCCCCAATAACTGGAACTATTGAATTTATTAGGCCCCAAAACCCTAATTTTACAAACAAACAAACAAGAGCCTTGGTGGTGCAGCGGACTAAGTGCTGTTATGTAGCACTTAGCAGCCAGCTGCCTGCAATTAATGCAAGTTCAAATCTCACCAGGCTCAAGGTTGACTCAGCCTTCCATCCTTCCGAGGTAGGTAAATTGAGGACCCGGATTGTGGGGGCAATAAGCTGACTTTGTAGAAACACCACTTATGGTGGGGCCAAAAGCCCTAATAAGCAGGTATATACAAAAGAATGAAGGCTATTGCTATAAGTGCATTGTAAACCACCCTGAGTCTTCGGAGAAGGGTGGCATATAAATTGAACTAATAAATAAATAAATAATAAAAACCCCAACCCATCCTGCTTGGGATTGGTTACATTCTTAGATGCTATCATCATCATTCTTAGATCCTTGGTTTGGGCTTGAATTATTATATTCAAGTCTTAAAGTGTGAATCTAACTGTAGTTTAACCCCCCACACTACTAATAATAGCAATGCAAAGGGACAATTTCAAAACTGCATAGAGCAACCATTCTTTTTAACTATTATTTTTCTATAAGTAGTAATAAGGGCCTCTTTGTCTTTCTCATTGTGTCCTTCCAAGACAGGGATGCGGTGGCTCAGTGGCTAAGACACTGAGCTTGTCGATCAAAAGGTCGGCAGTTCAGCGGTTCGAATCCCTAATGCTGCGTAACGGGGTGAGCTCCCGTTACTTGTCCCAGCTTCTGTCAACCTAGCAGTTCGAAAGCACTTAAAAATGCAAGTAGAAAAATAGGGACCACATTTGGTGGGAAGGTAACAGTGTTCCGTGCGCCTTTGATGTTGAGTCATGCCGGCCACATGACCACGGAGACATCTTCGGACAGCGCTGGCTCTTTGGCTTTGAAATGGAGATGAGCACCGCCCTCTAGAGTCGGGAATGACTAGCACATATATGCGAGGGGAACCTTTACCTTTACCTTTTCTTTCTCATTGCATCCTTCCAAGACATATTATACTTAAATAATTAGGCATATTATACCTGGCTTTCTAAGTGATCATGGCATACAGAAAATTCTTCGTTTCCTTATGTAAAGAGTGGATTTGCACACCCTAGAAATGGTACAGCAAGGTGACATTTAAAAACCCAGAAATCACGAGCATCGATTTTATCCCATTTTATTCACAAAACAGCCTCACCAAGATAAGCTAGAGATTGGCAAGGCAGCCTCTAAAAAGATAATAAAATGCATTTTCCATCGTAAAATAAACTCTGAGGCTGATCAGTGTTTGAGTCCACGAACCTGGTAAATGCTGCTTTAAATCCCATGATGGGATGGGAGGAAAAATTTAAAAAAAGTGGCTTGAAAAGGACCCAGATTGTGGGGGCAATAAGCTGACTTTGTATAAATATACAAAAGTATGAAGGCTATTGCTTAATGCATTGTAAGCTGCCCTGAGTCTCTGGAGAAGGCATATAAATCAATTTTTTTTTTAAAAAAAGTGTCTTAAATAATAAAAGCAATCACAGATACATTGGCCTAAGGCAGAGAGGGGCAAATCCAGAATCCATAGCTTGGGAAAACTTTTTAATCCCGAAATAGCATGAAAGGGACGGGCAAGCTTCCAAGTTCTGCAGAACTCATCATCAAAAAGAGAAGACACAATAGAGGCAGGAGAATTTCAAATCCGGAGGCTGCAAATTCAGACCTACACTTGCTGCTGCTTTTCTCTCTCTTCTTTGCGGGGATAATTTTTTTCAGTAGAGGGATAGTGATGGTGGCAGCATCCATGCCACCACGAAGAGCTCCAGGAGGTAGTTGATTTTTTATTTTGCATTTTGCTGGGTACCAATCAAGCCCCCCCCCCCTTTCACAGCGATGGGTTTTAAATAAACCGAGTGGCTTAAAAGCCTCTCTTCAAAAACTTTTTGCGGTTTGTATAGTTAGCTGAGCTGCTCCGAGATCTGGGTGGAAAGTTGTCAGGAGACTAATTGCACTTCCTTGTGTGTTTGTGTGTGCGTGCAAAGGACAGTTGGACCTGGGAGAGGGGGGGGGGCGGCAGGTTTTAGTAACGAGGGGGGCGAGCTTGTTTACCTGAGAAAGGGAAGCTGAACTCAACATTTCACAACCTTGGAAGATGAGCTAGCCAGCTCGGCTCCACCACCACTTTCACATGGTAATTTAGGAAAATTATACCTCCTCCAACTTTTTTTTTTTTTTTTAAACCTAGGGAAAACGTAGGTGAAATCAATGGCACACACGGGGGTCGACGGGCCTTCGCGGGGGTTCAAAAGAAGGGACTCCCCACATTTCTAAGAGACCTTAAAACGGGCAGAAGGAACCTCCAGAGGCTCATAATTCAGAACTCGATGTAACAGTAACAAGAGTTGGAAGGGGACCTTGGAGGTCATCTAGTCCACCCCCTCCTGGCTCAACGCAGGAGACCCATACTAGGGATTCGAACCGCCGGCCTGAACTCGGTTTATTCCGTCCGTCCGTCCGGATGGCGATTAAAACTTTTTGCGGGATACAGATGTCGCCTTCAACATCTGGACCCGGGGTAGACTTTAACCCCGGATCGATGAAGACTTTGGAGCTTCCCAAAAGGTGAAGTCTTTTGTCTTAGGGCCCCAATGAATTGACACACACTCACACCCAAGCACACTCACTTTGGTCTTCCTCCCCACCCCTCCCTTCCCTTCCCCACCCCTCTCCGGACCGAGGAGAAAACCAGGGGAAGAAAGGGCGCCACGTGGAGGAGCATCGCTGCGCCCTGTTTTCTAACCTGGGGCGGGGAGGACGGAGAGCGGGACCCAGCGGCAGCTGGGTTGGTCCCAGCCAGCCGTTTGGGGCGGAGGAAGCCTTTCCCACCCAGCCTCCCCCCCCGCCCCGGCCGCTGTCCCCGAGCGGAGGCCGCCTCCCTCCCTCCCTCTTTCGCCGCAGCCCAATTCCTCGCTACTGGGCGAGGAGGAGGAGGAGGAGGAGGAGGAGGAGAGGGGGGAGCAGAGACGCTCGAGGAGAGAAACGCCCTAGCAAGACGAAAGGGAAGGCGGAAGGGAGCGAGAGCCGCGGCCGGAGCCCATCAGGGCCGCGCTGAAGAGCCCGGGCGAGCGAGCGAGCGAGCGAAGGAAAGCAAGCGGGTACCGCAAAAGAAAGTCAACCCAGCCGGCCAGCCAGTCTTCTCCGGCCGTCTTGGCGCTCGGGAGAAGCGCCTCGCCGTCCAAGGAGGGGGGAGCCCAGGCTTTCCCTTCCTCCGCCGAGGTCCCTCTGCCCCCTTTCCCCTCGCCCGGCTTCCAGGCTCCCCCCCTTTTTTTTCCCACCATGAAGGCGGCGGGCGACCCGAAGCCCACCTTGACCATCATCAAAGCCGAGAAGGTGGAGGTGGATCTCTTTCCATCCCCCGGTGAGTCAAGTCAGTCGCTCGCATCGCCTGCCCCGGCTCTACCTTTCAAGCCGTGGCCAATTCTTTCTTTCTTTCTTTCTTTCTTTCTTTCTTTCTTTCTTTCTTTCTTTCTTTCTTTCTTTCTTTCTTCCTCCTCTTCCTCTTCCTCCTTCTTCTTCCTTTTTTTTTAAAAAATTTGATTTATATGCCGCCCTTCTCCGGAGACTCAGGGCGGCTTACAATGCGTTAAGCAATAGCCTTCATCCTTTTGTATATTTATACAAAGTCAGCTTATTGCCCCCATAATCTGGGTCCTCATTTTACCTACCTTTGAAAGGATGGAAGGCTGAGTCAACCTTGAGCCTGGGGAGATTTGAACTTGCAGTAATTGCAGGCAGCTGGTCTTAATAACAGTGCTTTAGTCTGCTGCGCTACCAGGGCTCTTCTCCTTCTCCTTCTCTTTCTCCTTCTCCTTCTCCTTCTTCTTCTTCTTTCATTTTTGCTACCTTTGATTCACAAACTCTCCTTTTCTTTCCTGACTATCAGCGGCTCTGGGAACCCCCCAATCCCCATTCTCTCTCTCTCTCTCTCTCTCTCTCCCCCTTTCCTCCACTCCTTGGGGAGGATGCTTGCTTCAGTCCTGGATCCTTTTCGCTTCTTGACAAGGGAAAGGGTCCATCTTGGTCCTCAGCTTTGAACTGTATTTGTAAATTTATGGGGTTTGGGGGGAAGGAAAGGAGGAGAAGAAAAAGAAGGATGATGGAGAGAGATTGAAATGTCCTGCAGGCATCACCGCGGTTGTGTCAAATCTGCTTTCTGACGCTTCTCAACCCACCTCTGCTCCTTGCTACTAGGTCAAAGAGGAGGCGATTGGGGGGGTGGTGTCTCAATTGGGTGGAGTATGGGTCGGGGGATCCAACGACCTCCTGCCTCCAGAAACCTGGAGTGTGTGTAAGATAATATCTGCGCCTTTTATTGACAATTGTACCCTATTCTCCAGACCTTGTGTTCTCTCTCTGGCCTCCATCATGATTGATTGATTGATCGATCGATTGATCTCTCCCTGTCTCCTCTCCTTCCCTCCCCCCATGTTTCTGTCTGTGCGGAGGTGTAATACAATTCAGGCATGTGGTTTGAAGAAACTTAATAGATCTGGCCCGGGGTGTTTGTGTGGGCTTAAAAGGAAGCTGATTTATACTGCAAAGAGATCTTTGCTGAAAAGTTGCCGATTGGACTTCCTCTACCATAAACTCGAGGTGCCAGGAGGAGCTCCTTTTCAAGGGGAAAACCAGGGGAAGGATGCAAGAAGATATATCAATTTAATAAATGATTAGATTTAATAATTCAGAGGCTTTCGTTGAACTCTATTGTCCATTGAGTTGTGAGCATATTCAAAGAAGGTGAATCAGAATTTAGATTCTCATTAAAAAAACCCATGAATTGCATTGATACCGTGTTTCCCTGAAAATAAGACCGGGTCTTATATTATTTTTTGCTCCAAAAGATGCATCCAAAAGATGCATTAAGGCCTTATTTTGGGGGTCTTATTTTGGAGGAAATACGATACTAAATGCACCATCTGGCTGACAATCTTAACTGGGGCTTATTTTGTGGGGTAGGGCTTATATTACAAGCATCCTAAAAAATCATGCTAGGACTTATTTTCCGGTTGGGTCTTATTTTCGGGGAAACAGGGTAATGTATGGAGATTCTCAACCCTCCAGGTCATGGTTGTCCCAAAAGTGCTTTTCAAAAGACATCTGGACATTTTTTTCCCTTGAGAAAGAGGTTTCCCTTCTCATCCAAGAAGCTTCTTCAGTTCTGATGTTTTTTCAGTTCAGAACTGAAGAAGCCTCTTGGATGAGAAGGGAAATGCTTTCAAAGAAAAAAACACACATACACCAAAGTTCAGTTGTCTTTTGAAAAACACCTTTGGGACATGGATAGTGTATAGAATGCAGGAGGAGTCTACTCAAAAGTAACTCATTTGAATCCAGTAGAATTGATTTCCTCCAGTTGGGTTGCAGCTTGGGCGCCCTTAAGTCAGCAATTTCTTTTTGGCCCTTCTAAATAGGGCAAGCTCTTGTTTTTGCCAGAAAAAGATGAAGCTGTAATGCGTGAGGTATCTAGAGAATGTGGATCCTTCCAGAGATTTAAGGGAGATCTAGGGATGAGAAAATTCTGATTCAACTTTCTTGACCTTTTTCACGTAACATTTCTACATACGCCTCTAAAAAAAAAAGAGCCTTCCTAAATTTACTCCCCTTCCTAAGTGGGCCTTTACCCAAGCCAAAAATACAATGTTTTGTTTGCCTTGGGAAGAAAATAAGTTAATGATTAGGTCTTATTTGGGTAGTTTTCCCCTTTAAGATATAAATGCTTAACACTCTTGGAGGGTTTCAGCCAGTTTTTCTTTTTTCTGTGGTCAAGTAAATATCTCAGCTATTCCCCCCCCCCAGTCATTATGGCAGAATACTGTTCCTAGATTGTTTGTAACTCCCACCCCCAGCCTCAAAGGCTGGGAAAACTATGATGAAAGAGAAGGGAGGGGAAGAGAGAGAGGAGAGAGTCCAGCCCTTGATGCTATCTTGTGGAGATGATTTCAGGAGCATGTTGCTATGCTACTGGGACCATCAATAACTTTAAAGGCTCACGTTAATGCTAAGCCCAATCTTGGTGCATTACTGGGAAGATCTGCATTCTTTTAACCTTAGGTGACTTTGCAAGCTCTGAAGGTTAAGGGTTCTGCTACTGTACTGGATTCCTAGAAAGAAAACAGTATTTAGAGTTTCCTTGATCAAGGAAAAGGCTAAGCCCAGCTACATTCCCCTGGTGAGGAAAGGATTAAACCTCAGCATTCAGAGGTTGAATGTCTTCTTCTTCTTCTTCTTCTTCTTCTTCTTCTTCTTCTTCTTCTTCCTCCTTCTCCTCCTCCTCCTCTTCCTCCTCCTCCTTCTCCTCCTCTTCCGCTTCCTCCTTTTCCTCTTCTTCCTCCTCCTCTTCCTTTTCCTCTTCTTCTTCTTTCTCCTCCTCCTCCTCTTCCTCTTCTTCTTCCTCCTTTTCCCCTTCTTCTTCTTCCTCCTCCTCCTCCTTTTCCTCTTCCTCTTCCTCTTCCTCCTTTTCCTCCTCTTCTTCTTCTTCTTCCTCCTTCTCCTCCTCCTCTTCTTCTTCTTCCTCTTCCTCTTCTTCCTCCCCCTCCCCTCCCCCTCCCTCTCTTGAATTTTAAAGCAACCACTGTTTAATGGACTGTTTAATGTCCTAGCAAATTGGGGGTGGATGGGTAGGGTGAAACAAGTGATAATTGGAAGTCATAACAGGATTTGTACCACCATTGGTTCATCAGAACTAATCCTTTCATACCCCACCATTCAGTTAGAACTGATGAAGCTTCTTGGATGAAAGGGGAAACCTCTTCATCCTCAAGGGGGAAAAAACATTTCTTCCTCAAGAAAAAAAATCAGTCCAATTGCCTTCTGAAGAAAAAAAACCCAACAGCACATTTGAGGCTACCAAGACATTGCTTTCCAGTCAATGAATTTGCAACATAATTTTGCAAATGCAGATGCTTATAAGGCATTGTAAAAATAGATGTTCCTTAAAAAGAAAGGAACAGCACCACCAAATACACAAATGCAATTGTTACCTTGAATTGGAAGGTATTAAATATCTTGTGAATCTATAGAATGTTCTTAAATGAAGAATAGAAGAATGTTGAATTGTAAAAGGGCAACAACTGTTTTCCAAAGGAGACATTCTTTGGTTTTTTATATGTTGATTATAAGGTTATGGAGTATTAAAAACAGAAATAAACCAAAAGCTTCTTTTGCATAAGATTAACAGATAAATGAATTAGGAAGACTTCAGTTCAGACCTTGCCATCATCTAGTTAGCAATGTCTGAAAACTCTGACACAATATATACATCTTTAATAACTATTTAGTAATTATTAAACCCACCCTTGTAAATAAGTCTCCAGATTTTAGCATTTGCAAGGATCTTTACTAGCTTGCTTACCTACATGTAACTGTGTTAGTCATTTGTGGCATATTAACTGCTTGGAAAAGGTGAGTGAAGAAGAGGAAAATTCTAAAAAAACAAAAAACAAAAGAAAGAAAAGATTATTTCAGTTTTCAAAAACATACTGACTTCTTCACCTGAAAAAGATGAAATGCATCAGTCTGTTAGCAAACAGGGAATAGACCCCTTCAGTAGAATCTCTCTCTGAGTTCCTGGTAGTCTTCCCCTGATCAGAAGATTCAACTGAAGACAAATGGCTACGGAACAGTGATAAGCATGAGCATTTTGCGTAGTAGGCCTAACTGTTGGGTTGTTAGTGAGTATCCTGTGAGCCAAGATAGTAGACTTTAATCAGATGAACCTAATATCTAGTCTTTTTTTAAAAAATATTTTTTTATTATTTTTTTCTTTAAAAACAAAAAAGAAAAGCTTCTATTTTACAACAGTTCCATATCAGTGTATATCCACAGTTTATGTTCCCCCACTCCTACACATTCACATATTTATTTTTGTGGTTCCCTTATTCCTTATATATTGTATATACTACTCCTTACTTATTATACATACTATTATATCTATATATTACTTTACATCAGGGGTGAAATCCAGCAGGTTCTGACAGATTCTGGAGAACCAGTAGAAGAAATTTCGAGCAGTTCGGAGAACTGGCAAATACCACCTCTGGCTGGCCCCAAAGTGGGGTGGGAATGGAGACTTTGCAATATCCTTCCCCTGGAGTGGGGTGGAAATGGAGATTTTGCAGTATCCTTCCCCTGCCACGCCCACCAAGTCACGCCCACCAAGCCACACCACGCCCATAGAACTGGTAGTAAAAAAAATTTGGATTTCACCACTGCTTTATATACATTGTATATTTAATCTCTAGTCTTAAAATGTCTCTTAGTGACCCTCTAAGTATTGTCACTGAAATATAACTTTTAACGGGAAAGAAGTGATTGAATGCACGGATAATTATATCCATTGGCATAGCAATACAGAGACTTCTTGGTTTGACTCTGATGACTCTCAGTTGTGACTCAACAGATATTAATATCTGTTGGACACTAATATTAATATCTGTTGGGATAGCAATACAGAGATTCTCTTGGTTGTGGCTCTGATGTGGAATCCTGCAGATTCCCCTTTAAACAGGTCTGTCTAAATATATCGAACCTGTACAGGTTACAATTCCCTAATTTAAAATTCAGCCCGGGCAGGGTTCAAAGCTTCCCCTCTCTTAGGTCTCCCATTTATAAGTGCAAAAAATGGCAATAAATGGATGAGCTCTTAAACAAAAAAAGCACAATAAATAGTTAACAGGCTACATTCATCCGGATAGATTGCCCATTGTGCCTGTGTATTGTGTGACTTGCAAGTTGTTTAAAATGGGTGGTTGCTTTTTTTAATTTATTTATTTGCACGGGCTTTGCGATTCAAGGCTTAGTTTCATCTCCTTTTCACGGACAAGTTTATAAAATATAAACTATATTTTATTGTTTTATATGATGCGATGCTTGCTGTCTGCTCTGCCTGTATATTGTTCTGGGTGAGCAGTGGAGTCCTTGGTGCTCTCTGAGCTTGGTTGTTTGCCTACAAACTTTTCATTATCTACCTAGGTTCATCATCTGTGCTAGACGGGAATGGAGGTTGGGGGGGGGGAGGAGGAGGAGGAGGAGAACGGTGGTGTCCTTGGTGCTTTCTGAGTTTGGTTATTTGCCTGCAGAAGTTTCATTACCCAACTAAGTAGCATCATCAGTGTGAGTCTTTGTTAGCAGCCTAAGGTACAAGGATAAAGTACAAACTCAATAAACAACAATACTTTTGGAGATTGTCCTCCAGCTAAGCTGGGTGTATGTATGTAAAGCACTTTCCAAACATGACCTTGGAATGTTCCAATGTATCTGCTCCCCCCTGATTGTCCCAAAGGCGCTTCAACAAAAGGCAACTGGACTTTGTTTTTCCTTGAAAAAAGTGTCGCTTCTCATCCAAGAAGTTTCTTCAGTCAGAACTGAAGAAGCTTTTTGGGATGAGAAGCAAAACGTCTTCAAGGAAAAACAAAGTTCAGTTGCCTTTTGATGAAGAAAGAGCCTGTAGTACAGTGGACTTAAGCACTGTTATTAACATCTGCTGCTTGCAATTACTGCAAGTTCAAATCTGACCAGGCTCAAGGTTGACTCAGCCTTCCATCCTTTCAAAGGTAGGTGAAATGAGGACCCAGATTGTGGGGGCAATAAGCTGACTTTGTATAAATATACAAAAGGATGAAGGCTATTGCTTAACGCATTGTAAGCCACCCTGAGTCTCCGGAGAAGGGCGGCATATAAATTAAAGCAAAAAGCAAAAGCAAAAAGCACCTTTGGGACAGCCATGACCTAGATGTCTGAGAATCTCCACAGATAATGTCCTCCTGGGAATACCTGGGAATACCTGGGAATCATAATTCTTAACACTTAATTTTACACCCCTTTCTCACATTCATCTACTCATTTTCTCCCTGTCCGAGGCAGAGTACAGGCACCCCAAAACTAATTGTTTAGTGTGGTGCAGCCCTTCTCATTTCTTCTTGAAATTAACCAGAAACTCACCCTCGAGATCTTCATGTGTTTTTCCTAGGAACCTCCTGAGGGAAAAAAAAAATAAAGATCTGTCTATATAAAAAACTAGGGATGTTTCATATATTGTTGTGCCCATGGTAACTCAATTTGCACACTCCTGACCTCAGCAGTCTTAATTTAAGAGAAGAAGAGCCGTTTCATTGTTCCAGTTAAGCAAGAGGGAACCAGGAGCTCTTTCTCCATCTATTGCCAGTGACCTGATGAACTCAAACTAGATCTCAATCTATTTTCTGCTTCCCTCCCCTCTGTAGCACAGCTCCTGGCTCTGAGAAGTTTTAAATTCCTGCTCATAAGGGAGTTGGTGGGATGGTGCATCTTGCTGGCGAAGTCTTATGAACTGGAAGCAGAAGGCAACATCTTGAAAAACCTGTGGGAATTAGATTTTTTGCTTTATCAGACCGTGCTATCTGTTTAAACTTTAACTTCTAACCTAGGCTGAATTATCAGTTTGGTGAGGGAAGAATTGGAAAACAATTACTTAAATAATGGGTTCTGGGAATCTCAGAATCCATATGTAAATGGGTAAAGGATTATTTCTCCTTCACGTTTCCATGTCTTTTGATTATTTGAGGATCCCATTGCTCTTTCTTCCCTTAAAATCGGTTTCTTTCCAGCATGTTAACAAGCCAGTGGGGGGATTCAAGTAATTTAACAACTGGTTCTCTGCCCTAATGATTTCTTCCAACAACCAGTTTGCCAAACTGCTCAGAAAGTTAACAACCAATTCTACCAAACTGGTGCAAACTGGCTGAATCCCACCACTGTAACAAGCCCATTAAAACCTAAATCTGATTTTTTTTCTGCCCGTTGGAAGATTCCAGGCATTTTCAAGTTGGCCCAAAGTGCCAATAATTGACTTTGTAAACTAAGGAAGGATCTCCTACTGACTTGAGTTTCAGTGACTTCTGTTTTGGGGACTGCAATCCTGGTGGGGGCCAAGGAGAGAGAGAGAAGGGTTGTTAATTAGCTAGCTTTCTTCCCTCCCCCGGTTCACTCACTTCAGAAAGAATGTTTTAATGAATGTCCCGATTACTGTTGAGCAGGCAAAGCTGGGGCAGGGCCATAACTCAGGGGCAGGGTGTAAATTTTGCATGCAGAAGTTCTCAAGTTCATTCCTGGACAGTTCATGCTGAGCCATGGGAAAGAAAAAAAAATACTTTTTGACCTATCATGGAGGGGGAAAAAAATAAGGTAGATGAGCCAATAGCACATACTTGCTGTACGTTGATTTCTTTAACCATGATTTGTTGAGTGCATCACAACTGGCTGGATCTTGCATATGAAGGCATATACCATGGCTTAGAAACCACAGTGGTTGGCCATATACAAAACATCAAAGCTATATCATTGTGGCTTGATCATGACTTACTCTTAAGCAGGGAAGTCCTCACCTAATAACCATTTGAAGTCATGGTGGACTCTACAAAAGCTATTTATACCTGGTTCCATATTGCTGCAGGCACACACACACACCATGGTTAAATGACTGCATTTCATGGTTGTGGAGTGGTTAAAATGCAGTATTGCAGACTAACACACTGCTGACTGCCAGGAGTTCGATCCTGACCACCTCAAGGTTGACTCAGCCTTCCATCCTTCCGAGGTTGGTAAAATGAGGATCCAGATTGTTGGGGGCAATGTGCTGACTCTGTAAACCGCTTAGAGAGGGCTGTAAAACACTATGAAGCGGTATATAAGTCTTAAGTGCTATCGCTATTGCTATTCTGGGCACTTGGCAACTGGCTCACCTTGATGGCCAGTTGCAGAATTCTGCAGTCCCATAGTGATGATTTACAATGTTTTTGATGGTTTTTGACCTTTTTCATTGGTTTCTGACAAAAAACGCCCGTAGGAATACATTGATTGGCTTAACGATTATGGCTTTTACTCAATGACCATCACATTCATTTAATGACCATGGCATCTACTGTTGCAAAAAAGTTGTAAAATCTGCTCTGGTCATGGGTGCCTCGACTTATGGCTGTTAGACTTATGACAGAAATTCCAGGCTCCATTACGGTCCTAAGTCGAAGACTATCTCTATTCTAAAGAGATAGAGTCCGTTTCCAAGGCAAAACCACTGCTGTTTACTAAACACTGACATTATTTATGATGAGTTTGGCTTCTGAGAAATGGGTGTTTCAATACTGAACATGTCAGTCATTTTACAAAAATAACTATAATGCTAATTCAGTTTCCAAACTGTCCACTTTATCCTTATCTGAAAGTTCTCCCACATTTGGTCACTGGGGTTTTTGCACACAATCCTAGACCAGAAGGAAACTACTAATAGGTATTATTTCTTTCAGCCTTACAAATGCCCTCCCCTTATATTCAACAATTTATGAAAACATTAGTGGTGAATTAGGACTATTTAAAGGCTCTGGAAGTTGTTGACAAGGTTTAAAGTTGAGAAAAGACAACTGGTGATGTCTTTGAGCAGGTTTTCCTGGAGGTAGATATTTCATATGAGAAATGCCTTTATCAAATAAAAGCTACCGTTTGCAAAATGACAGTTCTGGTTTCATGGGTGGAAGATTGATGGCCTCGGTATCAATCAATAGAATAGTAGGTTAGCAAAATGTTGATTTCCATGCGACATGAAGTAACTTGATCAGAGAACTGGAGAATGAGCTGTTTACTCCATTTAGACGAGCTTCCCTTTAAGAGACCCAATGCTACAAGCTATATCTTTTATGCAAAAATGTTCCATTTTTCATATGTTATCGATTTCATCATGTCAGTATTGGGGAAACACCATTGCAAAGTTCCTACAGGATTTGGGGAATTGTCCCAGAGTGGATGAGTTCACATGTTTTGCTAAGTTGTGGATTAATTTGACCATGGTTTGTTTAACCAGCCCTAGTCTCTTATGGCTAAGTCATAAATCAGGGATCTCCAAACTTGGCAACTTTAAGTCTTGTGGACTTCAACTCCCAGCACCCAGCAAAGCTGGCTGAGAAATTCTGGGAGTTGAAGTCCACAAGTCTTAAAGTTGCCAAGTTTGGAGACCTTTGTCATAAATCATAATATACAAACCAGAAAGACGGTTTATATTCTTGCTGGTCTAAAACCAAGTCAACAGTTTTACAGTTGAATGAAATAATTCTTAAAGCATGGTTGAGCTCAAATGGCCTTCTTCGCGTAATACTTCATATCTTGAAGTAAACCAGATCGACCACATTATGCATGAGCTAATACTAATAGTCATACCTCTTGCTATCCCAGGAGTTTTATCCATGGTGTGTTTGAAAAAGGCAGGGTGCCCACACATCACATCCATCAAACGTAACATGGGTTAATTCACTGGCTGCATTTGCAAGAACCAAAAACTGGGTAGCCATATTTTAGCTTAAAATGTGTGAAAGCGGCCTGCAAAGCTAGTTGTATGAACATAGACAAATTAAATTAGTGATGCATGATCAACTTAACCACAAGTAAGCATATACGTACTGCAGAGGTGAGACGAGTTTTATTTCTTCGCTTTTTTTCTGGTCAAATTCGCAGCCTGGTTTGATTTTTCTCCCGAAAGTGATTATAATTTTTCCTTTAAAAAAAAAAAAAAAAAGCTGTTAACCATAGTTTCTTCTGTTGGTGAAGAAGCAGCTTCTTCTTTTTTTTTTTTTAGTAGAAAGTAGCCAGAGAGATCTCCTAGAACTTAATCCTACTCTCCCTTAACCATACTTCCAAATTGGATTCCCAATTTAAAAACAACCACGATGGAAAAATACACATCCTTGCATGCCAGGGCTAGTTTGGGTCTTGGAGAAATCAGATTAGGTTTACATTTCCTATTCTTGGAAGACCTCCACAAGAAGTCTTTCCCTGATCTGTAGAAGGTTAAAAAAGAGAAGCTTGGGTGCTAAAAGTTGCATTTACAGTAGAGCCGTCCTTTTGTTTAGGCAGCTCAAGTGATAACCTAGAGCAGGGGTATCAAACTCAAGGCCCATGGATGCTTAAATCTGGCCCATAAGGCTGCCCTGGAAACAGCAAAGGACCAGCCCATTGCCTTTGCCAATGAAAACAGAGCCCAGAAAGGAGAAAGGGAAAGAGGAAAGACAAAGAAAAAGAAGGAAAGTTGGGGAGAGCAAAGAAGAAAAATAAGGAAAGAGGGGAAGGAAGAAAAAAGGAGAATGAAGAGGGAAGGAAAAAGAAGAAAAGGAAGGAAGGAAGGAAGGAAGGAAGGAAGGAAGGAAGGAAGGAAGGAAATTATAATGAGAGGGAGGGAGGGTCTCAGAGAAGTCCTTCCTTACCACTTGGCCTTCACAGGTGCCCCCCAACACAAGTGACATCGAGCTGGTCATTCCCACCCTGGCCACCCCTACCCAGCCAATGCGCCCCCAGCCCTCCCAAGGTCAAACACAACGCTCAATGAAATTGAATTTGACACCCCTGGCCTAGAGCAGTGAAGTTGTATTCCTTGATGTGTCCAAAGTTAGGAAAATGCCTTATTTGACTCTGCTGGCATGTTACATCCCTCACAAACCAAATAGAAGCCATTCTCTATCTCCCCCATCATCTAGGCCAGGGTTCCACAACCCCTGGACCATAGACCGGTAGGGGTCCGGTGAGCAAGTGAGCAAAGCTTCATCTGCATGTGTGCAGAATCTAGATTGTGTACAAAACCATTTCCCCTCTGGTTTCGTGAAAGACAGTCTTTCTTCCAAAATCGGTCTACGCCACCATGAAGAGTGGCACTTGATGGCTGGGCCAAGGCTGAGCCTGAAACAAAGACCTGGGCCTTGATTTCAGGCCTAGTGCCACTGCTGCCACTCACAAAGGCTAGCTGGGGTCATTCCCTAAGGCGCAAAACCCTTGAGGCATGGCGCAATTGCCCTCTTGGTCCAGCACTTCCCAGGATCTAGCACCGTGATAGCGAATCTATGGCCACAGATGGCACGCAGAGCCATATTGGTGGGCACCCGAGCTCATCTATGGCCAGCTGATTTTCAGGCCTTCTGGGCCCACCGGAAGTCAGGAAACACGCTGTTTCTGGCCTCCGGAGGGCCTCTGGGGGGGGAAGGCTGTTTTTGCCCTCCCCAGGCATCTAGAAAGGCTCTGGAGCCTGGGGAGAGCGAAAAATGGGCCTATTGAGCCCACCATGCCATTGCGTGCCAAAAGAGGGGGGAGCACAGGGGTTCATGCTGCATACGCAGGTGGCTGGGCACATAGAATTATGGGTGTGGGCTCGAGTGTGCGCAACCCCCTCCCCATACACCCCGCTTTTGGCACGTGATGGCAAAAAGGTTAGCCGTCACTGGTCTAGCATGTGCCACTTCCTTCTGGCTGTGTTGTCTTTCTAGTGACAGACCCCTGTGGCCTATTAGGATAGTTGTTCCTGAATATTGGCACTGTGTCATCCCCTGCACCAACTGATCCCAGGATGACTTGAAAATCAAGGCTTGTAGCAATAGCATTTAGACTTATATACTACTTCACAGTGCTTTACAGCCCTCTCTAAGCAGAGAGTCAGCACATTGCCCCCAACAATCTGGGCCCTCATTTTACCAAACCTCAGAAGGATGGAAGGCTGAGTCAACTTTGAGCCTAGTGAGTTTCGAACTGCCAAATTGCAGTCAGCCGGCACCCAGCAGAAGTAGCCTGCAGTACAGTGGTGGTATTTAGCCGGTTCTATCCGGTTCGGGCAAACCGATAGCGGCAGCAGCGGGAGGCTCTGCCTATCCGCCCAGATGTCATCATGTCCCATTTTTGATGCTCTGTGCATGCGTGGAAGGACCTGCGCATGCACGGAGGTGGCGTGTGCAAGTGAAGCACGCATGGTCACATTTGCGAACCGGTAGTGAAGGTAAGTGAATACCACCCCTGCTGTAGTACTGCACCCATCATTGTGCCATATATATTATATATTAATATATGAATTTTAATATATGAAGATATCTTCATATATGAATCTAGCCATGAGTGGCTTAGTCAGTAAGCCATAAATAATTTTGCTTGACTTCATCAATGAGTCTGCTCTCATGACCTATCTGGAATATTTACTTCCTTTAAACTTTGAGGCTTTTTTTTTTAAATGTAGATTTGATTCATAGGTTGCATTATTTGGTTTTGGTGCGGCACGATGTACGAAATCATCCAAGTGTAGCTTGTTCAATAAACCACAATTAGGTTAAACACTTGTGACCAGGGGTGGGTTCTAAAAATTTTTATTACCAATTCTGTGGGCGTGCCCAACTTTTTTTTTTTTTTACTTTTAAAAGCATTTTTTCTACAACCTTAAGAGGTTGCAGGAAAAAAAATGCTTTTAAAATCCTCTGATGATCAGGCAACTCAGCTGGGATCGTCAGAGGCTTTTAAAAGCATTTTTTTCCTACAACCTCTTCGGCGGAAGAGGTTGCAGAAAAAATGCTTTTAAAAGCCTCTGACGATCCCAGCTGAGCTGCGCGATCATCAGAGGCTTTTTTTTTTACTTTTAAAAGCATTTTTTTCGGCCGAAGAGGTTGTAGAAAAAATGCTTTTAAAAGTTAAAAAAAAAAAAAAACCTGATGAGGTGAGTGGGGTAAGCGAGTGGCGACCGGACCGGGGACCGGTTCAGGGACGTGGCCAGCCAATGTTATTACCGGTTCTCCGAACTACTACAAATTTTCACTACCGGTTCTTGCGAACCGGTGCGAACCGGGGGCAACCCACCACTGCTTGTGACCTCTCGACATGCAAGCCAGCAGAATGTTAAGATGTGAACGGAGAGGACCTAATCTTATTAGTGTCAGCACGTTTCGGTCTTCGGGGACCTCAGGCCCAGGAAAAGGCATTAAAGAAGAAAAATACGTTCACAAACATTTTTTAAAAATTCCGTTAAAGAAGAAAGAACCAAGTTTGAGATTCAATCTTGCCAAGTCCGTAAATAGCATCAGTTTAGCCGGCTTCCTTCTGATTTACTTGGCTAGTTTACTAGATAAAATCTAGGGTGGGGTGGGAGAAACAGCAGAAAAACCTTAATTTCTGCAAGGGCCACCGAAGGCCTCGTGATGACTTTTCCTGCCCTCAATGTTTGTGTTGCTCCGTTTTTAGATTTGCAACACGTTTTCCTGGAATCGTTGCTGAGTTTGCCATCTTGTAGGGTAATCAAGCTCTGATTCTTCTGGATAACAATTAGAAAGATGGAGAGGGGTGGGATTTTCTTGCTTTGCTAGCCAAGGAAAAGAAAGGTTGTTTTAGGAGAATGGGTTATTTGTTTTTAAACGTCATTAATTCCATGGCACTGCTTTTATTGCCCCCTTTCCATAACTTTCCCACCTGAAAATGGCCGGAAAACTGTGAAGTTTCAGCAATTCCAAGGATTGTGTATGGATTATTCATTTCCAATCTCAAAAAAGGGATGCCTGGCCATAGGGATCAGTTATGGAAGGAAATCTTATTCTCTATTTAAGATTTACCCACGATTTATCTTTATGAGCCACTGTGGCGCAGTGGTTAGAGTGCAGTACTGCAGGCTACTTCTGCTGCCTGCCGAATCTTGCCAGGCTCAAGGTTGACTTGGCCTTCCATCCTTCTGAGGTCGGTAAAATGAGGACCCAGATTGTTGGGGGCAATAGGCTGACTCTGTAAACCACTTACAGAGGGCTGGAAAGCGCTGTGAAGCGGTATATAAATCTAAGTGCTATTACTCTTTTCTCCTTCCTTCCTTCCTTCCTTCCTTCCTTCCTTCCTTCCTTCCTTCCTTCCTTCCATCCATCCATCCATCCATCCATCCATCCATCCTACACAGTGGTTAGAATGCAGTATTGCAAGCTAACTCTGCCAGCTGCCAGCAGTTCAATTCCGATCGGCTTAAGGTTGGACTCAGCCTTCCCTCCTTCCGAGGTGGGTAAAATGAGGACCCAGATTGTTGGGGGCAAATATGCTGACTCTGTAAACCGCTTAGAGAGGGCTGTAAAACCCTGTGAAGTGGTATATAAGTCTTAAGTGCTATTGCTATTTATTCCTATATACGGTAGCAAACAAGTTGCTCAGGGTGAAAGAAGCACTTTGCATGTGTCTGAAGGTATAGGTAGTCCTTGACTTACAACAGTTCATTTAGTGATTGTTCAAAGTTACACACATTACAACTTCAACTCTAACACTCAGCATCCCCATGGTCATGGGATTAAAATTCAGACACTTGGCAACTAGTTCATATTTATGACGGTGCCAATGGGGAAGCCAGATTCAACACAAATTTTGGGCTCAGTTTTTTTTTTTTTTAAATTGATTTATATGCCGCCCTTCTCCGGAGACTCAGGGCGGCTTACAATGCGTTAAGCAATAGCCTTCATCCTTTTGTATATTTATACAAAGTCAGCTTATTGCCCCCACAAACTGGGTCCTCATTTCACCTACCTTAGAAAGGATGGAAGGCTGAGTCGACCTTGAGCCTTGGAGAGATTCGAACCTGCAGAAATTGCAGGCAGCTGTGTTAATAACAGGGTGCATTAAACCACTGTACTACCAAGGCTCAGTTGTGGCCGTAATTCAAAAGACTATCTATATTTCTGATCCATTTGGGGTTTTTTCCAATGGCTGGGGCTGTAGCATTGCAAGGAATCATCCAAGTATTTCCCCCCCCCTCTCTATGCCAGTGGTACACAATGCTTTCTGTTTATTTAATTAGAACAGTAGGCATCACAAGGAAATTCCTGTTATTATTATTTTTTTTAAAAAAAGCATTACAAGGGTTTCTCGGAATGAACTACAGTATATAGTTCTCCCGTTTTGTATACAGGAGAATCCTTTCCAACAAGATTGACATCATAGCGTAGATGGAAAACACTAGACATTGTTTTAAAGTAGCCTCAACAGTTATGGCAGCCTATCAAATAGATAGGGATGCACGCGGTGGCTCAGTGGCTAAGATGCTGAGCTTGTCGATCGAAAGGTCGGCAGTTCAGTTCGAATCCCTACCGCTGCATAACGGGGTGAGCTCCTGTTACTTGTCCCAGCTTCTGCCAACCTAGCAGTTCGAAAGCACGTAAAAAAGGCAAGTAGAAAAATAGGGACCACCTTTGGTGGGAAGGGAACAGCGTTCCGTGCGCCTTTGGCATTTAGTCATGCCGGCCACATGACCACGGAGGCGTCTTCGGAGACCGCTGGCTCTCCGGATTTGAAATGGAGATGAGCACCGCCCTAGAGTCAGGAACGACTAGCACATATATGCAAGGGGAATCTTTACCTTTATCAAATAGAAGAATTCATCATGTTCCATTAGCTCAAGTAAATTGGAAAGGTTTAAACTGTGTGGGTTTTTTTTTTTTAAAGATCAACTCATCTGCGGGCTTTTACTCCATCTGATGATGGGGCCATGACACAGAAGGTCCTGTCCACCTGTTTGCCACTCCCAAAGAAAGAAAATCTGATTTTTTCCCCCTTTTTCTCTTCTAAATGAATCCCATTATTGACTATCCTCTAAGGGTTATGTCTATGGAGATTCTTAGTCATCCAAGTCGTGGTTGTCCCAAAGGTGCTTTTTTCAAGAGGCAACTGGACTTTGTTTTTCCTTGAAGACATTTCGCTTCTCAGCCAAGAAGCTTCTTCAGTTCTGACTCTGAAGTGAAGTGAAACATCTTCCAGGAAAAACAAAAGTCCAGTTGCCTTTTGAAAAAAGCACCTTTGGGACTTCAAGAGTTATGATCCTCTAACCCACTATGTCAGGGGTCTGCAACCTTAAATATTCAAAGAGCCATTTGGACCCGTTTCCCACAGAAAAGAAAACACCGGGAGCCACAAAACCTGGGTGGGCATGGCCAACTCTATGTCACTCACTTCCACCAGTCACATGATGACCTAGCCACGCCTACCCAACCAGTCATTAGGGCAGAGAACTAGTTGTTAAAAAACACCGGGAACCACAAAATCCTTTTGACATCTCTCTCTCCCCCTCTCCCTCTCTCTCTGTATCTCTCTATGTCTCTCTCTCTCTTCCTCTCTCTCTGTATGTCTCTGTCTCTGCCCTGGCTGCTTCTCCATCCCCCACCGTCACCCTTACCTTCTCGGGCCAGGCGAGGAGTGACTGGGAGGGGAGGGCGAGGGGTGGGGCCAGTCAGTGGTGGGATCAACTGACAGGGAGACACAGCAGAGGGCCCAAAGAGCCACCTGCAGCTCCGGAGCCGCAGGTTGCTGACCCCTGCACTATGTCAATGGTGTCCTTTTTCCCCATTGGATCCTTGCAGAGGGGAAAAAAAGTTTAATTTTATGTGGCTCGGTGTGACGACAGAAGAAAGACAGCGAGCCATTTGGTCCCCAAAAGTGTCATTTTCCACGGGAAATGTCAGCATTATGATCTTTGTTAGACCTTTTCCTTTATCTCCATCTCCATCCTTCAGTGTGAAAAGCAGTCTAGAATCCCAGCCAAACTCTTTGAGGAAATTTGCAAATCAAGGCAAATCTCCCTGGAATGGCCGATCTGCCATTTGCTTATCAAAAGGACCATCCTTATCTGAGGAAGCATTTTCAGTCTTTTTGATCTTCAAACGCAGCAGCCAGCGGTACCAACAAGGAACTTTTAAGTGCAGCAGGATCATTAAAAATCTGCCTTGTTTTTTTCCTGCAAGGTACAGAATTTACAAGTTGAATGAAAATATATATATATATGGACGTTTCTGTAATTGCAACCCCCACCCCCCCTTGGAACAGCTACATTTTCTTGAACTGTTGAGAGAACATTGCTTGGATTGTGCTGGAAAATAATTTAAATATGTTGTGAAGATTCATATGGTGGCAGTTATCTTCTGACAAAATTATCCTGTACTTCTTCCATACTCAGAATATTGGTTTGTTTGATTTTAGCTTAATTTGTTTATTGTTTTTTTAAAAAAAAATACCCCGCCCATCTACCTCACAGAAGGTAAATGCATTCTGTGGGCCTACCCATTGTGCTTTACAAATCATGGTTTATGACTTAGATTGATCTATGCTATGCCGCTTTATATATATGGTTTATTCAACAGATCATGGTTAAAACTATCTGACATAATTTGATTGATGAGCACAGTCAGGGGTGGGTTCTACTTACCTTTACTACCGGTTTGCAATGGGATCGCACGCACATGCTTGCTTCGCTCGCTCGCGCGCCGAGCTTCTGCGCATGTGCAGATCATCTATGATGACATCCGGATTGGTGGGCGGAGCTTCCCCCAGTTTTACTACCGGTTCGCAAGAACCGGACTGAACCGGGGGCAACCCACCACTGCTGACAGTGCTATATGACTGGGGAAAAATAGAAATTTTAACATCAGCATCATTCTCATCTATAAAGCTTCTTTGATTTTGGATTTCCTGCATGAGCTGGAGTTGGTCTAGATCAGGGGTCTCCAACCTTGGCAACTTTAAGACTGGTGGACTTCAACTCAGAATTCCTCAGCCAGCTTTGCAAAGCTGGCTGAGGAATTCTGGGAGTTGAAGTCCACCAGTCTTAAAGTTGCCAAGGTTGGAGACCCCTGATCTAGATACCCTCTTGAGATCTATTCACGCTGTATGATTTTTTTTTTAAAGTGTGCTGAGAAGAAATGGTGGCACCAGCCAACCTACTTCTATTAAAGCCACAGCTTTTCTGCTGAAATTGGAAGGTAGCGACCCGACGTGAGATTGAGTTTCTGTGGCTGCTAACATCTTGAGAAGATCTGCTTTCGTTTAAGAAGAAACATTAAAAAAAAAAAAAAAGTTTATAACTGAACTTTTGGAACCGTATGGGCAACATCTGCTCTTGACTCAACACACTTTCAACAATAGAGGCAGTTTCGCATGCAAAACAGGTAGATATTTGAATCTGTGGTTTTATCTCCTGCAGCTTGCTCTACGGTACTTGAAGAAAGTTGTTAAATGCACAGGAGTTTCTGTTTCTATGCTCTGAGCCACTGTAACTTGTGGTCCGCTTGGGTGGATAATGTGATTTCTGCAAATCAAGTGGCTTATAAATAGATACAGATTAACAGAGTTGGAAGGGACCTTATAGATCAGTGATGGCTAACCTTTTCTGGACCGAGTGTCCAAAGCGCGCACGCCCAAACCCCCCAAATGCAATGCGCCTGCGGGCCCTGTGCATGTGCCCACCCCTGCGCATGCACCCGCAGCCCCGGCACATGCCCTAACTCCTGCGCATGCATGGCAGACACCCGACGACCAGCTGGCCGGCGGGAGGCATGCTTGCATGCATGGCAGACCTGAACTGGGGTGACGGCTCACCATCACGGTTATAAATCTTCTAGTCCAACCTTCTGCCCAGCAGACCCCACACCATTTTTGACAGATGGCAGTCCAGTCTCTTCTTGAAATCTTCCAGTGATGAAGCTCCCACAACTTCTGAAGGCAACTTTTGTTCCATTGGTTCATTGGTTGAACCAATGGTAACTTTTGTTCCATTGGTTGATTGCTCTCACTGTCAATAAATTTCTCCTTATTTCCAGGTTGAATCTCTCCTTGATCAGTTTCTATCCATTATTTCTTGTCTGGCCTTCTGGTGCTTTGGAAAATAGCTTGAGCCCCTCCTCTCTGTGGCAGCCCCTCAAATATTGGACCCCTGCTATCATGTCTCCCTTGGTCGTTCTGTGCAAGATTCAGCCAGGCCCTGTCTCCCGCACCACCACAGGCTCGCCAATGTATTAATCCCTGTTCTGGTGACACGCCACCCTGGATTTCACTACCTTTCGGAGTTGTCTGATGAACTAAGTAGGGGACCTTATTAGATTAAGCCCATTGCAACTCATGCGTTAATTACGTGTATTAAATTATGTGTATTTAATACACACGTGTATTAAATTTCCCCAAATTTAACATGGACATAACTAGCAGGGAGGGATACTTTGATGTATGGGTTAATATATCAGGTTAACGGCAAGGTGGTTGTGAGTTCTAGACCCGTCTGATGCACAAAGCTAGTTGGATGATTTTGGGCCAGTCATGTTCTTTCAACTTCAGGAAGAAGGGGCCAGCAAGTTGTATTTGAAAATGTGGCCCTAAAAACTGAAAGGACTTTTCCAAGCATTTGCCAGGAGTCAAAACTGACTTGAAGGCACAAATTTCCAAATGTATAACTAGTGGGATATTTGTGGTGGGTAGGACTCTTTTTGGAGCCAGGGGATCCATTCTAACATCTGGGGAGTGCCACCTATGGCAGCTTGATCTACTCCAGTGGACATCTTTGAGATTTTAATGACAATCTATCTTCTCAGCTTCTGTCTGATATTTTTATTTGGAGACACCAAATAAATACTTGCAAAGGATTTCTCTGAGCAGTTGTTCTTCCTAAAGATTTCTAATCAAGCAGCACCTTTCATATTATAAGATAAAGTTGAACATATTGTATGTCCAAACTTTGCTCTCTGTATGAGTATGAAACACCTGGATCCAGAGGTTTCAGTGGAAGAATGTCCTTCTGATGATGCTCTTAGCAATTGACAATTGTCGCAAACTGCTCTGTAATGACTGTAATTGCTGGGTCTCGCAACTGACCATGGTTTCATTTGCTGTGTGTTATCTAGGGCTTTCCAATGTAGTATTTGTTGACTTTTGTTTGAAGCGTTTGTAGCCTGCTATATAGATTTTTTTTAAAAAAACTTCCGAGCAATTAACACAAAGGTATTAAAAAAAACAAGATAGTCTTCTATTTGAAAGGCATAAAAGAAAAAAAAAAGACCAATGAAAGAAGAAAATAAACAAGCCACTATTCTTACCAAAGGAGGGCACAGTGGCTCAGTGGCTAAGATGCTGAGCTTGTTGATTGAAAAGTCAACAGTTCAGCAGTTCGAATCCCTAGTACCACGTAATGGGATGAGCTTCCGTTACTTGTCCCAGCTTCTGCCAACCTAGCAGTTCGAAAGCATGTAAAAAATGCAAGTAGAAAAATAGGGACCACCTTTGGTGGGAAGGTAACAGAGTTCCATGCGCCTTTGGCATTTAGTCATGCCGGCCACATGACCACGGAGACATCTTTGGACAGTGCTGGCTCTTCGGCTTTGAAATGGAGATAAGCACTGCCCCCTAGAGTCAGGAATGATTAGTACGTATGTGTGAGGGGAACCTTTACCTTTACCTATTTTTAGCAAAATCATTTTGAGAACCAACAAGTAGAATGGTAATAGAAACAAACCTTCAAAGAATAAATTGTTCCAGTATTTTCCCAGAACTCAAAACCTAGAAGATAAAATAATCAATAATATTGCTAGTTAAAGGACGTATATCTAGTTTGATTTGATAATAGCTTCAGGATTTGTGAAGGCTATATGCTGCAGTGTAGCCTTTTAGATTCACTAAATGCTTAGTAACTTCACTCTTGTTTGGAGACAGAAGAATTCAACCTGCAATTCCATTCTCATAGATTTTTGCATAAATAATTTCTGAGCAAACCTGTCAAAGATTGTGTGGTTAAAGAATATATATGTTTTATATATAAGAAACTAAACCATTCAATCCCTCCAGAGTTAGGCAGATATCCACACAAAGTTTCGGCATTTTAGTAACATATGGGGCCATCATCAGTTCCTTAGTAGAAGAGAATCGTGTTTAAACTTCGTTAGTTTGTTTTGTATTTTTTTTAAACAAAGCTGATTCTTGCTTGGTTACTTTTTATCTTGTTTATTGTATCCTCTCTGAGCAGATATCAAGTTAAATCGGTCTGTCGTGCAAATCAAGTGATTTCTCCCAGCTTTGGCATTTGACCATGCTTGCATCCTTAGTCCAAATATTGTGAGCTAAATAATAAATATTTATGATGTTGTTTCCCAGATTTTTTCCAGGTGTGCCAAATACTTGGCAAGGGATGCAGTTAACCACATCAAGCTTAGTTAGGCTTGATTGCAGATAAAGGATGATATTGGGCCACCCTCTTTAAGTTTTTCCTATCCATGGTTAACAGTTTAGGTATGAATAAAGAAGATTAAGAAAGTTAATTTACTCTGGTTCAAGAGGGTTTTTGTTGTCGTTATTTCTTCCTTCGAATAGAATTCTTTATTAGCCAAGTGTGATTGGACACACAAGGAATTTATCTCTGGTGTGTAAGCTCTCAGTGTACATTCAAGCAACAAGGGATGAATTATGATCATAATCGCATTTTCCCCTTACTTTTGCTTTTCCGGTTATGGTTGCCTACATTGTGTTAGTCCCTGCTCAGGTAGTTTTTCAAATAGCTTCAGGTTTGTTTGTTTTTTTGCCAATCAGATTCCTCATAAAACAAAGAAACCATCTAGATTTGTGTTTTGTATCTCATTGAGAATTTTGTTCTCAGCTGGGCACGATGCTTCACAGATGCAAACCAAATTCAGAACTCTATCCCCTAAGTGTGCTGCCCCTAGATAAGCGATGAGACTCTTAATCTCATAAAATGGACGGCCTGTCAGTTCATTGTTAATCAGATATGTTTCATTAATATCATCCCATTCTTTAAACTTTTGGCAGTTCAAACGAAAGATAGCCAGTGTTCCTTTGTGCTGGAGTTTAAGCCTTCACATGATTTGAACAGTTCTTTTCTTCTGAAGACACACTTTTCCTTAACTTGGACTATGAGACAATATGATCAGTTGTAATCATGTTATCACTGTTATTTAACTTTTGTTATCTATGATCTATCTAACCAATCTGTGGTTTGTTTGACTTCGCATAATGTACCCTGTTTTCCCCAAAATAAGACATCCCCTGATAATAAGCCCAATCGGGCTTTTGAGCGCATGGCAATAAGGCCAAGCACTTATTTCAAGGTTCAAAAAAATATAAGACAGGGTCTTATTTTCAGGGAAACATGGTAAGCATCTTGATATATATGATCTGTAAATCTTGGCTTCTGACTTAGTGAGTTGGGTGAACCCTGGTTTAAAAAGAGTATTGAGTCCTATATACCACTTCTACACTTACTTTCTGCCTAGAGGAAGTTCTTGATGTATGACCGGTTGCTTAGCAACCATTCGAAGTTATGACTGACTCAAAAAAGGGGATTTATAATCCAGATTTGAAGTTCTGATGGTCCCCTCTGTGTTCATGTGATTGAACTTGAGGTGCTCTGAAACATGGCTGCATTTAAGTCCGTATCCTACAGTCACATGACCACATTTTATAACGGTCTTGCAAAAAAACGGACCTTCCAGTTTTCCACAAAATCACATCCTTGGGAATTATTGGTCTGCTGAATGACTGTGGCATTGGCTATATAACCACTGCATTTCAGGGGTGAAATCCAGCAGGTTCTGACAGGTTCTGGAGAACCGGTAGTGGAAATTTTGAGTAGTTCAGAGAACTGGCAAATACCACCTCTGGCTGGTCCCAGAGTGGGGTGGGAATGGAGATTTTGCAATATCCTTCTCCCAGGAGTGGGGAGGGAATGGGGATTTTGCAGTATTTATTTATTTATTTTATTTATTTTATTTATTTTAATTTGATTTATATGTATCCTTCCCCTGCCACGCCCACCAAGCCACGCCCACAGAACCGGTAGTAAAAAATTTGGATTTCACCACTGCCGCATTTGCTTAGTGACTATTGAAAAAAGTTTGTAAAATTAGTGACACGACTGACCGATTTTCACGACCACTGTGACATATGACTGCAATGGTCAGGCTCCATGATAGTCATACAGTGAGGACTATGGATGGGGTAGGCTAGTTTAACCATGGATTGGATATTACATTTTTCTCATATGAATCGAACCCAGATTTCATCCCAGTTGCTAACTTTAAGTGAGTTCTTATTTGGAAAAAACATTAGGCAGTATTGCTGCAACCCCTTTAACTAGAGAAGTGTATGCAAATACAGATGTAACATAGAGTGGTAGCGTGTATAATCAAAACTATTTTAGAAGTTGGTGGTCCCTCTGTGAACAATTATAATGAAAAACAGAAAGTGGAGGATTAAATCTGTTTTCTTTAAGTTACACTGATTTTTTTTTAAATGTATCTGCAGCGATTAACAGAATAAAAGTAAATCCTAGCCTTTAGGAACATGTTCGTTTCTAAACAATCCAGGTTTCTAAACAAATGAAATGAAAATGTAACAAATTACAGGATAGTGGCAGATAGGAAAGCTTTGATTAAAAGTTTGAAGCTGTTCAGAACCCTAAATTGGGGGTTCAGGGTTTTTTTTTTTTTTTACAGAAATCTATAGATTACCATCCAAATCTCCAAACCGAATATTCAGATCAAAGTGGGAGACCCCAACGAAATGCATTCCACAATTCAGAATAATTTGTGTGTGTGCACAAGGCTACTTTTTCCCAAACCAATTCAGAAAACTGAATTGTTCTTGTGTTCAGACAATGACCCAGCCTTGACTGATAATACAAATGAGATGTGAGCCAATTTGAAACTTCAAAAGACAGAAAGGTTCTTATTTCTGACTAGCCTATCACATAGGCAGATTGTGAGGACAAAGAGAAGAGCAAATTATGTATATAATTACTAAGACTGATGGAGAAAGGCTGTCAAACAACTAATAATAGTAGTAATTAAAATACTTGGCTCATATGGAGACACACAGTCAGAATCCAAAGTGGGAATGGAGTGAAAAATCAAGAAAACTTTTATGTTTTCTCCCCCATAGCTTCTCCAATTGTGGTGATTAAATTCTAGTCTTTGAAGCTAATCCTGGTCCTCTATTTGAATATTGAATTATGCTTTGGGAGAACACACATTTTCTGTCTCTCACACTCTTCATTTGTGTTTCATTTTTATATCTGAAAAACTTTGTATGTGTGTGTGGGGAGAAAAGATCTTGTTTAATTTTTTGGTGTCTACTGTGCAGCACAAAACACAGAAGTTGATTCCGGTGTGATCTTCTTGCTCAGGAAGGAAAGATTGATCTGGTAGATTTATTTGGTGAGCTTGTAGAATATTCACTCCAGACTAGCATGTTCCTCGGTGAAGGAATTTGTGTATAACCAAAGCCAAGATCTTCTCTAATGTTGTAAATTTGTAGTGACAACAATTAATCAATTGAACAGCTGGCTTCCCAAAGTTGTGGATGCTCCATTACTGGAGGGTTTTTTTTTGTTAAAAAAACAAGATTGGACAACCATTTATTCGGGATGGTATAAGGACTCCTGTCTTAGTAGGGGTTTGGTCCCTTCAGCCTTTATTCTGAACCTTCTTAAGTAAAAGTAAAGGTTTCCCTCGCACATATGTGCTAGTCATTCCTGACTCTCGGCTCATCTCCATTTCAAAGCCGAAGAGCCAGCACTGTCCGAAGACATCTCCGTGGTCATGTGACGGGCAGGACTCAATGCCAAAGGCGCACGGAACGCTGTTATCTTCCCACCAAAGGTGGTCCCTATTTTTCTACTTGCATTTTTTTTTTTTTACATGCTATCGAACTGCTAGGTTGGCAGAAGCTGGGACAAGTAGTGGGAGCTCACCCTGTTACACGGCACTAGGGATTCGAACCGTTGAACTGCCAATTTTTTGATTGACAAGCTCGGCATCTTAGCCACTGAGCCACCGCGTCCCTACTTCTTAACCTACTGTAATTTTCTCTAAACTGTTGCCTTTTAGATATATTGATCTTTAGTTCTCCCCATAACGTCTCAAAGGTATTTTTCAAAAGGCAACTGAACTTTCTTTGTTTTTCCTTGAAGATGTTTTGCTTCTCATCCAAGAAGCTTCTTCAGAACTGAAGAAAAAACAAAGGAAGTCCAGTTGCCTTTTAAAAAAGCACTTTTATGTCAACCATGACCTGGATGACTGAGAATCTCATAGACATTCTCCTCATAATCTCACAGCTAAAGACTCTGTTGGCGAAGATTATGGAACATGGCTCTTTAAGGCTACAACTTCATCTTTCCTTAGAGATAGTGCTGTGGATTAGGTCCAGAAAAGATAAGGAATACCAATAAGCAAAAGAATTTAAGAGATTAGAGTAATAAAGCTTCCTGGAACAAAATTAGCATGGCAAAGGTGAACATTGCCTCACCAATCCTTTAAAGAGAGGGTCTCTTTTCTTTGAGAGTGTCATGGATGGAAATCGCCCTATCAGTTTTGTTTACTTGGATTTTCAAAAAGTCTTTGACAAAGTACCTTATCGTGATTTTATGAATTACTATGTGGTTAAGAAAGAAGAAAGCATGGTATTAAAATTAATGGTGATTTTTCTTTTAACCTAGAGAGGTGGGAGACTAAAGTGGAATCCATCAAGGATCTGGGTTGGGATCAATGCTTTGAAACTTCTTCATAACTAGTCTTGATGTAAACTGACAATGAGCTGGCTGAATTTACAGATGATACCGAGTTATTCCAGATGATAAATACCCAAAATATTTCTAAAAGCCAATAAAGGAGAATATTTGTAGCTCAGGGCTGAAATGAGGGTTTTAACAGATTAACAGAGTTGGAAGGGACCTTATAGGTCATGTAGTCCAACCCCCCACCCAAGCAGGAAACCCTACACTATTTCTGACAAATGGGAGTTCAGTCTCTTCTTGAAAGTCTCAAGTGATGAAGCTCCCACAACTTCCGAAGGCAACTTCTGTTCCATGGGTTGATTGTTTTCACTGTCAGAAAAATTCTCATTTCTAGGTGGAATCTCTCCTTGTTCAGTTTCCATCCATTATTCCTTGTCTGGCCTTCGGGTGGTTTGGAAAATAGCTTGACTCCCCTCCTTTCTGTGGAAGCCCCTTAAATATTGGAACACTGCTATCATGTCTCCCCTGGTCCTTCTCTTCACTAGATTAGCCCTGCCCAGTTCTTGCAACCATTCATCGTATGTTTTACGATTAGTCCCCTAATCATCCTGGTTGCTCTCCTCTGCACTTTTTCTAGAGTCTCATTGGTACTCACTGAACCTGGTTGTTTTCTTGCAGACATATTGTTACCCAAACTATCATCATTAGTACTGATGATATAACCTAGTTTGGGTAATGAAATGTCTGGCTCAGAGGGTATCAAGGAACCCTTATTTCTGGAAGCTCTGTAAAGATCTCTAATTTGGGACAATTGTCAATCAAATGTTCGGGGTTGAGCAGTCATTAACTAACTACAAAAAAGACATGGGAATCATAGTGGGTAGGTCAATGAAGGTGCAACTTAATGATCAGCAGATCTGAAAAAGGCAAATTCCATGCTAGGAAAGAGATCGGAAATCAAAATGCCAAGATAGTAACGTTCATGTACAAATCTTATTGCATGTCCCTATTGAAATTATATAAAACTAAAATGTTTGGAATACCTTATCTTGGGGCGGGGAAAAAGCCAATGGGAGTCATAATAAAGGAAAATAAAACCATGCCTAGCAGGGAGAAAATAAACGGAGAGAGTTGTTTCTGCCTGTTCTCAAAGCATTACGACCCCTGGCTATCCAGTGAAAGGATTAGAAAGAGGTTTAGAAATTAGTTATTTGTGTAGTATAGAATCACTTGTGGAATCCATGACCAGAAGGCATGGGGATGGCCACTAACTTGGCTGGTTTTAAAAGTGGGGGTGTATGGATAAATATTAAATATTAACGGATAGGGTGTTCTTTCAGACAAAGAAATCCGGGGACTAAGCAATTTGGTGGGAAAAAGTAGTCTCAGCAGGAGCTTACATGGTCCAATTCTCACAGGATGAACTGAACCTACAGAATTCCTATCCTAACTGGGAATTGTAGCAGCTGTAATCTGTACAAAGCTGGAGAACACCCACTTGGGAAAGAGAAAGCTAAATTATAGGACTGAATACACAAACGGCACCAAGCCATACATTATTAATTAAATCCCGGTTGGCTGTGCTCGAATTTGTTTTGATGTTTATCTTGTAATGTGGAGTTTTATAATTGTTGTTTTTATCTTTCGTTTTATTGTTGTATGTTGCTCAGAATGGCTTTTATGTGTGTGAGATGGACAGCTGTACAATTTTTTAAATAATAATAATAATAATTTATTTATTTATTTATTAGTCATATTTCTATGCCGCCCACTCTCCGAGGACTCTGGGCGGCTTACACCAAAGACAGTATACTAAATAGCATATTGCCCCCAACAATCTGGGTCCTCATTTTACCCACCTCGGAAGGATGGAAGGCTGAGTCAACCTTGAGCCGGTGAGATTTGATCTGCTGATCTGCTGAACTAGCAGTCAGCTGCAGTACTGCACTCTAACCACTGCGCCACCTCGGCTAACAACAACAACAACAACAACAACAACAACAATAACAACAACAACAACAACTTTATTGTCATTGTACGTGTATACAAAGTATACCCATACAACGAAATTCACTTAACACCCAAAGACCAGGTCCAACACACATAACAATCCCCAAACACACTCCCACCCACCACAATTCCCCACCCCTAAACCACCCAAACATCCACACAACAGACCAAGTAATGCTGTCCAACAGCTCACTGATGGTGGCCCTTTAGTTCATTGCTGAGTGCAATTATAGCTCTGGGATAAAAACTATTCAGAAAACGTGTGATCCGAGTTTTAATTGTTCTGTATCTTCTGCCAGAAGGCAAATTTGATTAATAAGTAAAGGAATGAATGAATGAATGAATGAATGAATGAATGAATGAATGAATCATCATCATCATCATCATTTAACGACCCCATAATCCCTTGCGGGGTAGAGTCTGGGCAACTGAATGGAGCTAGCAGAGTGTTTACTGGTCGGATGCCCTTCCTAACGCCAATGCAATGAATGAATGAATGAATGAATGAGTGCAAAACCATTGACCGCCTCTCCCGAGTTACATCTACCAGGCCTGCAAGAGTGGAAAAGCAGGGTATGTTTTAGATCTCATCTATTAAGTAAATATATGAGATGGGACCAGGGGTGGGTTCTACTTAACTTTACTACTGGTTTGCTTCAGGGCCGTGCGCATGTGCTCGCTTTGCTCGCATGCATGTTTGCTCTTCTGTGCATGCGCAGAAGCATTCTGATGACGTCGGGGTCAGTGGGTGGAGCCTCCCGCCAGTTTTACTACCGGTTCTATAGAACCGGTGTTAACGGGGGCAACCCACCACTGGATGGGATCTAGAAGAAAGCCCTGCTCTTCAGTGGTCCCTTTGAAACATCATTCTCCCATAAATAAGGTTGGCTACTTTTCTGGGAGGTCCTGAAGATGTGGTTTTGTTAGAGAACCTGGAGACACCAGGTTAAATCAAAGGTGATCTTTGATTTGCTTTTGTTTGTTTTTCTTTGTCGTTGCCTTGGGGGGGGAGGGGATTTCTAAGGATTTTATAGTGTTGATTTTTTTAATGTGCGGCCCAGACTTAGCATATGTGAGTTGGGCGGTCATATAAATCTATAAATAATACATAAATAAATCAATGTGTGATCACTTAAAACCCAAGCCAAGGTATGGGTGGTTTGCAATCTGTGAACCTTATGTAGGAAACAGATTAAAGTCGAGAGAGGGAAGAGCCAGTTTGGTACAGTGGTGAAGGTGCTGATTTAGGAAACCAGGAGATTGTGAGTTCTAGTCCTGCCTTAGGCACAAAAACTGGTTGGGTGACTTTCGGCCAATCACCAGGAGACTCTGAGTTCTAGCCCCACCCTCAGCATGAAAGTTTGGGCCAGTCACTGTCTTTTAGCCCAACCCACTTCCTGGATTGTTGTTGTGGGGGAAAAAGAGAAGGAAAGAACAATATGTATGTTCACCGCTTTGAGTTAATAAAATAATATTAATAATGAAGTAATAAAAGGCAGGATAAAAATCAAATAACTAAATAAATAACAAACACACTATATCAGGTCAATCCCAAGACAGTTTACTTTATTGATTAGCCCTTGGGCCATATCAAAGTGCAGAGTTCCAGACACAAATTATTACTAAAATCTGATAAAAACAATTTAAAATGGAATTGGATAAAATGCAATTTGAAATGAAATTGGAATAACGTACGAAATTGGAACGAAGTAATTATAAAAGGCGGGCTAAAAATCAAATAACTAAATAAATAATAAACACACTATATCAGGCTTAATATGAGTCAAGGTCGCACAGTTGTTAGAGTGCAGTACTGCAGGCTACTTCAGCTGACTGCTAGCTGCAATTCGGCGGTTCAAATCTCACCGGGCTCAAGGTTGACTCAGCCTTCCATCCTTCCGAGGTGGGTAAAATGAGGACCCAGATTATTAGGGGCAATAGGCTGACTCTGTAAACCGCTTAGGGTGGGCTGTTAAAACATATTAAAGCAATTTATAAATCCAAAACGCTATTGCTTCCGTCCATCCATCCATCCATTCATGATGCGCAGTAGTTAGAATGGGGTATTGCAGGCTAATTCTGCCAACTGCCAACAGTTCAATTCTCACCCGCTCAAGGTTGGCTCAGCCTTCCATCCTTCTGAGGTGAGTAAAATGCGGACCCAGATTGTTGGGGGGGACAATAGGCTGACTCTGTAAACTGCTTAGAGAGGGCTGTAAAGCACCGTAAAGCGGTATATAAATCTAAGTGCTATTGCTATTAATGGCTGTTTTAGTGGAAAAGCCTCAGCTTGGAAGCCTTTCCTTCCCACTCTTTGTCATAAGCATAATGATGGTGGTAGAGACGAGGGGGGCAATCTGTGTTCAATGGAGAAATGTAGGATACAAGTTCACCAGAGTGCCTGCTTAAACAGCATGGGAAAGTTTGTAGAATTTAAGCTTTCTAAATATATTCATTTCACGCGGAATTTTAAAGACGGTGTCCTTATGGGATTCCAGAGGCATCTGACTTGGTCAGCAATGCTATGATCCTGGCAAGCCCCCCCCCCTTTTCCCCCCTCTCTCTTCATGTCTGTGTCTTTTCCTGCCTTCCTTGCAATTCCTTTCTGGGGCCTGAGGCCCACTTGTTTAAAACCATTGCTCTCCATCTAGTCCGGGGGTCACCAACCTTTAGGACCTCAGGGACCACTAAATTCATAATTTTAAATCCCGCGGACCACTAATATGGTCTGCCTAATGACTGGCTGGGTGGTCGTGACTAGGTGGTCATGTGACTGGGTGGGCGTGGCCAACTCAATGTCACTCACATCGAGGGGCGCCTCGCCAGCCTCTAGTCACCCCTCCCTTCTCAGCTACTCCTTGCCTCCCCTCCCGGGCTCCTTAGGGCCCCCACAGGAAGCAGTTGTTGGAGCAAAGCAGCCATCAGTAGAAAGAGTTGGCAAAACAACTCAGTTCAAATTGGATCTGCCCGAGAAGGAGGCTCATAGAAGCACCTCACTGAGGACTATGAGCATAGGCTTTCCAAGCAGAGGGAAGACCCATGGGAATGCAAGGCCAGGTACCAGTGCCTGGAGGCTCAGAGGGCTGAGATGGTCAGCCAGTTCCAGGCCATGATGTAGTCCCACTCCGGCTCTTTGCCACCAGTGGTGATTCCCCCCAGCCTTTGCCTAAAAGCCCTGTACCAGGAGGCTGGAGCAGACCCCAAGTCGGAATTTCTGCCCCATTCTGACCCACACAAAAAGACCCTGAAGGGGGAGACTCTGCAGCAACACAAATGTTCATTGCACGTATCTGTCCCAGGGCCCGTAGTTTGAGGACCCCTGATTTAGTGCAGTATAAAAAATGCAAATAATTTTTCTGTGGACCACCAAAAATTTTCTCATGGACCACCAGTGGTCCACGGCCCACCAGTTGCTGACCGCTGATCTAGTCTTCATCTTTTCAATGAAGCATCGGTGGGCTTGAGAATTCAAGCATCCCCTCCCCTTTTCGCGCAGGTGTAGCTGCACGCCACATGTGGGCGAATGCGTGTTTACTAGCCGGCTGACTCAGTCTGCGCGCATTTTGTCAAGCCGAGTCCAAGCCTTCTCCTGCTCTGACTGCATGCACAAGGCACGCAGGACTCATTGGAAGGCGCTCTCCGCCTGCCTTTCATCTCCTCCTTCCCTCCCTTCCCCCCCCTCTTCCTACTCCAGCTCCACTCCCCATGTCAGTTTACTTACTCATCTGGCGGGCTGGGCCCGCTGGCCTCTTGAATCAGTTTGCATCAGCCAGCAGGAGCCAGGCGGGGGAAATTCTAAGGAGGGAGGAAAAAAATCTCATGACATCTCTTGGAAGGGAAAAAAAAAAAAGACTGTTCTCAAAAGAGAGTTTTTCCTTGCGGTCATGAAGACACCCCCTCTCCCCTCCTCTCCTTTCCACCGTGTGTTTGCTTTCGTCAGACCTCTTTACGAGGTGCTTAGTTTCCCAACCGCTGGGAGACTGAAGCCAGCCAAGGCGGCTGGGAGAACTCCTAAGCCCAGACTTTCTCCTGTTTAGTAGAGTTTGCAAACTGTGGAACTGGTGACCCAAAGACTAACAGTGCAGATTGGCAGGGCCGGATGGGGAGTTGAGGTTTGTTTTCTTTCTCCTCTTCTCTGCTTTGAGGAGGAGGAGGGTGTGTGTGTGTGCAGAGGAGAATGAAAGGGAAACCCGTATCCATCTCACACTGCGTCCCAAAACAATGTGGGATTGCTCACAATCCACTGTGTAGTGACCACCTGGCTTGTTTGAGCACTGTTGAGAGGTAGGCGTGGGGGGGGGGGCTTGCAAAGATGTCCCCTCCCCCCACAGTAGAACAAGAATAAGGTTTTTCCTCTGCATTCCCAGCAGTGCTTCTGGATCGATGGTCTGGCAACAGCCTAGGCAACTCAAGCAAAACAGCCCTTGGGTTAAAAAAAAATGTTTTTCCTGAATAAGTAATGCAACATCTGAAAAATTTGGGTGCCTATGTGTCTGTCTGTCTGTCTGTCTGTCTGTCTGTCTGTCTGTCTGTCTGTCTATCTATCTATCTATATCTATCTATCTATCTATCTATCTATCTATCTATCTATCTACCTCCCATCCATCCATTCATCTATCTACCTATCTATCATATATCATATCTATCAATCATATATATATCTATATCATATATCATTATCTATCTATCTATCTATCTATCTATCTATCTATCTATCTATCTATCATCCACCCATCCACCCATCCACCATCCATCCATCCATCCATTTATCTATCTGTCTGTCTGTCTGTCTGTCTGTCTGTCTGTCTTTCTACCTACCTACCTACCTACATCCATCCATCCATCCATCCATCTATCCATCTACCTATCTATCATATATCATATCTATCTATCAATCATATATATATATATATATATATATATATATATATATATATATATATATATATGCATATTTTTTCTAGCCAGGTTTTACCTACGTAAATTAAGTTGTTCTGCAGAACAACTTAGTTTACGTAGGTAAAACCTGGCTAGAAAGAATATGCACATAAAAGCCTACGAAAAAGAAAAAGACACACACACACACACAGACACACACACACACACATATATATATCATTATCTGTCTGTCTGTCTGTCTATCTATCTATCTATCTATCTATCTATCTATCTATCTATCATCCACCTATCTATCTATCTATCTATCTATCTATCTATCTATCTATCATTCTCTAATCTCAACTCTATTTCCATGGTCTGTTCAAGTAGCTTTCACCTTTCCTTCCTATGCCCCTTGTTTTCTCCTTGCTTTCTCTTCTGTTTCCCTTTTTGTTTTAAATGTTGGTTTATTTTCCCTTTCTCATTCCTTGCATATCCATTTTTTCTTTTAACTCGCTTGCAAGGAGAGAGGAAAGTGCCAGCTCCTCCCCTATGGACTTGGAAGTCATGAATCACAGAGTCTGTAGAAGGGTTTTGCCCAGTCTGGTGCTTTCCAAGTCTGTAGGGACTGTGAATGTCAGAATTCCAGTCAAGCATCGATCATACAGATCAGCCGGGATGATTGGCCTTTAAACTGAATTAAAGACTCCAGGTAATAAAAAAAAAAAAATACCACTTATTGTTGACAGTTCATTTTCAAATGGGGATTAGCTTCTGACATTTTTGGACTTAAATCTTCCCTGCAAAGCAGAAAGCTATGGGTGTTTTTAAATTAAGGTTGGAGCAACTCAGGTTTAGACTCCCACTCAGTTATGAAAGTTTTTGAGTACCTTGGAACAATCAGTTTATCTGGCTTGAAGTGACCTCAGAGAGCTGTTGTGAAAGAGTGGCAACTGCAGTTATGAAAGCTGCTTAAAAGTCCACCTAGGCCAGAGGTCTTCAAACTTGGCCGCTTTAAGACTTGTGGACTTCAACTCCCAGAATTCTTCAGCCAGCTGGCTGGAGAATTCTGGGAGTTGAAGTCCACAAGTCTTAAAGCGGCCAAGTTTGGGGACCCCTGACCTAGGCATACAGTAGTGGCCAAAATTGTGGAAACCTTTTGGGAAAAGTGTATTTTCTAAAACTAGCTTTTTTTTGGAGCAGTACCATAAAATTATTTATCAATGGAAAGATAATTTAATCAAGAATGTAATGCAATAACTTTTACGAAGGCTTTGCTATTAGAATAACAGTTACAGTATAAAGAAGAAAAGTGAAACACGTAGAAAAAACGAGATATACAAAAATTATCCATAGAAACCATAGAACCATAGAAAAAATTAGATATACAAAAATGATCACCATGTCAGTTAATACTTAGTTGGGTAACCTTTAGCATGAATTATGGTCTTAACAATGTCTTCCCATGGAGTGAACCAAGTCTTTTAGTTCTGCAGCTGTTATAAAGTGAAACCAAGATTGAATGATGGCTTCTATTAACTGGATTTTATTGCTGGGTCACTTCAGACTAACAAGTTTCTTTAGTCAGCTCCATAGAATTTCAGTTGGGTTAAGGTCTGGGCTATTCCTCAAAAATACACTTTTCCCAAAAGTTTTCCACAATTTTGGCCACAACTGTAGAATAATTTTCTTCACCCTATTCTTTCACTTTTCTACTCTCTGCTGAGATTCTTTCCATGATTGGAATAAATGCATGTATAGATGTGTAAGCAAATATCCTGGTTTTAATTGTGAATGAGCCTTCCTGGCAGTGCCTACTTATATTGTGCTCATAATCACATTCTCCTGGCTTCTAGACAGGGAAGAACCGATGGTGGTGACAACTAGATTCTTTCTCTGGGAGGGTAACTGCTGAATGTCCATGCCAAAGAATGCCTGTGATCCATGTCATCTTGTCCTAAGCATGAGAAAGCCTATTGCTCGCCATGTGGTTCCCATGTGTTTGGCAAAGGGCAACAGTGGACTTTGCTCAAGGCCAGTCACTTAAATAAGGGAGCAAAGAGAGATGGGAAGACCTTGGCTTCCAGTCAAACCAGTGCTAGGAATTTCCTCTTAGGACGGGTGAATGAATGACTTGAGAATTCGATAGCAAGAGGAGCAAGGACTTCATTTAGAAGTGGGTAGGTCCAATTTTCCTGGGCTCCAGGATCATGGCAGATGGGGACTACAGCCAAGAAATTAAAAGACGCTTGCTCCTGGGGATGAAAGCCATGGCAAAGCTAGACAGCATGCTAAAAAGCAGAGACATCACCCTGCCAACAAAAGTGTGCATAGTCAAGGCTATGGTTTTCCCAGTTGCAGTGTATGGCTGTGAAAGTTGGAGCATAAAAAAGGCTGAGCGCCAAAGAACCTTTGAACTCTGGTGCTGGAGAAGACTCCTGCGAGTCCCTTGGACTGCAAGGCGATCAATCTGGTCAGTCCTAGAGGAGATCAGCCCTGACTGCTCTTTAGAAGGCCAGATCCTGAAGAGGAAACTCAAACCCTTTGGCCACCTAATAAGAAGGAAGGACTCACTGGAGAAGAGCCTAATGCTGGGAAAGATTGAGGGCAAAAGAAGAAGGGGACGGCAGAGAACGAGGTGGCTGGATGGAGTCACTGAAGCAGTAGCTTAAATGGACTCCAGAGCAGGGGTGAAATTTACTTCCCTACCGGTTCGCCAATGTGTGTGTGCTGCATGCATGCTTGCTCCACTCGTGCGCCCTGTCATCTGCGCATGTGCAAAGCCGCCTGCTCATGCGCAGAGGCTTAAAATGTCACAAAAAAGTGACATCATGATGTCCGCACGGGTGGGCGGAGCCTCCTGCAGCCGCCACTACCGGTTCACATGAATTGGAGAGAACCAGCTGGATTTCACCCCTACTCCAGAGGATGGTAGAGGACAGGAAGACCTGGAGGAAGGTTGTCCATGGGGTTGTGATGGGTCGGACACGACTTCGCAACTAACAACAGCAACAAGGTCCAATATAGACTTCTGCCCCTTCTATTGTTAGTCAATAAAGGGCTTGGATACTGAGAACATCGGGAATTTTGAGAGCAGGTTGATGAAATGAATGCAATGGGAAGAGCTTTCCTATTCCCTGGAAGGTTGTTGCGAAATGTGTGACTGGTCACACTCATTAACCACAAACTGGGTGAGGTTCTTCCTTGTCATTCTCTCTAACCTTAACCATTCGCTCCTCCCTTTCATTTCATCCTTTATATATATGGTGGATTTTTAACTGGTAAGAATATCCAAAGAGTTACGTGGTACCTGGAGCTATAAATAAAAATGATGCTCGGGGCTGGCACTTTGTTTTGAATCTAAAAATCAAACAGATGGCATTATATCTTACTATATGTGAACCATCTCTATTAGTAAGGAGAGAAATTCTGATTAGTGTAAAAAACACTTGAGTGGGTCAAAGTCAGTGGTGGGTTACTTCCACTTCGGTCCAGTTCTTGCAAACTGGTAGTAACAGTGTTGGAAGGCTCCACCCACCCGGCCGGACGTCATCACGGACAATCTGCGCATGCACGCGTGCGTGTACTCCCGTTGCGAACCGGTAGTGGAGATAAGTAGAACCCATCTCTGGTCAAACTGTATGAATATCTTCACCTAGTTTGTTAGTAATTTTGTCCATGGCTTAGTATCATACCTAAAATGACTCATTGAACTGAAATATGAATTGGAAGGAGAAGATAAGACAGTTTATCTTTCTTATCTTCTGGGTAAATGTATTGTGCAAGTTTGTTTGCACAATATATTTACCCACCAATACCTCTATTTTCCTTGTCAAATCCTTCCATTCTACTGTTAATTATGTAGGTATGTACACAGATATAGGTATAGCATATCTATAAGCTATATGTAGGTACTGTTAATGTAGGTATGTACATAGGTATGTTTATAGCATATCTATAAGCTATATGTAGGTACTGTTAATATAGATATATACATATGTATCGGGGTCAAATGCTCCTGGTTCGGACCGGATCGCCAGATCCGTAGCGATGGCGGCAGGTGGTTCGGAGAACCGGTAGCAAAAATCCCTGCGTGCCCCCCCCACCATGCCCAGCTGAGCCGCACGATCATCAGAGGGTTTTTTTTTACTTTTAAAAGCATTTTTTCTACAACCTCTTCCGACAAAAAAATGCTTTTAAAAGTACTCAGCTGGGATCATCAGAGGCTTTTCAAAGTATTTTTTTCTGCAACCTCTTGGCCGAAGAGGTGGTAAAAAAAATGCTTTGAAAAGTCTCTGACGATCCCAGCTGAGTTGCCTGAGCAGCAGAGAGGCTTTTCAAAGCATTTTTTTAAAAAGCCTCTCTGACGATCCCAGCTGAGTTGCCTGATCGGCAGAGGCTTTTCAACATTAGAAAAAATGCTTTGAAAAGTTAAAAAAAAAAAAAAGTTGCCCCCCCCACACCCAGTCACATTACACCCCCCCACTAAGCCACACCCACAGAACCGGTAGTAACAAATTTTACATTTCACCCCGATAGTATGTTTATAGCATATCTATAAGCTATATGTAGGCACTGTTAATGTAGGTATATGCATTTGAATGTTTATAGCATATTTTTAAATTTTTTTATTATTTTTTTTATTTTTATATGCCGCCCTTCTCCGGAGACTCAGGGCGGCTTACAATGCGTTAAGCAATAGCCTTCATACTTTTGTATATTTTATACAAAGTCAGCTTATTGCCCCCACAAACCAGGTCCTCATTTTACCCACCTTAGAAAGGATGAAAGGCTGAGTCGACCTTGAGCCTGGTGAGAATTGAACTCGCAGTAATTGCAGGCAGCTGGATGTTAAATGCTGCCTTAGTAGGAGGCATTAGCCTCCTACACCACTCAGGCTCCTATATCTATATGTGTGTTCTGTGTGTGTATGGATGTATATATATATACATATATTACAACTTACATAAACAAATAAAATATATATATATATATAAATATATATATATATATATATATATAATATATATATATATATATATATATATATATATCTTTTGATTCATAGGTATAAATGTGCGATATTTTTGCAATCAGGGTTTTTTCCTATGTTGAAAGATGTTAAAATGGCCATGGTGGGATGAAATCTCTATTCATCACTTTCAGACCTGTCAGACATTTTATGTTGTTTCTTCTGTGACTTATGGGAGACTGGGATAGCACTATTTCGGCCTTTTAGACCTCTTCAGCCAGACACACCCATATTTTGTGACTCCTCCCTGTAGAGGTCAAATATTTATTTCTTTTGATTCATAGGTATAAATGTGCGATATTTTTGCAATCAGGGTTTTTTTCTATGTTGAAAGATGTTAAAATGGCCATGGTGGGATGAAATCTCTATTCATCACTTTCAGACCTGTCAGAAATTTATATATAATTTGATTTATATGCCGCCCTTCTCCGGAGACTCAGGGCAGCTATAATGCGTTAAGCAATAGCCTTCATACTTTTGTATATTTATACAAAGTCAGCTTATTGCCCCCATAAACTGGGTCCTCAGTTTACCTACCTTAGAAAGGATGGAAGGCTGAGTCGACCTTGAGCCTGGGGAGATTCGAACATGCAGTAATTGCAGGCAGCTGAATGTTAATAACAGGCTATTAATCTGCTGCGCCACCAGGCTCTATGTAGACTTTGCAGAGCAGGCAACATAATTTCATTTTTAATGTATTCCAGAGTCCCACAGGAAAAAAAAAATGACAATAAAGATTATCTTATCTTAATAAGAATGTGCAAGGGTATGTTTCAACATTGGGAATATGACAGTATTCTAATTTAAGAATTAGGAACAAATCTACAATATGTTAATATGAAGTTTTGTACTGCTGGCTTCTTGATAACTAATTAAGAACCCGGTCTTTCTTTCTTTGTATCTCCTTTGGACATGCAAAGCTTGGCCTCTTCCATTTTTCTGTAACCACCAAGTGGTTACAGACGCCAGATGAGCTGGTGTTCTGGCAGAGATAAACCCTTTGGGTGGTTTCTGGCTACCACAGCACAAGTTGGAGAGCTGCAGTTCCCAAGCTGCTACGGACCTTCCTGTTAGTCTAACCATCTGGGAGGCCCCATTCCTGCAGTGGTTTCTCCAGTCGTTCCCCAGTGAAACAATTCAGCCTTTAAAAAAAAAAAAAAATTAAAGGAATCATGGAACCACTTCTGGGATTTTCCCAAGAGACAATATTCATCTGACAGTTCGAAAGCCTTCTCTTCTAAAAAGACCGTTGGGTAATCTAACATGTCCTATTTCTTTCTTGAGTCCTGTTGACATTTATCCTTCTCCTTTCATTCTGCCCTTGGAATCTGTTAACAAGTTTAGCTGATCATTCCTTCTTCCTTTTCAGTTTATTCTTTGGAGGAAGGATTATAGCTATTTGGCAAAGTTTAGAGAGAGGATTAGAAGAAGTTATCTTATGGGAAGTCGGGTGGAGGTATAGCAGGGAGACAGTGGAAGTTTGAAGTTTATACCAAGAATTACTTGATACGTAAGTACCAGGAATTTCCAGAAAATCTGCCCACCCTTAAAACAGCTTGAAAAAGTAGCGACAGCTTTAAGTAAATTTGGCAAATGCCATTGACTGTGTTAGTGGTAAGAAAAGTCACAGATATTTAGCATTGATCCTCCTTAAACAATTACTACCAACCTGCCTTCCATTGAGGACCTGTATACTGCATGAGTCAAAAAGAGAGCTGTGAAAATATTTACAGACCCCTTGCATCCTGGACATAAACTGTTTCAACTCCTACCCTCAAAATGATGCTATAGAGCACTGCACACCAGAACAACTAGACACAAGGACAGTTTTTTCCCGAACGCCATCACTCTGCTAAACAAATAATTCCCTCAACACTATCAAACTAGTTACTAAGTTTGAATTAGTATTAATCTTCTCATCGTTCCTATCTATCACCCATCTCCTCCCACTTATGACTGTATGACTGTAACCTTGTTGCTGGTATCCTTAAGATTTATATTGACTTTTCTTAATATGATTTGATTGCTTATTTGTTTCCTATGACTATCATTAAGTGTTGTACCTTATGATTCTTGATGAATGTATCTTTTCTTTTTATGTACACCGAGAGCATAAGCACCAAGACAAATTCCTTGTGTGTCCAATCACACTTGGCCAATAAAGAATTCTATTCTATTCTATTCTATTCTATTCTATTCTATTCTATTCTATTCCTTCTCACAGTTATGGTTTGATGCACAGGGTTTGCTACTGGCTTACTGAAACAAACAAAAAGCCTGACAAAATACACTGACAAAATAAACCATCTTGTGATTTTTTTTTCAGTTTTGACTTTGGAGATATAAAGCCAGCCAGTGTGGTTTCAACCATGATTTAGGCTTCACAAGTGAAGCAGGCAATGTTGCCTTTCACATACTGTATCAAATCACAAATTGTTTAAGGGAAGGGAAGGCTGAATCGACTTGTCAACTGCAAAAATGTTAGGAGGATACCTTTCTGTTAGAAGAAAGCAAACATGTTTTTTTTTTTTAATGCAAACTGCTTTGTACCTTAATAGATTAATCTGGAGCTTCTAAAGATGTTTACTTGAATATTATTGAGCCAATCTTCAGAGATAATGCTATTATTTATTTATTTTAAAAAAAATCCTATCTACAGTAGTGGCCAAAGTTGTGGAAACCTTTTGGGAAAAGTGTATTTTCTAAAACTAGCTAATAACACCACTTTTTTGGGAGGGGAGTAGTACCACAAAATTATATATCAATGGAAAGATAATTTAGTCAAGAATGTAATGCAATAACTTTTATGAAGGATTTGCTATTGGAATAGCAGTTACAGTATAAAGAAGAAAAGTGAAATGAGATATACAAAAATGATCACCATTGAAAAAACAAGATATACAAAAATGATCACCCTGTCAGTTAATACTTAGTTAGGTAACCTTTAGCATGAATTACGGCCTTACAACGTCTTTCCATGGAGTGAACCAAGTCTTTGAGTTCTACAGCTGTTCTAATGTGAAACCAAGATTGAATGATTGCTCCTATTAACTGGGTTTTATTGCTGGGTCGCTTCTGACTAACAAGTTTCTTTAGTCGGCTCCATAGATTTTCAATTGGGTTAAGGTTTGAGTTATTCCCAGGCCATTCCAGCAGTGGAATAGGATTATCTTGAAACTCCAAAAAAAAAAAAAAGTGGTGTTATTAGCCATCAAATCTCAAAAATACACTTTTCCCAAAAGTTTTCCAGAAGTTTGGCTACTACTGTATAGAGAATATGCATTTCAAAATGGAAGGAATGTTATTGCCTAGGGTTTGTTTTTCCTATTGTTCTTGTTATATGAGCATGGTTATAGAGAAGTATTTAATCATGAGTGATACTATCCTTCTGTATTTTTCCACACTGTTGAATCATATTAATAGTAGTGTTAGGATATTGGCTTATTTTTTTTTCAATAGACACCCAGGTGAAAGATGCTAACAGGAACATACAGGCTTGATCATACTTCTGTTGAATTAATGGGCCATCGACACTAGTCTTCAAATCAGATTAGCTGAAATTAGATCCCTGAACAGGGATCCTTATGCAGGTAGATATATTCAATTTGCTTCCAAACAGCATGGAAATTGAAAGTGAAACACTGTCCAGATTCATCACTTGATTCAAGCTCCCCCCAGAGATACGCACAATACTAGACCTCTGGATTTTTCATCGGGCCCTGAAAACTTATTTATTTCACCTAGCCGGGCTGGCTTGAGCCCACTGTTTTGGTTAAATTGAATTGATTTTAATTGGGTTGTTTTAAATTGTGGCCAAAAATATTTAACTATTTTTAAACTGTTTTTAAATTTTGTATGTTCTGCTTTATTCTGGCTGTTCACCGCCCTGAGTCCTGCTGGAGAAGGGCGATATACAAATTAAAACAAATAAATAAATAAATAAATTTTCTGTTGCTAAACAATAATCTGTTTTTGTAGCTCTGGAGCAAAAACATGAATTCAAATCCCAAAGTTCCCCTCTTCTGCAGCGCAGGTGAAAAATGAGCTGCCCTTCGCTACTTTCCATAATGGTGGGTTTCTAAGTGCATGTAAGACTCATATTTTTAGAAGAACATCATGGCTGCAATAGAAACACCAAATGAATGAGGATGTTCATGCAGTGGTGGGATTCAAATGATTTAACAACCGGTTCTCTGCCCTAATGATTTCTTCCAACAACCAGTTCACCAAACTGCTCAGAAAGTTAACAACTGGTTCTCCCGAAGTGGTGCGAACTGGCTGAATCCCACCACTGCGTTCATGGCAATTTACACATGTGAAATTGTAGTACAACTGTCAGTTATTAGATCTTACATTAAGCCATAAAGTACTTCATTCTGGTTTAGCATTTTGTGGAGAACCAGCCAGTGTGGCTTCTACACCAGGATGGTGTGCTGTGCAAACCCAGACACTTGTGGATTATTTATCACACCTTGCTGAAAGAAGCAATAGCTTAGACAACCCAATGTGCCACAATGAAGCTACTTGTGAATAGCTTTAGCTACCCCTTCTCCTTTTCAGCTTAAACACAGGATTGTTTTGAACACTGAACGAAGAGAGTGAAATACAGGTTCATATAGAAAATAACACTTGGTTGAAACAATGGGGGTGATGTACTGGAGTAACCCAAAGCTGAGTAAATGAGTTATACGGGCCTAGCTGGGCACAATTAATTCTGTTTGCGATTGAAACAGATTGCAATGTTGTCTGGAATATATGCTCCATCACAAGAGGTTTCCAATAAAAGATTGGACAACCATTTGTCCGGAAAGGAATAACAACTCCTCTCTTGGTTAGAGGGTTGGATTAGAAGACCTCCAAGATCCCTTCCAACCAGGGGTGAAATCCAGCAGGTTCTGACAGGTTCTGGAGAACCGGTAGTGGAAATTTTCAGCAGTTCGGAGAGCCGGCAAATACCACCTCTGACTGGCCCCAGGAGTGGGGAGGGAATGGAGATTTTGCAGTATCCTCCCCCTGCCACGCCCACCAAGCTACGCCCACCAAGCCATGCCATGCCCACCAAGCCACGCCCACAGAACTGGTAGTAAAAAAAATTGGATTTCACTACTTCTTCCAACCATATTGTTATGATTCTATGAATGCTGTACATGGTTACATAAAATGTCACCTGTTGTGTGTATTTAAATGGCCACTCAAGGCGCACAGAAGTGGATGTAGTAGGGAAAGGTAGCAAGCTTCAACCAGGGACAATCGAATGGCGCAAAGGCAACCCTTGACAGTTCTGTGGGGTATGTGCATAAATGCACCCATTTCTTTTCTTTTCTTTTTTAAATGAACATCTGGATGCTCCTCCACCTCCCTTACTCCCACCTCCCTCTTCTAACTGTGTGAATGCTGAGAGAGCCTTAATTGAAACAGGCCCATATTGGCTCTTGTTTCCTGCGTGGGAGTGAGAGTCAGGCCTTTGTGAAAACAGTTCAAAAGTGCAGACAAATTTCAGCGAATCCTGCCTAAATAAATGGGATGAGGGGCTCAGCTAGGTTGATTTGCTCAAATGTTTTCTCTCCCTCCTTACCATCTTCACCCCTAACCACAGATCTTAACGGATAATATTTTTCACCTGGACGATATTTTTCCAAGGTGAGGCAATATGCTTCTGGTTGGAGGCTTTCACTGTGGTAAATCCCCACAGAAGAGCTCGCCCTCTCTCTCTCTCTCTCTCTCTCTCTCTCTCTCTCTCTCTCTCTCTCCCTCCCTCCCTCCCTCTCTTTCTCTCTCTCTCTCTCTCTCATTTTGAATCAGCCCATGTCCCTCATGGAGGGATATAGAAGATGAGGGACCCTCAAGGTCAGGAGTATTCAACCTTGGCAACTCTAAGACTTGTGGACTTCAACTCCTAGTTGAAGCTTCATCCCTGGAAGTTTTCAAGAAGAGACTGGACTGCCATCTGTCAGAAATGGGGTAGGGTCTCCTGCTTGGGTGGACTAGATGACCTACAAGGTCCCTTCCAACTCTGTTAATCTGTAACCCTAGAATTCCGCTGACAGCATGCCAGTCTTCAGGATCAAATGGAAGGTCTGCTCTTAGAGACCCAAGCATTGTTTGCAATTGTTAGCCAGTCTCATATGCAGCTGATCTAGGCTAATTTAACAGTGTTTCCCAACCTTAGCTATTTTCAAATGTGTGGACTTCAACCATCCATATATTATTAATAATTCATGAAGTTATGAACCACAGTCTCTGGAACATGAAAAACCCAAACCAAGCAAAACCATTTTATGGCTTAACTTGATATGTGAATCTAACCATAGAGTTCTTTGCTTCAGTTCTCCATGCTATGTTGTATCAGGTCTTTTTCTGTGATGGCTTAAGAGTTAGTAGATATGGCTACAGGGAGCGAAGTGTTGGCAAGAGTGACATTTTGCTTCTCTTGAAGTCAATAGTAAGCTTGACCCCTGACCTTAGTGGTTATCCATCAGATCTTCAGACAGGAAGGGAAGCAGAAGAGGTGCCCAGGTCAGTCAACTCCTGTTGTGACCAGCCTCAACTGGACATCAATTTTGGATTTGCTACTGTGTAAGGTACTCCAGAGGAACAAAAAGGCACAATAGATTTTTTTCATGAGGAACAACTAGAATTGGGATTTGCATTTTATATAAGACAAGATGGAGAGGAATTTCTCCACTTATTACTGTCGCATGAGCTTTTGATGTTGCTTAAAATTGCCATGATTTGGGTTCTAATACTGTTGTAAAGCAGTGGGGATGAAAATACGATTCTCCACAACTGAACAGCAACTTAGCAATCATAGTCAAAATGGAACAGATATGAGGAATGCTCAGTCATAAACAATGTTGGAAATTTATCGTTGAGAGAGTTTTGAACTTGCCCAAACCACATGGAGAATAGCAGGGTCCCTGCCTCATTTTAAAATTGATGATGTTGCTGTTGGACTTTTTAATTTGCTTGTAATTTATTTGCATATGCAAACTCAACAGGGCTATTTTATTACCTTATTATTACCTATTCTAGGTACATAAAAATACCTATTTCACAAGGGAATTCTTAACACACAAGGATATTAAGTTGGTTAAAAAAAAGGAAAAGCAATGTTTTGTTTGACAAAAGAAAACTTTGAGAGCTTTTTCTGTTTTAATATGGTCTTCAAAACATAGGTCATAAGTTTGTAACAGATATATGGAATATGCTCATATCTTATATTTATTGTGTGATTCTAATCATCATGGCTTTCAGGGCACAATCTGATTTACTTACTAACATAGGTGAATAAACTATAATCTTAGGACACTAATTGGTATATATATTTATACCCTAATACCGTGATGGCGAACCTATGGCATGCATGCCAGAGGTGACACGTGGAGCCATATCTGTGGGCATGCGAGCGTTGCCCTAGCTCAGCTCCAGCACGCATGCCAGCCGATTTTCAGGCCTTCCGGGCCCACCAGAAGTCAGGAAAGGCCATTTTTGCCCTCCCCAAGCTCCAAGAAAGCCTCTGGAGATTTGGGAGGGCGAAAAACGGGCCTACCAGGCCCACTGTGCAATTGTGTGCCAAAAGCAAGGGGAGTGTGGGGGGTTGCGTGCGCATGCAGGGGAGGTGTCGGGGTGGGGGGGCATTGAGTGTGGGCACGCATGCATGCGACACCCCCCCTCCCCGCTTTTGGCATGCAACAACAAAAAGGTTAGCCATCACTGCCCTAGTATATTACACATTGTGTGAATCCAACCATTTTTATTTTATCCAAAACATGATGAAACAAATCATGATTTCATGTAATGAGATAACTATTTGATTCTTACGTTAATTATTTAAGGTGTCATTTGAGGTGTCTCTTATTATAATATCAGACTTGACTAAACGTATACTAAATTCTGGTAATTCTGTTAAATGTGTCCTAGAAATAGTTAGTTGTGTTTCTTCAGTTAAGCGAGCCTTCGTTTTCTTCTTTGAAGTCAAAATCCGTGGGGTTATTTGTGCTGGTTCTCCCTATTGCAAAATATCATTATAACCGCTAGCTCTGTTTTGTTGATCATGAGTGAAATTTGAACTGTTTGGACAGCAATCTGGGCTGGAGGTAGTATCTGTTCAGGGAGACCTGGTGCTGGAATCTTGCTAAAGAGAGAGCAATTCATGTGTTACTGAACTTGGATTAGGACTGGGTGCTGCAAGATCTTGTCATCCTGAACAAAACAAGTATCAATTTAAAATGAACATTACTTCCATTTAGTTTGTCTGTCTGTCTAGTCTGTCTAGTCCAGTCCAGTCCAGTTTAGTCTAGCGAGAGCCAATTTGATCTAGTATTTGAAGACAATAGGCTAGAAATCAGGAGAATGTGACTTCTAGTCCTGCTTTAGGCATGAATGCCAACTGTGTGACTTTGGGCCAATCACCAGGAAAGGTTGAGTTCTAGTCCTGCCTTAGGCATGAAAGCCAGTTGGATGAATTTGTGGGGCCAGGCACTCGCTCTCAATCAACCTCATAGAATTATTGTTGTGGGGAAAATAAGAGGAGAAAAAGTATGTTGGATATGTTCGTTACCTTGAGTTATTTACAAAAACATTAAAGATGGACTAGTTGTCTGTCTGTCTGTCTGTCTGTCTATATCTGTCTGTCTGTCTGTCTATGTATCTGTCTGTCAGTCTGTCTGTCTTTCTGTCTGTGTATTTATCTACATACCTTATCTATCTATCTATCTATCTATCTATCTATCTATCTATCTATCTATCTATCTATATCTGTCTCTGTCCGTCTATCTGTCTAGCTATCTAGCTATCTAGCTATCAAGCTATCAAGCTATCTAGCTATCTATATATCTTTATCTATCTGTCTGTCTGTCTATCTATCTATCTATCTATCTATCTATCTATCTATCTATCATCTGTTGGTCTGTCTGTCTGTTTGTTTGTCTGTCTACCTACCTACCTATATCTATCGATTGATCGATTGATCTACCTATCCGCACAAGTTTAAAGCAAGACACCAGTCTTGCCTCTTTAAGGCTGCAATCCCACTGAAATAAAGTTTATTTCTCAGTAAGCATAGTTAACATTTTTAAGGCATTGTATGCCATTACATGTTGACTTGCAGAATAGATTATGCAACTGAATCCAAGACATGTTTACTAGGACTGAACGTCACTTACCCTTATTTTGTTTGCAAATTCTCATCTTAATTGATTGCTTGATGTTCAGAAAAGCAGATCTCATTTTAGAAATTAAACATTTGGCAAGAATAGCTTTATTTCTTTTAATAGATGCTGGTTGGGCAAAGGAAATGTAAAAAAAAATGCTTCCTAGCACTTGAGCTGAAATAAGCTTGGAGAAAACATTTGAGAAGAGCGTAATTAAAACCCTGGAAGTAAAGAGAAACTCTTAGCAATGACAACTTGAAACAAAATGTTTATAAAGGTTAGAAAAATATTTAACAAAATTATTTTAGGAAAATATATAGCCTTTTTTTTTTATGTGAGACACATCATACTGAACCAGAGACTTTATAATAGATATCAAGGAAAGAGATAGGAATAATTAGGAAGACTGACATTTTATATTGAATTTACAGTATAGATATCCAATGTTCTTTGTAGTATAATAACATACGTGTTTATCCCTGATCCAAATACTATGCTAAATCAAAATGTGGTTTGGATGGTTTAGATTTATGTAACCCAGTCAATTATGGTTTACTCACAAATCCCCAGTTAAGCCATAACTTAGCTTCCAGCCAGTCAGGAAGTTACACTGTAACTGTGTGTAGCAAGCAAATTTTGCAGTATCGAACAAATTAGATATTGCGGCTTAGCGCAATGTATGAAGTAGGCCATTGTGTGCAAAGCCAACGATTGGTGGTTTGTAAACTATGGCTTATGGCTTTGGTAGTATGCATGAACTACAGCATTTATGCTTGCGTAACTCATGGTAACCCAGCCAAGTTCATCTATGCCAGTGGTGGGATTAAATTTTTTTTCACTACCAGTTCTGTGGGCGTGGCGTGGCTAGGTGGGCGTGGCAGGGGAAGGATACTGCAAAATCTCCATTCCCTCCCCACTCCAGGGGAAGGTTACTGCAAAATCCCCATTTCCTCCCGATCAGCTAGGACTCGGGAGGCAGAGAATAAATGGGAGCGGGGCCAGTCAGAGGTGGTATTTACCTCCGAACTACTCAAAATTTCTGCTACCGGTTCTCCAGAATTGGTCAGAACCTGCTGAATACCACCTCTGATCTATGCCATTTGAATGTTGTTTGTCAGTGCTACTATCCAAGTGATGCTCTGTGAAGAGTAACTGAATGGGCCTTGGTTTAAGGGAATGTGAAACACATTGCCCTGCAGGCCTGCTCCTGGTGTGTTTCTCAAGGTCTGCTGTGCACATGTGCTTCTTTTTGTATTTGAAGTTGGCCAACAGCAAAACAAGTGTCAGGACTGGCTTCTCCCATCTCTCAAAGCTGTGCCTGAATCACTCTCCCATAGCCAGAGAACAGCCCAACTGCCCTCTGACCAAGCTGCAAAGATGATTGAGCTGTTGCTGGGTGGTCGTTTTTTGGGTTTTTTTTTTTTTTTACCCACCAAGCATGCTAAACCCATCATTAAAACACAACAAGCTGCTTAAAAATAGGGGGAGAGTGTGCAGGACACTTTCCCTTGGTGTTATCTCTTGAGCAGAAGATGGATGGCAGAGTTGGCTCAGCAGTGTGTTTATTTCTCCAGAGCTTTGCTAATAAAATCCTCTAAATATCCCAATGACATTTTTAAACAGTGTTTGGAATCTGTTGCTCGTTGTCCAATAGCTTGGCTTATAGTTTCCCATTGCATTTGCTCCTAAATATCCCACCAGAAACGGCCCTTGTGAGTTCTGCAGAAAGATAACAAGCAAAACTGTGTATCTTAGTAGACTATCAAACAAAATATCATAAACATTGATAGGGAAAAAAACCCCTTCCTATCTACGTGATACTCTCGGTCCCCATCCTACCCTCTTACTTTAAATGAGGATTTCATTGCCTTAAAAATGTGTAGACATACACACTAGTTGGGTGAATTTATTGTGATAAATGGAGTTTGCCTTATCATAATTCCCAGGCCAAAATTGTGGAAACCTTTTGGGAAAATTGTATTTTTGAGGTTTAATGGTTAATAACACCACTTTTTTTTTTTTTTTGGAGTTTCAAGGTAATCCTATTCCACTGCTGGAATGGCCTGGGAATAGCCCAGACCTTAACCCAATTGAAAATCTACGGAGCCGACTAAAGAAACTTGTTTGTCAGAAGCAACCCAGCAATAAAACCCAGTTAATAGGAGCATCATTCAATCTTGGTTTCACATGATAACAGCTGCAGAACTAAAAGACTTGGTTCACTCCATGGGAAGACCTTGTAAGGCCGTAATTTATGCTAAAGGTTACCCAACTAAGTATTAACTGACGTGGTGATATTTTTTTGTATATCTCGTTCTTTCTACCTTTTTCACTTTTCTTTATACTGTAGCAAATCCTTCATAAAAGTTATTGCATTACATTCTTGATTAAATTATCTCCATTGATAAATAATTTTATGGTACTACTACTCCAAAAGAAAGTGGTGTTATTAGCTGGTTTTAGAAAATACACTTTTTCCAAAAGGTTGCCACAATTTTGGCCACTACTGTATTTTTTATTGTGCAAGTGGACTGTTTTAATTTGGCAAGATTTCTTTCTATAGGTAGGCAACCATAAAGAAAATTTCTTAGAAGAATCTCAACCTGTCTGTCTTGGTTTTGGTGCTTGACAAAGGGAGACTTAATACATACTATTCAATTCTATATATCTTTACAAAATCAAATCCAGAGAGCAGCAACTCAAAAATGGTCTCATACAGTCCACTTCCATTGGCTGTTCATGGAATATTATCTTCTTGTTTGCTGGTGAACTTAGATTGACCCATTGAGTAGTATTCTAGCCAGGAAGAAGATAGTGGACACCTATTGACATCGGTCCTATGATTTCAGTTCCCTTGATCCTTCCACCATCCATATCATTGGTATCCACTGATGTCCCCGTTTCTCATCTTTGTCTTCTAGATATGGAATGTGCAGATGTCCCTTTGTTAACTCCAAGCAGCAAAGAAATGATGTCTCAGGCATTAAAAGCCACATTCAGTGGTTTCACAAAAGAGCAGCAACGACTGGGAATACCCAAAGGTAGGTCACAAGTGCTGATTGGTGCCAACGTGCCACAAGATTGTGTGGTTTCAAAACAGGTGCAAGTTGAATGGGCTTGTGGAATGTATTCTGGAGCCCCTCCTATGTCATTCAGCTTTCATTTAGTATATAGAAAGCAATTTGAACATTGCACAGCATTTGGGGCATAAGAGTAGCAGTTCTATCATATATGGATATGTCCCAGTTCCCAGGGCATAGAGTTCCTCAGGTGTTTATTTATTTATTGGTTCGATTTATATGCCGCCCTTCTCCAGAGACTCAGGGCGGCTTACAATGCGTTAAGCAATAGCCTTCATACTTTTTTGTCTATACCTGCTTAGTAGGGCTTTCAGGGGCCCCTTTTTTATACAAAGTCAGCTTATTGCCCCCACAAACCGGGTCCTCATTTTACCTACCTCGAAAGGATGGAAGGCTGAGTCATCCTTGAGCCTGGTGAGATTCGAACTTGCAGTAATTGCAGGCAGCTGGTGCTAATTAACAGCACTTTAGTCTGCTGCACCACCAAGTCTCTGTTGTCTCCGTAGTCTTCCACAATCTTGAGATTCACATATCTACAGAGATTCTCAGTCATCCAGGTCATGGTTGTCCCAAAGGTGCTTTTTCAAGAGGCAACTGGACTTACTTGTTTTTCTTTGAAGACATTTTGCTTCTCATCCAAGAGAGCTGAAGGAGCTTCTTGAATGAGAAGCGAAACATCTTCAAAGAAAAACTTGAGATTCATAGTTTCTTTGCTCTGATACTTAAATAAGTGACATTCACCTTGATGGTGGAAACAGCTGACAGCCTTTTTCTTATATGTTACTATATTTTTTAAAGGGTGGTTGGTATATTATTAAGAAGGGAGTACTGTTTGATACTGAGAAGCTGACATAGGCAGTTCTCAATTTACAACCATAATGGAGTCTGCCACATCATGGTCATAACTTGTCATCCTTTAGGCCACCCATGTGACTGACCCAATTTTACAACTTGTTTTGAAGTGGTGATTGAGCAACCTTGTGGAATGACCACCACGGTCATTAAGCAAACATCCTGGTTGTTAAATAATCTAATGGTTCACAATAGGTTGATCTTGCAAAAAAAAAAAAAAATTGAAGTAAATACTAGTTTTCAGCAAAACCCAGTCATGCAACTGTGGGACACTGCAAAGGGCAGTAAATGTGGGCTGGTTGCCAAGTGCCTAACATGTGGTCACATGACTGCAGGGGGAGCAGCTATTGTAACTTCGGAACTGGGTTGTAAGTATCCCTGGGGAGGTCTGTTGTACCTTTTTTTACAGATTTACCGATTAACAGTGTTGGAAGGGACCTTATAGGTCATCTAGTCCAACCCCCCGCTCAAGCAGGAGACCCTACACCATTTCTGACAAATGGCAGTCCAATCTTTTCTTGAAAGTCTCAAGTGATGAAGCTCCCACCACTTCCGAAGGCAACTTCTGTTCCATGGGTTGATTGCTCTCACTGTCAGAAAATTTCTCCTCATTTCTAGGTTGAATCTCTCCTTGATCAGTTTCCATCCATTATTCCTTGTCTGGCCCTCAGGTGCTTTGGAAAACAGCTTAACCCCCTCCTCTCTGTGGCAGCCCCTCAAATATTGGAAGACGGCTATCATGTCTCCCCTTCTCTTCACTAGCCATCCCCAGTTCCTGCAACCATTCTTCATATGTTTTAGCCTCCGGTCCCCTAATCATCCCGGTTGCTCTCCTCTGCACTCTTTCTAGAGCCTCAACATCTTTTTATAGTGTGGTGACCAAAACTGGATGCAGTACTCTAGGTGTGGTCTTACTAAGTCGTTATAGAGTGGTATTAGTACTTCACTTGATCTTGATTGTATCCCTCTGTTAATGCAATTTAGTATTGCATTGGCTTTTTTGGCTGCCGCTGCACAGTGCTGAATCATTTTTAGCTAGTTGTCCACTAAGACTCCAAGATCCCTCTTACAGTCACTGATATTAAGCCTGATTCCCCCAGTTTATGTGTGTTCTGATATGCTAAGCAACCAGTCATAAGTTGCTTAGCATACCTGTAAACTGAGCAAAATCGCAATTAATATGTCATGGCGATGGTTTCCAATATCTAATCATCTAAAGAACTTCTGAATAATATCCAGCTTTTTGCCAACTTGGATAAAAACTACTGGAGAACACTTACCAAACCAGAAGAGGTCTCTTGGCCAATTCTGCCAGCGTCTTGGGAAAGGCTTACATCTCACTGGATTATCAACAGTGGAGAGAGTACAGTATGATTTTTCACTGAGAGAGATACAAGGACCAATAATTCAGGCTAGCAGAGGTCTTGGCAGACTTCCCCAATAGAATGCTGTAAACCCAGAGGTGAAATCCAGCAGGTTCTGACAGGTTCTGGAGAACCAGTAGCGGAAATTTTGAGTAGAACCAGCAAATACCACCTCTGGCTGGCCCCAGAGTGTTGTGGGAATGGAGATTTTGCAATATCCTTCCCCTGGAGTGGGGAGGGAATGGGGATTTTGCAGTATCCTTCCCCTGCCGCGCCCACCAAGCAACACCCACCAAGCCACGCCCACAGAACTGGTAGTAAAAAAAATTGGATTTCACCACTGTGTAAACCGCATACAAAAAGCCGCTCCTGGTAACTCTTTCTATCTGTGATTTCTTCATCCAGATCCTCACCAATGGACAGAAACTCATGTACGGGACTGGATTATGTGGGCCATGAATGAATTCAGTCTGAAGGATGTGGACTTCCAGAAGTTCTGCATGAACGGAGCTGCCCTGTGTGCTCTAGGGAAGGACTGCTTCCTTGAATTAGCACCAGACTTTGTAGGAGACATTCTTTGGGAACATCTGGAGATGTTGCAGAAAGGTAATATATGATGATCACCAATAACGAGCTGGGTTGCTTTGATCAGGACTGTACAGGAAGACTACACAAGTTCATGGGAGTTCCTGAATATCCCCCTGCAAAAATCAATGTTCCTGGCTCTGCATGACTTTAATTTATTGTACGAATGAAGGCAAATACATGTGTTTAAATTATCATGTTTAGTTGTTCCTCAGAGATATGTAAGTATAAGGTATTCCTATTGAATATTTTGGCAGAGTTCGGTTACAGTGAAAGGCTCCAAAGCAGCTTGCCCTTGCCCATAAATTTTTAAAGATAGTTTAATCTTTATCTATATTTTGGGAATATAGGAAATTGCTTTAAGAGAGATTCTATTTATTTAGGAACTCTCTACATAATGTGTGCCCAACTTGCAACCCGTAGGCCGCATGTGGCCCTGGATCAGGGGTGGGATCTACTTACCTTTACTACCGGTTCACAATGGGTGCATGCTCAGAAGCTTCTGCGCATGTGCACAAGCATTCTGATGACGTCAGAGTCGGTGGGCAGAGCCTCCTACCAGTTCTATAGAACCGGTGCGAACCGGCGGGCAACCCACCACTGCCCTGGGCAGCTAGTAATGTGGCCTACAAGATAATAAACTCTCTTTAGTTTTCTATATCTTTGATTATTTATATACATTAACTGTATTATATATTTTATATGTGGTCCAAGACAATTCCTCTTCATTCAGTGCAGCCCAGGCAAGCCAAAAAAGGTGGACAACCATAGTCTACATTATGGGTTGATTAATGCAGGATCTATGGATTCCAGAGTAGTGTCAAATCCCAAAGAGATACCTTTCATCCCCTCCCTAGGATATCCTCATGCTGACTCCCCAGAGAATTCTGGGACTTGAAGTCAATGCATCTTAAAGTTGCTGAGGTTGAGAAACAATGGACTAGGGCAGTGACGGCTAACCTTTTCGACACCGAATGCCGAAACTGGAGCATGTGCCGGAGCGCCGGAAGAGAGCAGCTGGCCAGTGTGCATGCGCGCGGCAGCCAGCTGCTCTTCCGGATTCCGTCGCACGCATGCGTGCTGGCCAGCTGCTCTCTTCTGGGTTCCTGCATGTGTGCCGGACAGCTGGTCGACCAGCTGGCCAGCGTGCATGCACATGCCGGCGCTGGAACAGCAGCTGGTGACGGCGCACGTGCCCACAGAGAGGGCTCTGCGTGCCACCTCTGGTATGCATATCATAGGTTCGCCAACACGGGACTAGGGCATAAATTCAACTCTGCAAGAGTGTACATTACCAGAGGGGGTTATCAGGTTGCTGGCTTAGTCTGCATATTCTAGACCAGCGGTGTCAAACTCCATTTCATTGAGGGCTGCATCAGGGTTGTGTTTGACCTCGGAAGGATGGGGTATGTGGCCGGGGGTGGCTGTGACCAGGGTGGGCGTGGCCAGAGACAGGCATGATCAGTGTGGGCGTGACCGGTGGCGTGACACAGGACTCGTGTCGGGGGCACCTCTGATGGCCAACTGCTAAGTCAAGATTTCCCTGAGACCCTCCCTCACTCTCATTATAACCTTCCTTCCTTCCTTCCTTCCTTCCTTCGTTCCTTCCTACCTTCTTTCCTTCCTTCCTTCCTTCCTTCCTTCCTTCCTTCCTTCCTTCCTTCTTCTTCTTTCTCCGTCCCTCTTCATTCTCCTTTCTTCTTCCTTCCCCTCTTTCCTTATTTTTCTTTCCTTGCTCTCTTCCTATCTGCCCATCTTTTTCTTTGTTTTTCCTCTTTTCCTTTCTCCTTTCCTGTCCCTTCTTGCATGCTCAAATGCAAAAGGGGAAACATTTCTCCTTTCACTTTGCTTTTAGTTTGTTTTGGTAGCAAAACCTTTGCCAGCAAAAAAAGCAGCTTGGGGAGGCGGCGCATGGCCTCCCCGAGCTCCATTTTTGCTGGCAGAGGCATCACGATCCTGTCCTTTGCTGTTTCTAGGCTGGCCCCGTGGACCAGATCTAACCCCCCCACCATCTGGGCCACGGGCCTTGAGTTTGACACCCCTGTTCTAGACCCAAATGCTATTGCAAAATTATACTTTCTCCCACCTATAGCTGACTATTCCTGCACTGTTCTGCCCCAGCTCTGGATTCCCAAGGATTGTGACACACACCAACAGTCTTTATCAAAGTTATAACGTACCAAGAATAAACAAAGTCTGGCAAAGGTTGGCAACCAGCCCAGAAAACAAGATACGATAAGACACTCACTCTCCAATATGCTCTGTAATAATTACATGTTGTTTCCAGCAAGAAATTACTAACTGCGTGGGACTTAAATAGGCTAAGGGAGTGGCCAATTATCCTCAAACCTTACTCTCGAGGAGACCTCCTCCTCCTGAGTAGCCACTCCTGCCTTTTGGCAGCCCTGCGTGCCCGAGCATTGAGGAGAGGCTCCTCCACTTCACTCTCTCCACTTGAAGGAGTCTCTGGAGGTTCTGAAGGCCCTGGCTGAGTCTCTGCCTCTGGCACCACATCCTCTTCAGCCTCCTCGCTGTCCGACACAAGCGCCGGCTGCGCAGGGTGCTGGCGTGACCCCACACCAGCTCCTTGTTGTCGGGATCAGCCACGATCCGCGCAGGCCGCTGGCGGGCCACAACATGCACAAAGTCTTTTTAGTAACTTTTCCATCTATGTGCTGATGCATTTAAGAAGCGGAGTTCTACACAAACAAGAGAACAACACTGGAGCCACAGATAGGAAGTGTTTCTGTGCCATGGGTGGGATTTTCCAGCCTGTGTATAGTTCACCAGCATTCAGTTCTTTGCCAAATAACTGTGAAATCTTATTCTCCTTGGAGCCTGTGGGGAAAAGATGCTAAGGAACCAAGTTCACTGCCAGGCTACACACAGTTTATAAGGGCAAAGCTGTGTTTCTGACACCTCCTTTTCCCAAAAATAATGGGAAAGCATCAGCTATTCCTGGACTCCCCTGGATAAGTTTTACTAAGGAACAGAGTGGCATTCAGTCTTGCATAATAAGGTGAAACCAATTGTAAATAAAGGGCACCCACTAAGATGTTTGCAAACCATTTTGGAGGCTTCTGTAATAGGTAGAGGCAGGTGTTTATCATTCCATTTTGGGAGGCAAGTGTGGGCTGGGACAGTTTTGTCTGTTCCATGAAATCCACTAAAAAGGTAGGGGATGTTGCCACCTTCTGTGGCTTTCTAAAGATAAACATGCCACCATGCTTGAATGGGCAGCCTCTCATTTCTCTTGTTGGTGGCATATAGTTGCAGCTCTTTTCTTCTCCTTTTTCATTTCCAACAAGTTTCAGTGTGAGGGTTGAGTAACCGAACAAGCTACACGCAGAGCACAGAAATTTAAGTTTCCGTGTATGTCGTTGTGCTGTATACACTGGCATTATCATGGCATACCTAATGCAAATGATAGACCAGGAATCTAGTTTAATGATTTGGTTTACCAAAATCCCAGGTAACTTCTGATGGGATGGGAAAAATTCCTTAGATTGAAACTCTTTAAGAATCAATGAATGTTGTTGTTGTTAGTTGCGAAGTCATGTCCGACCCATCGCGACCCCATGGACAAAGTTCCTCCAGGCCTTCCTGTCCTCTACCATCCCCCGGAGTCCATTTAATCTCATGCTGACTGCTTCAGTGACTCCATCCAGCCACCTCCTTCCCTGTCGTCCCCTTCTTCTTTTGCCCTCAGTCGTTCCCAGGTTTAGGCTCTTCTCCAGTGAGTCCTTCCTTCTCATTAGGTGGCCAAAGTATTTGAATTTCATCTTCAGGATCTGGCCTTCTAAAGAGCAGTCAGGGTTGATCTCCTCTAGGACTGACTTGTATGAATGTAGAGATTACTAAATTGAACTGGAATAGCTGATGTCCCCAAATAGTATGTCAACCTCTTCAGTCAGTAAAACGAGGACCCAGATTGTTGGGGACAATAGGCTGACTCTGTAAACCACTTAGAGAGGGCTGTAAAACACTACGAAGCGGTATGTAAGATTAAGTGCTATTGTTCAATGCAAGGCAATGCATGTTGTTGCTTTGCTACTCATTTTTATTGTTTACCTGCATGGGAATAAGTGAGGAGTTCCTTAGAATTGAACAATATTCTAGGAAACAACTTTAGTTGATGAGTTTGATGGGCATGAAAACAACACCCAAATTAGCCAGTGGTTTTTTTTTTTAAAGCTGGAGATATTGGCAAAAGTTGATTAAGGTTGAGTTCTAGAAAATAAGGACCCTTTGCTAAACAAGGACCTTATTTGGAGGAAGACTATCCCCGTAGTCTGAGAAATAGAACAAGCGCATTATTGTGGCGATATATTATCTGTATCATTATGTAACTAATAGAATTTTGCATACAGACATTAGGGAAATAATGCAAGTTAAATCATTTGTACAAACATGTCCTTACATAAATGGTAGTGGGATTTGGTTTGTTGTATGCAAAGTCCATTTACTGAGGTCCAGAAAATTGAGCATTTGCTAGGTACCTTCAAAACAGCTAGTTTTGACTGGTTTTTACAATGGCTGAAACAGGTTGAAAAACAGTGTTCCTTTTCCATTTCTGTTTGTAAAACTGGGAAGAATAGAATAGAATTCTTTATTGGCCAAGTGTGTTTGGACACACAAGGAATTTGTCTTTGGTGCATATGCTCTTAGTGTACATAAAAAGACAAGATACATTCGTCAAGAATCATAAGGTACAATACTTAATGATAGTCATAGGGAACAAATAAGCCATCAAATCATATTAGGAAACAATCAATATCAATATAAATCATAAGGATACAAGCAACAAAGTTACAGTGATGCAGTTGTAAGTGGGAGGAGATGGGTGATAGGAATGGTGAGAAGACTAATAGTAATAGTAATGCAGACTTAGTAGTTTGACAGTGTTGAGGGAATTATTTGTGTAGCAGAGTGATGGCGTTCAGGAAAAAACTGTTCTTGTATCTTGTGTCTAGTTGTTCTGGTGTGCAGTGCTCTATAGCATCATTTTGAGAGTAGGAAGAGAACATTTCACTGAGTAAGCCGTCGTCAGAACCATCTTTTTTTTTTTTTTAATTTGATTTATATGCCGCCCTTCTCCGAAGACTCAGGGCGGCTTACAATGTGCTCAGCAATAGCCTTCATCCTTTTGTATATTTATACAAAGTCAGCTTATTGCCCCCACAAACTGGGTCCTCATTTCACCTACCTTAGAAAGGATGGAAGGCTGAGTCAACCTTGAGCCTTGGCGAGATTCGAACCCTGCAGTAATTGCAGGCAGCTGGTCTTAATAACCAGCTTAATAACAGGGTGCCTTAAACCCCTGTACTACCAAGGCTCTTGAAGGAGAAGTCATCATGGATCTGATGCTATTATCTATGTCTAGTAAGATGAAGATTGCCTAAAGCAGAGGTGCCCGACCTTGGCAACTTTAAGACTTGTGGACTTCAACTACCAGAATTCCCCAGCCAACCATGCTTAAAGTTGCCAAGGTTGGACACTCCAGGTACAAAGCATGACCGTTGGGTAAATTTCCATGAAGGTGTTAAGGTTAAAGGAAGCCCTTCCTCCTCTTTAGTCATCTTTCAGTCCTATATTCCCACATGCAATGACTAGGTTTGACCCACCATGGAACGAAGTCAGGATCCTATTTATTTTTGCTGATTCTGGACAGAAGCCAGTCAGAGAATAGTCTACATCAATTCAAAAAGAATCTAGTTTTGACCTTCCCTTCTGCTGGGGGGTGATGGGGAAGAGGTCTAAACAAAACTAAGACTTGTGTGAGCTGAGTTGTGGGAGCTTTGCCCCTTTCCATCCTCCTGGACAGATCTGCCAAACTCCTGGATAGATAGCCACAGGGAAGGGAACAGGTCAGGTTATAGTTCTAAAGAAGGCACCAACTTTGTAGCCAACGAGAGGGCACTGTTGACTGTGAGGAACAAGGGTTTACAGTAGTGGCCAAAATTGTGGAAACCTTTTGGGAAAAGTGTATTTTCTAAAACTAGGTAATAACACCACTTTTTGGGGGGGGCAGTAGTAGTACCATAAAATTATATATCAATGGAAAGATAATTTACTCAAGAATGTAATGCGATAACTTTTATGAAGGATTTGCTATTAGAATAGCAGTTACAGTATAAAGAAAAGTAAAAGAGGTAGAAAGAACGAGATATACAAAAATTATCACATCAGTTAATACTTAGTTGGGTAACCTTTAGCATGAATTACGACCTTACAACGTCTTCCCATGGAGTGAACCAAGTCTTTTAGTTCTGCAGCTGTTCTAATGTGAAACCAAGATTGAATGATGGCTCCTATTAACTGGGTTTTATTGCTGGGTCGCTTCTGACTAACAAATTTCTTCAGTCGGCTCCATAGATTTTCAATTGGGTTGAAGTCTGGGCTATTCCCAGGCCATTCCAGCAGTGGAATAGGATTATCCTGAAACTCCCCCAAATAAGTGATATTATTAGCCATCAAACCTCAAAAATACACTTTTCCCAAAAGGTTTCCACAATTTTGGCCACTCCTGTATTTTAGGGCATGGGGAATGGAAAGGGATTAATTTTGAGTATTCTAAAACATATTTGTGAAGAAGACTTTGCCTGATGCCTTTTCTGTCTTAGACAGCCTGTGGGAGGTGAGTCACCTCTGGCTGAAATGTTTCAAAATACATAAGTGTGTTGGAAATACCTAAGTGTGTTGGGAAGCTTGCTCGTAAAAGTAATCAGGACAGGGCAGAAGGTTTGACCCTGGCCATCTTGATTACTTTGACCATGCAATTCTTCGTGTTTGCTTTGGCAAAAGTTTTTGAAGCTATGGTGCTAGGACACGCTGCTCAGTACAATCTGGCCTGGTCAAGCTGATATTGAGCACAGGAGCTTCCTACTGTGGTTGAACAGTTCGTGGGCCACGTAGACCCCTGAGATGCTTTTCTAGGTAAAGGTTCCCCTTGTACATATGTGCTAGTCGTTCCTGACTCTAGAAGGCATGCTCATCTCTGTTTCAAAGATGAAGAGCCAGCGCTGTCCAAAGACGCCTCCGTGGTCATGTGGCCGGCATGACTAAATGCCAAAGGCTCACGGAAGGCTGTTCCCTTCCCACCAAAGGTGGTCCCTATTTTTCTACTTGCATTTTTTACATGCTTTCGAACTGCTACGTTGGCAGAAGCTGGGACAAGTAACGGGAGCTCACCCCATTACGCGGCACTAGGGATTCGAACCGCTGAACTGCCGACCTTTTGATCGACAAGCTCAGCGTCTTAGCCACTGAGCCACCACATCTTTATAGAGATGCTTTTCTAGATTCCCCGCATTCCTCAAGATCCTCCTGATGAATAACAGAATTTTGTTATTCTGTTTGTTTTGCTAACAAATTACATGGACAGAAGTAAGCAGCGGGGTACCCCTAGGTTCTGTCTTAGGCTCGGTAGTCTTCAATAGCTTCATAAATGATTTAGATGAGGGAATAGAAAGGGAACTTATCAAATCTGCAGACGACATTTCTTCCCTCTGTGAAATTTGTTAGCAAATAACTGAATAATGATGACATGATTTCCTGCATAGGAGCATGATGCGTCCCTTATTCACATTTTTTTGAACAATAGTCAAATTAAACCAAAATCAATGAAAAAATATTCAGCGATTTTGCAATATGACTAGACCGTGCCAAATGGCATACTCATGAGATGTTAGCTGCCAGCCAGAAACAGCTTTCCTAGTCTGATAAAAAATTGAGGGAAAATCCTATTACACAACTATAAGTCATTGTAACTGTATCAACAACATTTGTTTAATAGAACTTAAGGAGGACAGTTCTTGCGTTGAGCTTCCATTAGCCAGCTTGGCCTATGGTTGATGGTGATGGGAACTGTCCTCAAGCTATATGGATTGCACCAGTTTGCTATCATTTCAGTCAGTACCTTCAAGATGTTTAAAACACTAGATGTCACCTAGGAAAAGTCTTGGAAATCATATACAAATTTTAATACAGATGTTCATGTCATGGAAAGCCATGCTTTTACATGTGCACCACTGGACTCCACAGTGATTCATGTCTTTATGGTCTACGTATTGCCTTTCCATAACAGATTTCTTGGTAATTACCACTTCTAATGTTCAACATAGCGTTTCCATACATTTTTCTTGTGGGCCCATTTTGACAAGTTCATCACCACGTTGTGTGATGACTTTGCATTAGTTAGTTTCTCAGCTTCACCTACCTATATATATTGTTGCTAGTTGTATTGTTGTTGAATAATTGAGATATTCCCTTTCATTTATTTGCTATAGAAGAGATCAAGCCATATCCAGCAAATGGAATAAATACTGCCTATCCAGAATCTCGCTATACATCCGACTACTTCATTAGTAAGTCCAATTCTTTTTTCCTTCCTTCCTTCTTTCTTTCTTTTTTCTTTCTTTTTTTCTTCCTTCTTTCCTTCCTTTTTTTCCTCCCTCCCTCCCTCCCTCCTTCCTCCCTCCCTCCCTCCTTCCTTCCTTCCTTCCTTCCTTCTTTCCTTCTACAAGAAGGTAAATTAATGTGTGTAGAATATTGGGCTCTAAACAAATCTAAAAATGTGTTCTGTTAACTTAGAACAAATATTGGAATGTGTGACCTAGTATACCTCTTCCCAATTACATCTGACTAACATCAGATCCAGCAGAAAGAGAATGTTGTAGGATCTTTGGCAAATCCTAGACAGTGGTCTTTTCTGCTGAGGTGCTCAGATAGGTCCCTAAAACCCTGGATCACCACTTCATGCCATTTTTCTCCTTGCAGGTTATGGCATTGAGCATGCTCAGTGTGTGCCTCCATCAGAGTTTTCTGAGCCCAGCTTCATCACAGAGTCCTACCAGACTCTCCATCCAATCAGCTCTGAGGAGCTCCTATCTCTCAAATATGAGAATGAGTACCCATCAGTCATTCTTCGCGACCCAGTGCAGATGGACTCCTTGCAGACAGACTACTTCACCATCAAACAGGAAGTCGTAACACCGGATAACATGTGCATGGGGCGTGCCAGCCGAGGTAGCGTAGACAAATAGATAATAAAGGCCCCTCTATTTGGGCCCTTGTGGGTGCTTCTGTTCCATTCCTGGTACTGCCAAAAAGCTTCTTCAGATCATGGTTGCATTCTGCTGGTGAGGCTTTAATCAGCTCTGTTGTTGCGGTGGTTAGAATGCAGTATTTTTTTTTTTAAATTTGATTTATATGCCGCCCTTCTCTGGAGACTCAGGGCGGCTTACAATGTGCTAAGCAATAGCCTTCATTCTTTTGTATATTTATACAAAGTCAGCTTATTGCCCCCACAAACTGGGTCCTCATTTCACCTACCTTAGAAAGGATGGAAGGCTGAGTCAACCTTGAGCCTGGTGAGATTCGATTTACAGTAATTGCAGGCAGCTGGTCTTAATAACCAGCTTAATAACAGGGTGCCTTAGACCACTGTAGTACCAAGGCTCTTAGTGGTATTGCAGGCTAACTCTGCCCACAGTCTGGAATTCGATCTATGGTGACGCAGTGGTTAGAATGCAGTATTGCAGGCTAATTCTGCTGACTGACTGACAGAGTTCGATTCCCACCGGCTCAAGGTTGACACAGCCTTTCATCTTTCTGAGGTCGGTAAAATGAGGACCCAGACTGTTGACTCTGTAAACCTCTTAGAAAAGGCCGTAAAGCACTGTGAAGCAGTATATAAGTCTAAGTGCTATTGCTATTGATTCAGACTTCTATCCTTTCAAGGTCGATAAAATGAGGACCCAGATTGTTAGAGGCAATATGCTGACACTGTAAACCACCCATTTAAATCATGACAGGACGGTATATGAATTGAAGTACTACTGCTACTGCTATTGCTGGTAACTTTTTCTAAATGGTGGGTAAATTTGGTATAGTATGCCTAAGTGATCTTACTGGGGACGTGTTCTACCCTAATCTTCCCCAACTACTGACTCTGGAAGTCATAGTCCTAGACATCTTGAGAAATCTGGAACTGGCAAGGGTTATTGAAGAAATTTCATGCAATGGCCATAAGATAATAGTCACCCTGTCAAGGTGGACTGCATTGTGTCAAAACTCACGGGGGAAGATGTCTGTTGTAACTCCTCCGTCAAATGGGGACATCAGGCTTATTTGCAAATAGGGATGAATAACTTTGGTTTCAAACATGTATATACCTATAAATCCATTCTCATCACCACCATACCTTTAATATATACCTCAGACTTATGTCAGCTTTTCTTATTCAATAATAAATTGAATTTGACCTCGTTCTTGGTCTCAGTTCTGATTCCCAGATACCCATGCCCAGTGGTGAAATCCAATTTTTTTACTACCGGTTCTGTGGGCATGGCTTGGTGGGTATGGTGTGGCTTGGTGGGCGTGGCAGGGGAAAGATACTGCAAAATCCCCATTCCCTCCCCACTCCTGGGAGAAGGATATTGCAAAATGTCCATCCCCACCCCACTCTGGGGCCAGCCAGAAGTGGTGTTTGCCAGTTCTCCGAACTGCTTGAAATTTCTGCTACGGGTTCTCCAGAACCTGCTAGATTTCACCCCTGCCCGTGCCTACGGTTGAGATGGTTTTATTTTTTTTCCATAGCACAAAAACCAACAAAGCAATGAACAAACCATATTGTTGTCCAAACACTATACTGGCTGGGATTTTATATCACTAAAAGCTATGATTTAACCAAGGTTTTTGGAATGTTGCTACGGTTCGTTGAGATCTCACTGAACTCAAGCCACAGTAGCTAAGCTCACCTATCAACAATGTTTTAAAAAGTTTAAATGATTTCTGGAAACATCCATATACTTTTCTTGGCAACTATTTGGAAGTGGTTTGCCTTCTAGGATTTATTTTTTAATTTTCCAGCGTAGCCTACACCCTTGTTTTCCCATCCAAGTATTATCCTGGTCTAACTGACCTTGTTCAGCTCTTTTGAGATCAGCCAAGGTTAACAGGATACAGCTCCCTCATTGGGCACATCAACCAACTAAATAAATAATGTGATTTGTTTGTTTGCTTAACAAATTTATCCCTCCTTTGGGATCACTTTGCAGGTTTATGAATAAATAAATAGCACTATTTTGGCAAGGTGATATATCTCCTTTGACTGATGGACACTTTTTCCTATGCTATGCTACGCAAGATTTTTCAACTAGAAATTCTACCAATGGAATTGCTGAAGAGTTGTTTGTTTTCTTAAGCCATGCATTTGCTTTTGAGTGTTTCTAAAGATACAATATGAGAAACGCATCACACACCTTCCAAATTCTAGACTTTAGAGACCTCTATACTTTGCTTCTCTCAAGCAAGTGATTCCTGTCATTATCTAAATTCTTACTAGATATATTTTGGGGGTGGGTGGATAGGGAGGTACATACTGGAGAGGATATGGAGGTCAAATCAAAACATGGCAAATATGCCAGTTCAAAGCTTTCTCTCCACCCCTGAGAGTTATTCTGTGGGCTTTAGTTGCCACCATCTCTGCCAATGAATTTTTCCCCCCCTTGGGTCTTACACAATCCCAGCAGCTGTTTTCAGACTGGTTTTGGTAATTATTGAACTCAAATGATCCTATTACGCTCTTAAGGTTGTCAGTAAATCTGAAATGGTTGAGCAATAGCCATAGAGTGGGATTCCAGAGAAAAAGCAGTGTAAGATCTTATTTGTTTTGTTTTATTTGTTTCACTTTTGAACCTGTGTGCTTTGGTAGGAATTCAGATTTTTAGCTGAAGTAAGAGTGATTAATCTGGGCAGAGTTGCCTGAGTTGACATATTGGACTTCTGGTGAACTGATCTCTAAGAAACCAAGAATAAACAACCCTAATGCTTGCCTGGACTAAGGTAACATCTAATGGCCATTAGGAGGAAGAAGAAGAAGCAACAATGCACAACCTTTCCTTGTTTGTAACAGGGGGTTCTACATATGCAGCTGAAATCTCAAAGTGTTATATATATATATATGCCCTGTTTCAGGGGTGAAATGCTCCTGGTTTGGACCGGATTGCCCAATCCGGTAGCGATGGAGGCGGGTGGTTCGGAGAACTGGTAGCAAACATCCCTGCCCCCTCCATGCCCAGCGGAGCTGCGCAATTATCAGAGGCTTTAAAAAAAAATTTAAAAGCATTTTTTCTACAACCTCTTAGGCCGAAAAAATGCTTTTAAAAATTAAAAAAAAAAGCCTCTGCCGATCAGGCAACTCAGCTGGGATCGTCAGAGGCTTTTAAAAGCATTTTTTTACAACCTCTTCGGCCAAAGATGTTGTAGAAAAATTGGTTTTAAAAGTAAAGAAAAAACCCACCCAGTCACATTACCCACCACCACCAAGCCACGCCCACAGAACCAGTAGTAACAAATTTTACATTTCACCACTGCCCTGTTTCCCCCAAAATAAGACATCCCCTGATAATAAATCCAATTGGGCTTTTGAGCACATGGCAATAAGGCCAAGCGCTTATTTCAGGGTTCAAAAAAATATAAGTCAGGGTCTTTTTTTCAAGAAAACACGGTATATATATATATAATAAAAGATGATACTTGTCACATTTGGCGAAGTTTCTTGATAGATAGATAGCACAAGTGGTAATCTGTATGCTTGGTGGTTTCCTTATAGCAGGTCAGGTGGTTTCTCCATCTAACTCAGTAATCTGCTTGAAGACGTCATTCCTTCTCTTTGCAACATGTTGCTGTTAGATGGAGAAATTGGAGATCGAACTACAGATTGAATGTGAGATTGAACTACTTTTGGTTGATAAACTCTGCCTTGTTTGTAAAGAGTCTGCTCCTATCAAGCTCCAAAAACCAAGAAACACACACACACACAGTTACTTCTAAGAAGTTTCCTGTAATGTTCCTCATCTAGAAGCAGAAAGCCTCCCCAACTATAGCAAGCTACTTGCATCATTAGAGATACACTCTGAGAACTTCTACGTAGCAGCAGACTCAGAGGTGGGATTCAGCTGGTTCTGACCAGGTTGGGCAAACCAGTAGCTCCGACGATCAGCTGAGAGCGAACTGGTTCGCTCCGACGTTCAGATGGGCTTGTGTTATAACCTACCTATATTTCTTTTGTTTTAAGCCCAGCTGATAGGCGTGGCAGAACAGATTGCTATGCCTCAGCTGTTTTACTCACTCTGGATTCAGTAGAAGGCAACTTTCGATTGTAATGTGCATGCGCGAAAGTGCGAGTTTGCACGCGCAACGAACAGGTTGTTACAACTGGTGAATCCCACCACTGAGCAGACTGGACCCTCTTTCTTCCAACCAAACTATTTAAACTTACTGTCTCTGTCCTCTGGGATTGAGACTATGTTCCACCACCACTCCAGAGCTGTAGTCCAGGCTATTTCCCTCCTTAGGATCCAGTGAAAGTCATAAAGAACTCTGTCCCTTCTCAGATTTAGCAATATCCTTAACTGAGTAGGAAAAAAAAGTACATTTCAGAGAAAAGGTCATGCAAATGTTCAAAGCATGGAGACAATGTTCAGGCAATTAGAGGCATAGATCCAGCCCTGTGAACACTGATTTCACAACAGTCCCGCTATGAATTCTTCAAAAGATGAACTGATATTGCTTACACCCAGTGGTGGGATTCAACCGGTATAACAAGCGGTTCGCTGAGCACGCGTGCAGTACATTTGAAAACAGCTCTAAAACCTACCTTCTACTGCAGCCCCAGTGAGTAAAACAGCTGAGGCACAGCAATCCGCTCTGCCGCGCCTATCAGCTGGGCTTCAAACAAAGGAAATATAGGTCAGTATAGTGCAGGGACAGGCAGGCGGACCCAGCTGATCATCGGAGTGAACCAGTTTGCTCTCAGCTGATTGTCAGAGCTACCGGTTCCCCCGAACTGGTCCGAACCAGCTGAATCCCACCCTTGCTTACAACAAGAAGTGCAAGTGTCAGATGGACACAACGCCTAAAGAAGGGAATATGAGATCCATCCTCATTTCATGGCAGCTTCAGCTTAAGCCTTTCCCTTACAACTGTTTTGGACACCACCCAAGATCCATCCAAGATGGCATAGTGCCCTTCTAAACCCCATCATGCCAACTTCAGGGCATATCTACACCTGAACATATTCATGCCTGGCTCCTTTTCAGCACTAAGGCTTCAACAAAGACCTTCATGGTGGAGCTGCAGGACAGAAACTGTGCAACTTCTTTTTGTCTGAGAACTACATTAAGCTCTTGAAGGACAGGCTGGTGGCTGTGCTGCCAGAAAGAAGGGGGAAATGATGCAGTTGAAGCAGCAACATGAATTAAGCCAAAACAATATTTTATTAAGGATGGTTAAAATGCCTGCCACGCTTTATAATGACTTTTTCTTTCTATCACATAAAAATATGATATTGAAGTCAACGTTGATGAGGATCTGGAGGTAGTCAGGCAGGTTATTTGTGGCCTGGGCCTTTTTCTTCCTCCTTATGAAGGCATCTCAATCACTGGTTGAAGGGGAACTTCATTTTCTTCTTGCCTTGCAGGTAAACTTGGGGGCCAAGATTCTTTTGAGAGTATAGAGAGTTATGACAGTTGTGACCGTCTGGCGCAGTCCTGGAGCAGCCAGTCATCCTTCCAGAGTCTACAGCGCGTCCCTTCCTATGATAGCTTTGATTCGGAGGACTATCCTGTCCCTCTACCCAACCACAAGCCCAAAGGCACTTTCAAGGACTATGTTCGAGACCGAACTGACATGAACAAGGACAAACCTGTCATTCCTGCTGCTGCCCTGGCTGGTTACACAGGTAAGATGCTGGAGAAATGTAGGTGATCGAAGCAGTTTTTTTCTCATGGCTGTGTTCACTCACATGACATGCTCAATTAGATCAGTCATGGATCTGGCGGTTTGCATTAGTGCAATCGGCGAAGTAATGGTTCCTTAAAAATTTGTTTAGTATTTCTTTAGAAAAGAGGGGGATCCAGAATATTCTACAATCTCAGTGCTTCTTGGTTAGTTTATAATTCATCTTATTCTACAAACCAACAGACTAAATTGTTCACCAGGTTCAGTGTGTTATACAACCACGACCTGTGAGCAGGGATGGGTTCTAAATTTTTTTACTACCGGTTCTGTGGGCGTGGCTTATTTTGTGGGCGTGGCTTGGTGGGGGTAATGTGACTGGGTGGGCGTGACCAACTTTTTTTTTACTTTTAAAAGCATTTTTTCTACAACCTTAAGAGGTTGCAGAAAAAATACTTTTAGAAGCCTCTGACGATCAGGCAACTCAGCTGGGATTGCCAGAGGCTTTTAAAGGCATTTTTTTTTTCTACAACCTCTTCGGCTGAAGAGGTTGTAGAAAAAAATGCTTTTAAAGGTAAAAAAAAAAAGCCTCTGATGAGGTGGGTGGGATAAGCGAGTGGTGACCGGGCCGGGGACCAGTTCGGGGGCATGGCCAGCCAATGTTATTACCAGTTCTCTGAACTACTACACATTTTTATTACCAGTTCTTGCGAACCGGTGCGAACCGGGAGCAACCCACCACTGCCCATGTGTCATTCTCATTGGCAGGACAGTAACAATAACACCACACTGAATCTAGGTTACAAATACATTGGGTGTACCTACATAAGTATGTTAAGGCCGAGTAAATAACACCCTTTTATGATATACCATGATAGCTTGGTTCATAAATATACTAAGACAATGATTAGATTCTCACAACACACAAACCTGTGTGGGATTTGCAGTCCCACACAGTCTAATCTAGCATTTGTACTTTCTGACTTTCTGCATATTCCTGGCATTTAAAGCCTTTTACACACATCACATTAGGGATGCTTACAAGCCTGTTAAGACTGGGTATCATTAGCTTCATGCCACTGATGGAATGAAGAAAGAAATATATGCCTTGCAGAGGCCATACAACCCAGAGTTAACAATTAAGATGTATCTCTTTCAAGCTTGTACCTTAAACACCAGCAGTGAGACATTCGAGACCACACCTGAATGTAATTCTTTCAATTTGCAGAGGGTTTTATATATATATATATATATATAGGGCTGATAATTTTTTGTGAGTGTGTGTGCATGTATGTGGTGCCGCTGGGGAAGATGGAAGATAATTTTAGGAGCTATATGCAAGAGGAAGTGGTTAGTCATTTTAGTTCTGAGCTATGAAGTGTATCTGTGGGTTGTAGAAGCAGTAGGTGTAGGTGAAGAACAGAAAGTAGGATGTTGATTGAGGTTGAATGGAGAGAGGCTCCATTTAGCCATGATTGTGGGGTAGATATGAAATGAATCGAAGAAGTCCATTGAACTGCTTCAGATGTCAGGATAATGCAAGGATGCATGTTGACGCTCACTTTCTGTTGAGTGGAAATACGCCACTCAATAGACTAATGAGTTGAATAAGTCCAAATCCAGTCTAAATATCTGGCTGACTGCGCAATTAAGCATAATAAATAATTGTTTAGACTAGATTTGGTATTATCCATCTATCAAGTCCTTCCCAAGGAACTGAGATAGGCAGATGTTTGATACTGGGGAAAGTATTGTTACAGGATGTAAGCTGTTCCAAGTAAAGCTGCCTTATGTAATTGACTGATAGTGATTTTGCCAATGCTAATGGTGTTCAAGGGATGCTCCGGTTGCTTTGGGATTCAACTATTAGTACTATCTTTGGTTTCTTTGCCAGAGTTCTGTTTTCATTTCTAGGCAAGCACCCCCTCAAATTCACCATTGTTGATTTAAAAAAGGACCAAAAAGTCTGGGTAGTGGATATAATAGTGGTACCTACAGACAGAACAGAAGAGAAAGAACTGGAGAAAAATCACAAAATACAATGTCCTACAAATAGTTTTGGAACTCTTTGCAGGACAGTATTGCTGAGCACATTGTAAGCCGCCCTGAGTCTCCGGAGAAGGGCGGCATATAAATCAAATTAAAAAAAAAAAGTATCATCAAATCAAATTCTTGACTTGATGATACTAGTTCTGACTTGATGGTCTTCTGTGGATCATATTATTGTTGATTTTGCTTCCTGTTCTGAAACTGTTATACATTATTAGATCATTAGTGTTGTGGGAAACAAGAAGGCAGCAGTGGCCATGACTCCTGGAAAATCATAAGGATGAAAGGATGAAAGGATGAAGCAAGAGTTCATATAAAAGCGAGAACTGTAAGCTAAGAGTTCTTGGGTTCACTTTGCCTATTAGTTCAGGAGGTGACCTTAGCTAAGTGGTGTTTTTCTCTTTGATTCTCTTATATTCTTTCACTATAATAGGGAAATGAATATCATAATGCCAGCTTTTCTCATAAAAACATCATAAAATGGCCAAACGGACTTCGGTATCATGTAATGAGCTTCAGAAATACTGACTTCATCATTGCAAAGCCCCTCCATTTGATGGGAAATTAAGATGGCATTGTGTTTATCTCTGCAGTAAATTGAAAAACAGATCAACAGTCTTGTAGATTTGACTTTGTTGATAGTTTCACTGACATCAAGATTATTTGTGCGGTTCGTAATCACCAGTGAGGAAACAACCCACTGACGATAACAACTTTGCTGAGAAGGTAATGCTTTTGGTAGAAACCCAATTTGGCTTTTGATGTTTTCTCAAGTTGGCAACGAAGGTGCAATCTTTTCAAGCGCCGCTATCTATGCTCCACATCTTAACCGATTTTGGTAAATTGTCAGGGCTCCTCAGAAGTGTTGCAGTATTCCCCACCCTATCTTACTTCACACACCCATATATTTATGACTAGAGCTGATCAAAAAGTTTGTAAAGTTCATCTGTCAGATCTTCTTAATCAGGCAACTATATATGTTGGTGGCTTGGACAGACTTTGAAACATCACCTTCCTAACACACCTGTCTTTTGTTAAATTAGTTCTAGACCATCTATAGAAGCAGATGTTTTCCCGTAGTTCTATATTCAGTGCTACCTAGATAGTAACAAGAGATACAAGAGGGTAAGAAAGATACTGAGTTCTGTAGGGTTGTGTGAAATTAGCCACTGCATATGTAAATGTTGGTTTATGACTTGTTTGATCATTAAATAATAATTTATGGCTTTCTTGAAGCCAGCCAATTGAGGTTACCCAAATTATGGTTAAACAAGGCATAACATGGCACAATATGTAAACTCAACCATTACAGAAGGCACAACCAAAATCCAAACCAAATTCCTGTTGGGTCAAACTAGGTTTTTCCTAGCTTGCAGATTACACAACGAAAAGGTGATTTCCAAAATTGACAATAACAATAACTGCAGCATAATAACAATAAAAAAAAATATCTCAGGAAGGTGACAAACCAGATCTCTTACAGGCCCCCAGATCTCTTCTTTCTGAGCTACCCTGTATATTATCAAGTAATTTGGAAAGGATAAAGGATTATGGTTTATAGAAAGAAGTGATGAAAATTCACTGCTATCAGCAAACGTTCCCATTCTCAAATATTACATTTCTAGATTCCACCCTCCCCCCACCCCCAGCAGGATTACTGATTGATCAGATTACCTGATCCACAACAAATATGTATGGGTCAAATTCACAATTCATCCCAGCTGCAACATAGTGTTCAGAAAGTTGTAAACAGCAGTGACCACCTCTACTATTTGTGTGAATCCTTGCCAGATGCAAGGCCTGGGTTGGCCAACTATGCAACCAAGATTTATGGAGTGAACCACAATGGCAGGGTTCAAACAATGTATTAAACTGCAAAAATTGATTGGACAAATACAGAGGCTGGGTAAATGCAATACACTGAGCCAAAAGGAAATGAACGCATATTGGTTTTGTATGTTGTGCAGATTAGACCAAGCAGGGGTAAGACCTGTTCTGACAAAGACCAACCTAATCTGGAAGTTATATCTGGAATATTACAAGTCGGTTTTGGTTTTGGATTGTATTTTTGGGAACCACCAAACTAATACAGAATGGCATCATCCAAGGGGAAATCAAAAACCTTGGATTGATAAATGTCACACATGCCTATTGTACTTCTTAAAAGTTCTAGTATGAGAGTGTCTTTAAGCTGTTGGAGAAGTACAACAAGTAGATCAGTTTTGGTTCAGTTACTCTAGTGACACCTGCTAGACATTTGCAAATGAGAACAAAATTAGCTGTTAGCATTCATGGTTGGCCAGTGTTGCGATTGTTCAGAAAAATCTTTGAAGAGACAAATGTGTAAAAAAGTAATGGTATTAATTTTCAGTGTTATTTCACATCCCTTTACTTTTCCTCACTTTCATAATGACTATAATTAAATCCCAAGGGAGGGATATGCCCTTCTCTCTCTCTCTCTCTCTCCCATTCTGTTTAGTTTGGAGTAATTTTCTAGAAGGTTGCAAGGAAGCCTTCTCCTGTTGAACATATATGTAGGTGCTCTAGACCAGCGGTGAAATCCAAAATTTTTCCCTACCAGTTCTGTGGGCATGGCTTGGTGGGCATGGCAGGGGAAGGATATTGCAAAATCTCCATTCCCATCCCACTCTGGGGCCATCCAAAGGTGGTATTTGCCAGTTCTCTGAACTACTCAAAATTTCTGCTACCGGTTCTCCAGAACCTGTTAGAACCTGATGGATTTCACCCCTGCTCTAGACCTAGGAGACCCTTCAGAGGTACTCTCTAGAACAGGGGTCTCCAACCTTGGCAACTTTAAGCCTGGCGGACTTCAACTCCCAGAATTCCCCAGCCAATTCTGGGAGTCAAAGTCCTCCAGGCTTAAAGTTGCCAAGATTGGAGACCCCTGCTCTAAAACAGGAGTGTCAAACTTGATTTCATTGAGGGCTACATCAGGGTTTGTTTGACCTCAGGTGGGGGGGGGGGTGGGCGGGCAGGGTGGGTGTGGCCAGCTCGACATCACTGGCTTTGTTTTCACTGGCAGAGGGCTGCAGGAGGCCGTCGCAACTGAAAATGGAGCCCAGGCGGGACGTGGGCAGGCGGATGTGCATGGCCTCCCCGGGCTCTGTTTTCGCTGGCAGAGGGCCATTACGGCCAAAAATACTCCATTTTTGCTGACAGAGGCACTGCAGGCTGCTCCTTTGTTGTTTCCAGGGTGGCCACACGGGCCAAATTAAGCACCCTTGAAGGGCCTTGAATTTGACACACCTGCTCTAGATATTACTTTAAACTCCCGTCTTCCCCAATGAGACGTCCACAGAATTTTCTTAAAGCCAAGCTAATTTCAGAACAAGAATGGGACATTTCAGAGGGGCATTTATCTGCAAACAGTCCACTCATTTGGGACGAGAAGGACTTTCTCTGGATGATTTCATCAGCTTTGGCTGATTTTTAAAGGGAGTTTTTTTTTTTTTCTCTTTCCAGACAGTGGCTGATGGGCCATAAATTATTAACATGTAGGTATGTTTGGGTAGGCTAATCATTTACTTAGTCATGTTTCTGCATAGTTGCTTCAGATCCCCTCATTCATCTCCCTTTTGCTGACAGTTTCATGTGGAATACTGTTCCTTAGCCTTTTGTCACATAGGAACCACAAACCGTGTTTATGTAGAAAAGTGCTGCTCTTGCCTTTAAAAAAAAAAACAACAGCAGCAACAATAAAAATTGCTCTGCTTTGCAAATGACCACTTTCAGAAGCACTATGACATGTTACAGCTAAATAAAACCATAAGCATGCAATTTAACAAATCTTTTTCTAAAGTAGCTGAAGACAGCGGTTGTGTAATAAGTGTGGAAACAGTCAATAGAATTAGAAGCTGTTAGTGCTCTAACAGCTTCTTCTTCTTCTTCTTCTTCTTCTTCTTCTTCTTCTTCTTCTTCTTCTTCTTCTTCTTCTTCTTCTTCTTCTTCTTCTTCTTTGTCTCCTCCTCCTTCTCCTCCTCCTCCTCCTCCTCCTCCTCCTCCTCCTCCTCCTCCTCCTCCTCCTCCTCCTCCTCCTCCTCCTCCCTCTTTCCTCCTTCCTGGTTCTGACTGTGAAGGACTGTGACAGATTATGGATAGAAAATAGCAGAATATAGGACTTCAGTAGTTTATGCATGGTAAACTCTGCAGATGACTGCCTTTTCTCAAAAGCAAGCAGGATTACTACATTCATAACATCATACAGCAAAGGGATGCTTATGTCATTGACTCTAATCTCTTGAGCCCAGGATAAAGAATCTCTGATAGATGGCTCTCCTGTCTCTGCCTGAATACATGCAGTGAAGGGGAGCTTATCATCTCCTTTACTTCTTGATTCCAAGGTTGAACTGCTTTAACCTTTAAGGGGGTTTTCCTAGCACTCAACTGAACCCACAGCTCAATGCACCAATGCCTTCTGTAGTAGAAGGCAGTAGAGGCAAGGCATGTTCTTCCTTTAGTCAAAGGTGTAACTTCTAAGAAAGTTTGGGACAGGGAACTACAGTTTTATAGTGACCTTTGTTCAAATAATGCCCGAACAAAGATATACAGATGTTTTGGACTCAATTCTGGAATTCCCGACTAATCTGCTCCTTTTGGCTAACACATCTGGAGATGACAAGTTGGAGAAAGTGTTGTGACTTAGGCTCATTTAGTCATTACAGGACACAATTTAGTCTTAAACAAACCTATTTTATTATAACAGCTGGGAATTACTTCATTCCCAGCTTAGTCCAAATTAATTCCAAAACAAGTCCTTCAGAAAAAGTCATTCGGGCTTATCACAAACCTTTATCTTCATTGGCACCCTACCAAAGGCCTTTCTTGGCAAAGCCCCACAAAGTTCAGAAACAAGAAAACACTAAATCTGTTTTCCGACTGGAAGACAGATTTAGCAACGTTGCTTTCCTACAAAGAGCCCAAGAGCCTTTGCTGGACTAACGGGAGGGGCCAATCATCTCCTGGCTTTACTCCTGAGTCATCCCTTTTGTTTTAGCTGTTCTTGCCTTCTGGCAGCTCTGCGCATGCATGCACTAGGAACAAGCTCCTCCTGTTCCTATGCCTCTCTGCTGTTTGACTCTGGAGTCTCCGGAGTTTGCACATCACTCCCAGATGACCCTGGCCCCATCTCTGCCTCTGACGCAAAGCCCCCGTCCGGGCCTTCCGCATGGTCCTCCCCAGCCTCGTCCAGGACTGGTCCATGGTCCTCCCCAGCATCCTCACTGTCTGACTCCACTGCTAGCTCCGCGGGCTGCTGGCAGACCACAACAGAAAGTTACCATCGAGTGATATCAGAAATCTAAAAAAAAAAAATATTCCCAGAAAGTCCCAACAAGGCCGCTGGTTTACCAGGAACAAAATACGGTTGCGCTCATAATAGCCAGCAGAATCTTCTGAGACCAAACTGCAAATATGTCACTGATTATGTATTCAACTTCCCAAAGGGACTTTCCTCAAACAGGGTTCCCAGTGTAGTCACCACTTCACAATCCACTGGATGTCTCATATTTTCATGGTGATGCTAGGCTAGGATTCCTAATGTGTAACAATCCCCCATTGGCTGTTCTTGAAGAGTTTCCTTCACCACGATTGAAGGCAAGACAAGGGCGTCCATTGTGAATTGCATTTAGCATGTGAGCCACCTCTGACTGCCTCTATTCTTAGTCCACCCTATTTCTATAGTACAAAGGTCAGCAGACATTGGGGAGAGAAACTCCCGGAACGTTCTTCCTCTTCCTTGTGATGAGCGGAAGGGTTCGCTTCTTGCAAGCCATTCCCAAATTGAACAGGCTTGGTGGATTCTGTTTGGGGCTGAGAAGAGCCTTTTTTTAAAATTGAATTTCAAAAGGTTACGCCACAAAAGGCAGATTGTTATTTGTGCCCAGAATGCCAACATCAGATGATTTCTCTGTTTCATAATATATAGAATCCGTATGTCTAAATAAAGCCTCACAAAGACACTTTTGAGTTAGCAAGCACATTGCAGACTCTACAAAAATTAAATCAAGAGGCGAGGTCTTTACGGGCCTAGGATACCAACTTTGTTTAGTCTGGCTAGTAAACAATGAAAATCCTTAATACATTTCAACTTCACTCGGACTCATTTAAACAAAGCGTAACGCAACAATCTCTAGTGTCGTGTAACGGGGTGAGCTCCCGTGACTTGTCCCAGCTTCTGCCAACCTAGCAGTTTGAAAGCACGTAAAAAATGCAAGTAGAAAAATAGGGACCACCTTTGGTGGGAAGGAAACAGTATTTTGTGCGCCTTTGGCATTTAGTCATACCAGCCACATGACCACGGAGATGTCTTCAGATAGCGCTGGCTCTTCAGCTTTGAAACGGAGATGAGCACCACCCCCTAGAGTCGGGAAAGACTAGCACATATGTGCGAGGGGAAACTTTACCTTTTAATGCAACAAGAATGTGTTTGACCTCTTAATGGTAGACAGTAGATATTTAAGCAGAGGTTAATAGCCATAATTCAAGTAGATTAAATAATTTCTGGGCATCCAATTGATGGAATCACATGCCAGTTTTAAATCTTACTCCTTACATTTGTGTTGCTATGTCTACATTTTCCTCGATAGTCCTCTTGCTTTAAAATCACCAGAGAAACCCAAAACTAACTTTTTAAAAAGAAAACTCAGGATGATTCTTGTTCATGCAGTGATGTTTATGTTCTATCCCACTTCCGCTTTGGATCTGTGACGTCCTCCTATTTGTGTATATCATGTGCTTTTTGGGGAGTTTTTTTTTCTGTGGAGCAGGAGACAGATGTGGTCCTATTTAAAGTCCAATAATCCCATCAGAGTTTGGCTTCTGTTCTAGATTCATCTGGCACACAGTTGAAGGAACAGTGAGTTTTATCAGACTCTTGTCTCTTTAGAGACAGACTTCATACTGTGCCGGAGCATGTAGAAACTGGTTCCCCTAGGCTTAGCAAGGTGTACTACAGAAAATTAGCACTATTTATTTTGCAGAAGGGATTTGGTGGCTCAGTGGCTAAGATGCTAAGCTTGTCGATCAGAAAACTCAACAGTTCAGCAGTTCAAATCCGGGGTGAGCTCCCATTACTTGTCCCAACTTCTGCCAACCTAGCAGTTTGAAAGCACGTAAAAAATGTAAATAGAAAAATAGGGACCACCTTTGGTGGGAAGGAAACAGTATTTTGTGCGCCTTTGACATTTAGTCATGCCAGCCACACGACCACGGAGACGTCTTTAGACAGGGCTGGCTCTTTGGCTTTGAAATGGAGATGAGCACCGCCCCCTAGAGTCAGGAATGACTAGCACAGATGTATGAGGGGAACTTTACCTTTACCTTTATGTTGCCAGAGCTAAGGAAACTCTGGGTGTAGGAGAAGGAGTGGCAGAACCTGGAGGTGGAGTTAAAGGAGGAATCAGCCTAGATTTCCTACATAGCCACAAGTACGCTAAGTCCAACTCCCTTGAATTCCTGTTGACCCTTATCTTTCACCAAGCAGTTGCCTAACCATTAGTTGAGAAGATTGTTGTGCTTAGGGATGAGTAGCAATAAATCAGTTTAATTGGACCTTCATATGTGGACCTGGTCTTTCCTGCTAGACATTAGACAAGATGATCTATGCATTCTTGCACATTCTTAGGTGCTCCATTTGTTAGTTTCTGACTATGTAGTTTTCCTCCCCATGTTATTTCTCATTCCCCCTCCCCCCCTCTTCTTAGTTGTTAAGATATACAGCATAGTTTCCATCTAAGCCATGTAGGAGAATGAAAAGCCAGATACTATTGTGCCACCTCAATGTCTGTGAATTTCTAAGCATTCCTTCTTTTGATCTATGCCTGTAAATTTAATAAACGAGTACTCCAGTACTCCAGCTCAGGAGAGCTGGGAATATTTCCACACTAGCAAGAGACATATTTTTTGGGCAGCAGCTTCACCAAACATCGGTAAACACGGCAGAAGGAAACTGAAATTGAAAAGGCATGACTGAGTTGGCCTTAAATATAATTGTGTTGAGTGTCTGAACAGGGACACCGAATAGTGTAGAAAAATAATGAAACAGTGCATCACATCTGACAACCTAGAGAGGAAACCACTGTTGTATAAAAGAGAGAGTTTTAAATGTCAGATCTACTCTAAGTATTGCTGAAATACTATTTAAAGAAGAGGTGAACAACTTGCACTTCCCTTCTAAAGCCTGGGTTGGACCCCAGAGCCTGCCAAAAGTAGTAGCTCAGCTTTTTTAAAGGGCCAGGAGGGGAAATTCATTTAAGATATGGGAGTACCTATACTTAATTAGGCTGCAATCCAAATCAGACCAAAACCAGCTTTGAATAGAGTTGTAGATCTCTGTGTTAAGATGTGACTCTGGAAAAAGTGCAGAGGAGAGCAACCAGGATGATTAGGGGACTGGAGGCTAAAACATATGAAGAACAGTTACAGGAACTGGGCATGGCTAGCCTAGTGAAGAGAAGAGAAGGACCATGGGAGACAGGATAGCAGTCTTCCAATATTTGAGGGGCTGCCACAGAGAGGAGGGAGTCAAGTTTTCCAAGGCATTTGAAGGCCAGACAAGGAATAATGGATGGAAACCGATCAAGGAAAGATTCAAACTGGAAATAAGGAGAAATTTTCTGTCAGCGAGAGCAATCAACCAGTGGAACAGAAATTGCCTTCAGAAGTTGTGGGAGCTTTCACTGGAAGCTTTCAAGAAGAGACTGGATTACCATTTGTCAGAAATGGTATATGGTCTCCTGTTTGGTCGGGGGGTTGGACTAGATGACCTACAAGGTCCCTTCCAACTCTGTTAATCTGTAAAAGATAGTTTTTCCAATATAGGCAGTTATAATTTCCTAGGGAGTTGGGCGGCATAGAAATGTGACTAATAAATAAATTCATATAAGTGGCTAAAGGCAGGTTCCTGTGCATGCATATTAGAGGAAATCAGAAACATGTCAACACATTTTTATTTATTTACCAAATTTCTAGACTGCCCATCTCGCTCACAGAGCTTCTTTTTGGCCAATAACGAACTTTCTGGCTTTTAGAACTTAAATGCTGCTCACATAACACCAATATTTTCAGTCTAAGAGCAAAAGAAGATAGGGAGTCTTTAGTCTTAGTCTTTACTTGATTTATATACTGCCCTACTCCCGAAGGACTCAGGGCGGTGAACAGTCAAACAATAAAATACATAAATACAAAATTTAAAAAACAGAATAAAACCGAATTAAACAAATTTGGCCCAGACAGATTTAAAACACCCCAATCATTTAAAAACAGATTAAAATTTACGTATTAAAAGAGAAAAAGGGGAAAAAGATTAGGCCAGGCCCGCCTGATGGAATAAAAAGGTATTGAGAGCGCGGCGGAAGGTGCGCAGATCCGGGATCCTCCGTATCTCCGGGGGGAGCTCATTCCAGATAGTAGGTGCCCCCACAGAGAAGGGTCTCCCTCTGGGGGCCGCCAGTCGACATTGTTTGGCCGACGGCACCTGGAGGAGCCCCTCTCTATGAGAGCATACCAGCCGGTGGGAGGCTATTGGTAGGCGGTCCCGTAAGTAACCAGATCCTAAGCCATGGAGCGCTCTAAAGGTGGTAACCAAAACCTTGAAGTGCACCCGGAAGCCAGTGCAGCTCGCGCAGGAGAGGTGTTACATGGGAATGCCATGTCGCTCCCATTACCACCCGCATGGCCGCACTCTGCGCCAGTTGGAGCCTCCGGGTGCTCCTCAAGGGGAGCCCCATGTAGAGAGTGTTACAGTAGTCCAGGTGGGAAGTGACAAGGGCATAAGGAGTCCCGATCCAGAAAGGGACACAACTGGTGAATCAGGCGAACCTGATGAAAAGGTTCAGTTAAAGGAATAATTGTTGCTGTTATTTATTTATTTAAAACTATGCAGAGGCAGCCCAACTCCAAACAATTCTGGGAGACTTTCTGTATAAATGACTGAAAAAGAAATGGATCATAAAGATCCAGAAGGCAAGTTCCCTATTATCAACAACTAATCAAATTGTGTGTATTTATTTATTTAATTTACAACTCACAGTTACACAGCCATTCATTTTATAGAATGTGACCCTGGGCTGCATGCAATAATAATAATAAAAATATATCCATACCTTCATACCTACAACTGTATTTGTGTTTTGTATTAAGCCATTTCTGGTTTTGATTTACCTTGAACTCCACTGCTGTGATTCGTAAAACATGGTTTAATGTGCTGTGTAAATGTAACCCATCTTTAGCAAACTGTTTGTTAGCCTGTTGTGTAAACTCCTGCCTATTTAGAATAGAATAGAATAACAGAGTTGGAAGGGACCTTGGAGGTCTTCTAGTCCAACCCCCTGCTTAGGCAGGAAACCTTACACCACTTGAGACAAATGGTTATCCAACATCTTCTTAAAAACTTCCAGTGTTGGAGCATTTGCAACTTCTGGAGGCAAGTCATTCCATTGATTAATTGTTCTCACTGTCAGGAAATTTCTCCTTAGTTCTAAGTTGCTTCTCTCCTTGATTAGTTTCCACCCATTGCTTCTTGTCCTACCCTCAGGTGCTTTGGAGAATAGCTTGACTCCCTCTTCTTTGTGGCAGCCCCTGAGATATTGGAACACTGCTATCATGTCTCCTCTAGTCCTTTTTTTCATTAAACTAGACATACCCAATTCCTGCAGCCATTCTTCATATGTTTTAGTCTCCAGTCTCCTAATCATCTTTGTTACTCTTCTCTGCACTCTTTCTAGAGTCTCAACATCTTTTTTTACATCACGGCAACCAAAACTAAATGCAGTATTCCAAGTGTGGTCTTACCAAGGCATTTAGGATGGAGTCTGTAGTATCTTTGTTAGCATCATCCAAAATTGTACTGAAGAAAGTTCAATGTTTTAGTTTCTTCAAAATTGAAGGTGAAGAAGATGGGGGCGGGAGGGGGGGAGTCTAAAAACGAATTATATCTCCTGCCAGACTTCCCTTGCTTGGAGCCTAATCTGACTTTTTTTCCAAGAAGAAGGGAACTATTAAAGCACCAAGTGATTTAATAGGAAGATTTGTCTCCCTCCACCTATGTTCAAATTCCCCTGTTCCACCCACCCACAATATCAGGGTTGCCTCTCCTTATATTAATAGCCACCAACTGGCTCCAAGTTTGTTTGGGTTCCCCCCCTCCTCCTTAACTCAGTGAGATTGTGCAGTTTGTTCCTGCATGAACATGTCTTGGAAGGAGGCCAGTAATTTTCATACCTGCCTCCTTTTTTATCACTTCTTGGTAAACACAGCCAGGAACAAAAAGTCAAGGTCAGGAGAGGCAGCAGGCAAGACACGGAGGAAGGAGCCTGAGGGAGGTCAGGTTATGGTCAGGAGTCTTTTGGCAGGTGGGAGGGAACAGCTGCTCCTCCCTTGGCAACTGATGCCAAAATCCTGTCTAGGTAACTAAGACGTAAACTCTAAACTGGCAGACAAACATCCCATTGATTTTCCCATTCAGCAGCTGCAATTCCAGCAGGATCCAACTCCTTTGTTGAGGCTCAAGCTTGAAAGACATCCTGTGAACCCACTAGGCATGTACAGCATGGGGATATTATCACAAGCCTTGTGACAGCTCTCAGGAACCCATTATAGCTGAGTTAAAATAAGTGAGCTGTTATCTGTGAGACAAGTTAGGACAAGGGGATTTGTCAGAATTTGGACTTTCTTATGAGAGATGTGGACAGTCTCCTCAACTTGCCAGAATAGGTTCTGCTATTACCAGCAAGGTTAGCAAAAATGTTTAAAAAACATGTCCGCCAAATGTTGGAAATGTAATCAAATACCAGGCACATATTATCACATGTGGTGGATGTGCCAAAAAAAAAAAAAAAACTAAACAAAAAAAAATCTGGATCAAAGTGCATACATGGTTCGAAAAAATGTTAAGGCAGCATATAGATTATAAACCAGAGCTGTTTTTGTTAGGGATAATACCAGAGAAATATGATAAAGGGAATGTATATTTAATATTGCATGTTTTGACAGTAGCAAGAATTGTATTTGTACAATACTGGAAAAACGAGGAAACACCTACAGAATAAAATATATATTTTTAAAAAAAATAGTAGACTGCAGAAATGGATAGATTAACACTGAAGATAAAAGAAAAAGGAGACACAGTATTTTCAAACTTGGGACTTGTTCTATTAATGGTTGCATAATAGAGGTAGAAATTAGGAACCTGAAAAGCATTACTATGTAAGCAAACTGATTCAGGCAGTACGCTGTTCCCTAAGCACTTATTGTATGTAAAGAGAAAATAAATAATTTAATTTTAAAAAAAAGAATAGGTTCTGGTATTGATGTTTGTTTGTTTGATTGATTCAATTTGTATAGCCACTCAATCTCAAACCCATGACTCTGGCTGGCAAACAATCATATTAAAAAAACTGTTAAAACAGGACACCAAAAGAAACTAAATACAAACAGCAGTCAAGATTACAATTATTATAATCTGTCAGTTTCATCATATCTAAGAAGCTGGTTTTTCACACACTTGGTTCCCAGGCGTGGTCACATAGCCAGGTTTTTATTTATTTATTTATTTTATTTTATTTATTAAATTTCTCCTGAAGGACTCAGGGCGGTGAACAGCCAGGATTAAAATACATGCAGTATAAAAATTAAAATAATTTAAAAATAATTAAATCCAATTTGGCTTTCCAATTTTAAAACCCCTTACCCATAAAAATTAATCAATTAAAATTTTAAGCCAGTCCGACTTGCTGAAATAAAAAAGTCTTCAGAGCCCGGCGAAAGGTCCGGAGGTCCGGGATCAGTTATATCCCTGGGGGTAGCTCATTCCAGAGGGCGGGTGCCCCCACAGAGAAGGCTCTCCCCCTGGGGGTCGCCAGTCGACATTGCTTGACTGATGGCACCCTGAGGAGACCCTCTCTGTGGGAGCATATTGGCCGGTGGGAGGTTATCGGTGGCAGAAGGTGGTCTCGTAGATATCCAGGCCCTAAGCCATTTAAAACCTTCTGAAAGGCCAACATACTCTGGGTCATTCTAATCTCAGGAGGGAGGGTGTTCCAGAGGCAAGCGTTATGGCAAGAAAGGACATCTCCTGGTCCTTGCCAGCTGACATTCCTTGGTTGATGGGAACCAGATGCCCATCTGGCTGGAACAGATTAGACAGGTAGAAAGAACTGGAAGAAGATGATCCCTCAGATAACCTGGTCCCAAGCCATGAAGGCACCTTGCAAGGTGGGCCTTCTCTGGAGAAAAGCAGGTCGCCAAGGAGCTTCAGAGAACCTATTTACTTAGATATCTGATGACACGAGGAACCTTTTTGAAGATAAGCATAGCCATAGCATCAGTGGTGGAATTCAATTTTTTTTTTACTACCGGTTCTGTGGGCATGGCTTAGTGGGTGTGGCTTGGTGGGCATGGCAGGGGAAAGATATTGCAAAATCTCCATCCCCACCCCACTCCAGGGGAAGGATACTGCAAAATCCCCATTCCCTCCCCACTCCTGCGGGAAGGATATTGCAAAGTCTCCATTCCCACCCCACTCTGGGGCCAGCCAGAGGTGGTATTTGCCGGTTCTCTGAACTGCTCAAAATTTCCGCTACCGGTTCTCCAGAACCTGTCAGAACCTGCTGAATAGCACCCCTGCATAGCATCTATCATCCTGTCTTTCAGGCTTCTAATGAAGATATCACTTTACCAAGGCCTTTCTTGTGTGAATGTTCCACCCCACTTTCTGCCTACCAGTTTAGAGCACATGTTTGAATACTAACTCTTCCTAATTTATTGCAGTGTTATTCTTGGATTTTAATAATAACATTTTGCCTTCCCTTCACCAGTTTGATTTCAGGGAAGGAGAGTAAAATACATGCTAAATAAATAAACAGTGAAACAGCTCTAACCTGAATGTGGTTTCCTCGTTTCTAATTTGTTCCTGGGGACAACATTTCATTTATGGGTTTCATTTCTGGGATACTTATTTGTTTTTTTCTCCCTGTTCCTCTGTCATCTTAGGTAGTGGACCTATTCAGTTATGGCAATTCTTGCTGGAACTTCTGACAGACAAGTCCTGCCAGTCCTTCATTAGCTGGACAGGTGATGGCTGGGAATTTAAACTTTCTGATCCTGATGAGGTAAGTATAAACTTACTCTGGACTGTATATGTGAAAGCCTTAAGTCAAATTCTTATTTTTTTTTTAAAAAAAATATAGTTTTTAATTGGATACATTTTAACAAGATAAAAACAGTGCAAACATTTAAAAAGAAACAAAATAAGAGGATGGGATGGGATGGGATGGGATGGGAAGGGAAGGGAAGGGAAGAGAAGGGAAGGGAAGGGAAGGGAAGAGAAGGGAAGGGAAGGGAAGGAAAATGGAAAGAAAAGAGGGGGAAGGGGAAATGAAATGAAAATGGAAAGAAAAGAGGGGAAAGGGGAAAGGAAAGGAAAATGGAAAGAAAAGGGGAAAGGAGAAATGAAATGAAATGAAAATGGAAAGAAAAGAGGGGAAAGGGGAAAGGGAAGGAAAGGAAAATGGAAAGGAGAGGAAAGGAAAATGGAAAGAAAAGAGTGGAAATGAAATGAAATGACAATGGAAAGAAAAGAGGGGAAAGGGGAAAGGAAAGGAAAGGACGGAGGGAGGGAGAGAGAGAGAAAAGAAATAAATAAATTATAAAGCAATCTTTTTGACAGTAGTTATAGATACATTTGTATTTTACCCTCCCGCTCAAAGGTTACTGTAACTTACCATATGACCCTTTGTTTCAGCCAGGAAACACTTTCTATCTGTCCTTTTTCCTACGTCAGTGGCCTTCCCAGCATGGCTAACGTCCTATCCGCCCTCTGCGGCTGTCCCCCTCCTTTTGTAGCGACCTTCCCAGCATGGCTGATTTCCTGTCTGTTTCCCACACCTTTCCCCCTCTTCCTATAGCAACGTGTTGAATACTAAACAAAGGCCAAGTACTGGGACAACATTTTCATATCCAAATGCATTGAGTACCAAATTTGAGAGTTTTGAAACAATCAAGTTCTGAGATACCACTGTAATTTTTTTCTTCCATAAGCTCCCATTTCTAATCGTCAACCCCATAAATCACAAATTTATTTTTGCCCCCCTTTTCAGCAAAAAGCCTATAAGGAGTTTCCAAACCTTAATAAATGTAATTGTTGCACTTTCTCTATGCAAACAAGTTAATTTTGCCACCTCTGCTGGTTCCATCTTCACCAATCATTCCTCCCTTATGGTTATATCAGAGTCTTTCCATTTTTATGCATATAATAGTCTCATCACAGGGATCATATATAAAAATAATCATCTGTTGCTCTTTTCTAGTTATCTATCCATTAATCCCAGTAAGCAAATTTCCGCTTTGAGCTAAATCTTAGTCTTTAAAGTTTATTGTATCTGTGTATGTATTTGAACCCAAAAATGTTCTGCCTTTTCTACAAGTGCGCCAGGCATATTAAAATGGCACTTGGTGTTGCCACATTTTCAAAGTAAACTTGAAATACCTTTACAAATTATGGCTAATTTTTCTGGTGTCAAGTTCTTAATTTTTATTAAGGAATTTTTGTAGGAGATGACCAGGTTGAGCCCGGGGGTGGGGTAAAATGCATCATCAGTCATGCGTCCTTTCACGCCCACAAGAAATCGAACTCCAATCTACCTTGAATTCCTTTTTATTCTTAACTTCTGCTCATTTCCATTGACCACTACTGTTTTTCCCCGAAAATAAGATCCTGTCTTATATTTTTTTGAACCCCGAAATAAGCACTTGGCCTTATTTTCGGGGAGGTCTTAATATTTTGGGGTGCATGGAGGAAACCAGAGGAAATGGCGGGGACCAGCTGCACACACGTTTAAATATTTTTGGGGAGGGCTTATTTTAGGGCATGCGTTCAAAAGCCTGATTGGACTTATTATCAGGGGATGTCTTATTTTTGGGGAAACAGGGTAGTAGTTCAGCTTCCTATAGAGAGCTTCAACATGCAATAATTTTAAATACTCATTTGAACTGCTGAATCTCCTGATTTCCATAGCACTTGACAATTTCATGAATTAAATTTTATGGGTTCCCATTCTCCAGGTGGCAAGGAGATGGGGCAAGAGGAAAAACAAGCCAAAAATGAACTATGAGAAGCTGAGCCGCGGATTGCGTTACTACTACGACAAGAACATCATCCATAAGACCGCAGGGAAACGTTACGTGTATCGTTTTGTATGTGATCTGCAAAGTTTGTTGGGTTACACTCCGGAAGAGCTCCATGCCATGTTGGATGTGAAGCCAGATGCTGACGAGTGAATGGATCCATTTTACCAAAATTGAACAATCTGCAGAACATAAAGGACTTTTATTTCTTTCTTAACCCCAATCGTTATTTTCCTTAAGAAAAAAAAAAAGAAAGAAAAAAAGCATAATTTTTCATTGGCCGTACTTAAGAAGGGGTAGGATTTTAAGCTTTTGAATGAAACTGTGACTTAGGTTGGCTGGGAGGAGGAAGAACGAAGTTTCCAATTCACATCTTCTTGGAGTTGTGTTTGCAGCTGGGATTTTAGAAGTCAGGAAAATGAGCACCATTTTGTTACATCTATTTAATGAATTCATATCATTCCCCTTTCTTCCCGGTTTTAAAAACTGACAATCGGTGTGTTTGTAAGACAGTGCTGTCTTTAACTGATGGAGAACAGTCTTAAGTGGCAAACCGTCCTGTTTTACAGGGAAAAATATATCTGAATAATCAAGTACTGTGATCTCAGATAATTTTTGCATTTCATAAAACAGGTCCCTGTTCTTCTGTTTGTCGGGGAGGGGGGGCAAAAAATCCACCTCTTTTTTTTTTTTAAGAAAATGTTTAAAAGAAATTGTATTTTATTAAATTTTGTGCCAGTATTTTTTAAAATAGTCTTAAGCTCTATTCAGTATTGCAAAAAAAAAAAAAAAAAATCACGTGTTTGTTTGTTTTGCCAGCTGTGGATTTTTATCGCCATTGAGCAAAAATGAAATATGTCTACATAGAACTCCACTAGAAATGAGCAGATGGAATAGACTGGTAGAAAACCAAGATACAAGTGTAGGCTAAGAATGGGGAACTCTAGGTGAATGGATATTTTGCTTGAATGCTAGATTTCCTGCACTTTATTCTCTTATGTCAATAGATCTGTGCCTCTGCTTGTGCATTTTCAGTCATGCCAGTTTTGTACTGAGATTTTATTTAGTTTTTTGTCTGCATGTAATGAGTACGTGCTTATCTAGGATACTTTAAAGAACAGTCTTATTCCACTGATCAGGTAGCATCTTTTCAAGCTAATAGATTTTATTCAAAGATTTATGCTTTTTATTGTGTCCATCTAGAAAAATGCTACCCACTCTGTCTGATTTTTGCCTACCATAAATTAACATGGCTCTCTTTCTACAATTATTCCATTGTTTGAAAAGTAGGATGGTTGATTCCCTTATCATAGGGACATTTCAATTGTCCATCTGTTACGGCTTGTTTCTGCTTCTTTTCACAGGTATCAGTTGCTATGAATGTTTCATTAGTGCCTTGTAATAGGACCAAATCACTGAATTGGTTTTCAGATTGAGCTGGAAAACCCCCGTATTCAGTGTGATTTTCTGAATCAAGCTGAATCACTGAATCGGATCAGATTTACAATTAGAATCAGATTAGAGTCAATCATATTCTATAACGATCTGCAACGGAGTATTTTATAAGAAAAGGTTCAATAATCTCTAGGTATTCAGAAGCTCTTTTGAGATAATACGAGCACGTCAAAATATATGGGTTTCTGCCTTCTGATCAATGTGTCTACACACATAAGGATGAGAATTAAGAGTAGGTAGGGAAGACGTTAGGGGTCTTATCTAATTTGGCAGATACTTTTGTTTTCATTGAATAGATAGAAAATAAATCAGGGCCATTAAGCATGTTTCCAAGTTACAATATATATGCTCATTTTCTTCATGCTATGTGTTGTCCAAAAATAATCAGGCTTGGTGTTAACCGGTAGGTGCAGTTTAAGATGGGTTCCAACTCTACAGTTCCATCATCCTGATTTGGATACACGGAAAGAATGCAAAAACTGATTGTTATCCCCTCAAATACCCGAGTCCTAAATATTTACTATCTCAAGAAGAAAAACAACCCGTATTTTAAAATGCATCTTTAAAATATTTGAAAAGATACTATTCATAGATGACCTTTTCCTGCTAGCTTTTGCTGTTTGTTTGTTTTGAGTATCTTTCAAGAGGAGGGCAGGTTGAAGTTCAATGGCTTAACTTCTTTTCCTTTCTTCACTGTGAATTAGAATATATTTTATGGTGGAGGGGGTCATAGAATATTTAGATATTCTATGAATTTGTATCCCCTCTTTCTGCCCCATCTCGAATCATCTGCAGATTTAAAAATATAACTCTATTCCTTGACTCATTTGTAAAGCAATCGAAAAGCCTTTACAAAAACTGAAATTAAGGGAAAGGAACCTTATATTTCTAGAGGTCTGGATCCTAAATCTTCACTCCCCTGAGTACAGCCATGCCTATATCTGTATGCCTGCTTTACGAGACCAGTGGCTGTATCAGCCTTACAGCTTTTGGGTCACATTAATCATTTGTGTTGTTGTACATCAATGAAATATAATGCATGAAAGACTCTGCAAAAGAACAAACATGGAGAGCCAACATTTGCAAACCGGAGAACAGTAATATGATCTTCACTCCTCCTCACCCCCCCAAAAAAACCCACCCCAAACTGTAATAGAAATGAATCATTTCAGTCATGCAAAATTGAAAGTGGGACAACTTTGAGTTGCTTGAAATGTCAGTGGAATTTGACATAGAGCAGATCTGAGACCCTGCTATGTAACCTGTAGGAATAGAATAGAATAACAGAGATGGAAAGGACCTTGGAGGTCTTCTAGTCCAACCCCCTGCTTAGGCAGGAAACCCTATACCACTTCAGACAAATGGTTATCCAACATCTCCTTAAAAACTTCCAGTGTTGGAGCATTCACAACTTCTGGAGGCAAGTTGTTCCACTGATTAATTGTTCTCACTGTTGGGAAATTCCTCCTTAGTTCTAATTGCTTCTCTCCTTGGTTAGTTTCCACCCATTGCTTCTTGTCCTGCCCTCAGGTGCTTTGGAGAATAGTTTGACTCCCTGTTCTTTGTGGCAGCCCCTGAAACATTGGAACACTGCTATCATGTCTCCCCTAGTCCTTCTTTTCATTTCATCATAGGTTAAGAGTGCAAGAAATAGGAACAAATAAAGTTGTTAAGAAAAACAAATGAATTCCCTGTATTTTAGGAAGACCCTTTCCTCTAATTGAATTGTCCCTGATAGACCAGATTCAATCTGTTTTTCAAAGGCATTGCTACCTGATACGATAAAAAGGTAGTCTGTTTTGAGTTTAATTTGAGTCTCAAACGGGTTCATGAACAAATTCACGTCATTTTCTTGGCAACGATATGAAAGTGGTTTGCTTTATTTTCCAGGATATGTGTCTTTGTGTGGGTGTTTTCAGCTTTTCAGACTAGCCTACAGCTTTGGCTGTTCCAGAAGTTCTCCCATCAAAGTCCTGGATGGGACTGACTCTATTTAGCTTTTTCATAACCAGTGGAGCGCAGTTTAGATCCCTTTCAAATAAAGCTTTTGTAGCAGTGAGGCATAACCTGTGTGCCCAGTATCACAGTTTGTCCCCCAAATCTTGAACATGGCCCTTCAAAGCACCTCCAAAGTTGCATCTAAATTTATTTATGTTTAATATGACAGAAGGGGTCGAACAAAATGTGACAGAAAGGGTCGAACAAAAAAGCCATTGTCTTTAAAGTATTTAAATTAATTTTAATTAAAAGTCCACATGAAATAAATTTTAGTTTTTCTACTGATACCATCTGTTTCTTGATGCTGGTACTATCATCTTCTTAGAACAGGCTCCTTGCATACAGAATAACAGGGTTGGAAGAGGCCTTGGACTTCTTCTAATCGCTCCCCCTACTTAAGCAGGAGATCTTATACCATTTCAGACAAATGGTTGTCCAATCTCTTCTTAAAAGCCTAAAGTGTTGGAGCATCCACAACTTCTGCAGGCAAGTTGTTCCACTGATTAATGGTTCTCACTGTCAGGAAATTTCTCCTTAGTTCTAGGTTGCTTCTCTCCTTGACTAGTTTCCATCCATTGTTTCTTGTTCTGCCTTCAGGTGCTTTGGAGAATAGATTGACCCCCTCTTCTTTGGGGCAGCCCTTTCTAACTGGCCACAAAAGACAAGTGTGTCCTTCAGTCTGAAACAGGTCATGAATCTTTGAGCTATAGAATGGAGAAGTGAATCTTGTAGTCAAGCTACACGTCCAATTACATCCCAAGCAGCCATGTTCCTTAGCAATGCGGACAGTTGTAATTCAATCCATGTGGAGGGTCGCAGCTCCATCACAGATAAATGCTTTCTTGTACAGGTAGTCCTTGACTTGTAACCATTCGTTTAGTGACTGTTTGAAGTTACAACAGCACTGAAAATGTGACTTATGACTGATCTTCGCACTTATGACCATTGCAGCATCCACAAGGTCATGATCAGACTTCAAGCACTTGGCTACTGGCATACATTTACAACAATTGTAGCATCCCAGTGTCATGTGGTCACCATTGGCAGCTTTCCCAGCTGGCTTCCAAGAAGCAAAGTCAATGGGGAAAGCTGGATTTGCTTAATGACCACATGTTTCACTTAACAACTGGAATTAATAACCATTGCAAAAAGGTCATCAAATTGGATGCAGCTCACTTAACATTGCCTTGCATTGATCCCAATTATGGTTATAAGTCGAGGACTACCTGTAGAGCTGGGAATAGACTTTGCTGCAGTGATGATCCATGTAAAATATCCTTTCAGAGTTGATTCCTGCAGCAACCTATTTCGCCTTTTCATAGAAGTCAAATGAAAGCACAGTGAGTAAATTATCTGCTCTGAACTCTGCATTGGCAACAGGAAGGGCATCCAGCCAGTAAACAATCAGCTCCATTCCATTGCCCCAACCCCACCCCAATGTAAGGGATACGGGGTCATTAAAAGACACACACACAAAAATAGAAGTCAAATAAAACAGACACATTGCTTCTTTTGGCAAATGCTTTGAATCCTTGCAAAAAAATTCTAGCAGCTGGAAGGGGGTACTGGAGATATGTTACTGAATTGTAGGGACCTTTTCTAGTTCAATGAACTGCTGACTAAAAAGTTCAAAACAATTCAAAGCGCCCCAAAAAAGGATTACCTCCAAGCTTAGAGAATCGTGTGGCCTCCATGACACAAAGAAACCTTGCTCGCACAAAGCACAACTGGCTTACACAGGCCTACTTTCTGATATGATTTTATATTAACCAGGCAATCATCAAGTGAGGCTGTTTGAAGCCATGAATGTACCATAAAGCCTTTTGCAGTTTCCTCAAGGACTGTCACTCATCAATATTCCTGAATGTATTTTCACTCCATCTCAAAGACTACCAGTAGAGAGGCTGTGAATTGGAGTTAAGAAGATTAGCAGTGATAGACTTGCTTGCTTTTTTTGATACCTTTTCGCTAGACTTCGATCACTTGTTAAAGTCTATCTGGGCTGCCTCTTTTATTATGCCTCTAACTGCATGTTATAGAATTGCTAAAGGTGTTGAGAATATTGTTAATGATCAGTAGCTCTATCCCAGGGTTCTGCAACCTTAAACACTCAAAGAGCCATTTGGACCCGTTTCCCACAGAAAAGAAAAAAACAGGAGCCACAAAACCCCTCCCGTGCCTAACTATTTCTTGAGTGGCCACAAAACTAGCATATGTAGTTGAATTCTGTTTTCTTCTGAAATTTTTATTTTCTTGGATTTATCCATGGTTGGCCTACCGTGGGTTGAAAAGCTCAATAAATCACCTGCCGGTGGGTGTCGCACATTGGCAGTTGTGACACATATTTTGAGTGACGGAGCTGCAGAAGAGGGGTGAAAGAGCCACATGCGGCTCCAGAGCCGCAGGTTGGTGACCCCTGCTCTATCCAGATCTGCAAATGCTCGAAACAAAAAAAACAAACAAACTCTTGGTAATTCCACCATTCTCAGTCTTCTGGTATTGATTACCTCAAGTATCCAAAGTCTGTGTAGATAACTAGGTTGTGACTAGTGGGATAACATCCATAAACTTAGGACTGGCTGAACATTCTTGGTATGGTTTAGAGGAAGATAAGTGTGGAATTTCTGGGAAAGATATGGAAAGAAGATTTTTAGCCAGGAACACTGATAGCGGTTATTCTTGCAACGAAGGAAATGAAATCTGGACTAAGGGCTCAGTTAGATTTGATTCCAGTGGAGTGAAATGAGGATATGAGTAGAAATGAGAAAGAAGGATTAGTGGATGTGGAAAAGAATGGTATTCCTAAAACCTGACATTTTTGATTACCTTGTTGTCATCTTTGGTATTTGGGGGATTTAACCCTAAACCAAGAGATAAAGACTAGACTCTAAGATATTAGTGTGTATGTGTAGAAAACAACTTGTATTGTAAGTGAAGTCACTGTATCACAAATTATCATTGTCACCCTCTGAAAATAGACAATTAATATGAGACATCTGACTGAGGGTAATTCCATTGTTGTTGTTGTTTTACATTAGATTTAGAACAGCAAATTCATTTGACATGCTGTTCCAATGGCTGTATCCTTTGAATTATACATAAAAAATCATGTACTAGAAGCAACCTTTTTCTACGCCGATAGACCCAGATGTACTGAAATTTTAAGTTTCATAATTCCATTAATTGGCATGTTAGTTGCAGTTCCAGTAATTATGGTTCCAGCACCATACATGGACTAAATTGTTTTAGAAAATTTAACAACTAGAGTTGAATTTGTATGTTTGTTTTAGAGTTCTGAATGCATTGTGCAAAAAACGGGATACTCAGAACAAATATCTTGAAGCAATATTAATGGCAGCAAAATATACAATGGTCAAGATTTTTTTTCTGGGGATATGTTCCCATTTTTTTAAAAAAATAAATTAAGTCAGGTATTTATAAGGAAAAATGAAACAAAAGTCATAGCGATACTTCTTAATATTCCTACGATGTAATCCTTTGCCTGTTGATTCAGGAGTAAACCCTGCCAACGTCAAAGGAAATTTGGCCAGGGAAAATGTGTATAATACTGAAGTTTTAGGACATTAATTCAGAGTAGTTTTCTCCAAGTTGTGTCTTCCATTTGTGTAGAAATCTGTAGGAGTTTACATTTGATCAGGAAGGATGGTTTAGACCAGTAGTGGGTTCCACTTACCTCCACTAGCGGTTCGGAACTGTGAGCGCGCACACACACGGCGCTTCTGCACATTTGCAGAATCTTTTGCCCATGCGCAAAGCGTCCATGATGATGTCTGGGCAGCTGGGCGGAGCCTTCCACCACCGCCACTACCGGTTCGTGCGAACCGGTAGAAACCCACCACTGGTTTAGACCAACTGAAGATAAGACTATTTTTGTACTGTTGGGTTTATACCTTTTTGGATTAAGTATCAGCAAGTACTTGTGATTTTGACACGAAGCATAGCATCTCTACTCAAGTATATTTAGGAAAGTCTTTATGGTTTAGAACTGGTTGATTTTTAACCTTCTGATAGCCCTGCTTTATATCCTATCAAACTCGACACATTCATTAAAGATAAAAAAAAAAAACAGACTTGTACTTTTTTATTCAATCATTGGCCTAGTATCTGTGATGGAGAGTTTAACAGGAAAGTCAGTGGCTGTTAATTAGAACTGAGTCATCATTCCTAAGTAAACGGCACAAAATATTCCAGAAAGTTGAGTGTTTCCAGTTAAAAGGTCTCAAACGGCAGACTTGGAGATGATCTCGGTCCAGTGAGATCTTCCTACACAGATTGTCTTTTAGAAGCAGGAAGGATTTAGGTGGTCATTGGTGTAATTTAGATTTGGGTAACTTCATAAAGATAAAAAAATCAGCTCCAAGCCAATTTGGATTGTGTAGCTCACAAACAACTCCACTGTGTTACCTTGTTTGCAAAGCTGGTTTTGCCATTGGCTTCTTTTGTGGTTTGGAGCGGCCATTTTGAACGGCCTTTCCTCAACTCTTGGTCCTTGTTGCTTGGTCTACTTAGTGTTGACTGGAAAAAAAAATTGCACCTACAACTTTCTGGCAATCTTCCCAACATTTGGGATCAAAATCGGATTCAATCTGTCCAGTGTTCACAACAGATATATTCTCAGGGATCTTGAAAGGGCAACAGAGAGCCAGCCATGCTGCATGACAGCCCTGGTAGCGTTCTTCCCTTATCAGTGTTTGTACCTAACTTTCTGCCATCTACCTTTCAATTGCAGTGACAGACAGGCAGTATCATTTTTTGTATTCTCCTTGCACTAGCAGAGATACTTCACTCAGCTCTGGGAACTAGATAAGGAAGGAAGGTGTAAAGTTAATGGGTATTGACAATTGAAAGCTCTTGTCAAAAGGGGCTCAGGCCTCATTCACACATTACATGTTTGGCTTACTTTTAAAACAACAACAAGGGCGTCTGCTTTACCACAGAATGTGTGAAAGAGTTGTACAAAAAGCCAATTCAGCATAGATTACAGTTACTGCAGAACTGCCAGTTCATTTTTTTTCCAGTTACGTTTCTGACGGGGTCTCTATAGATGGAATGAACTAGCGTCGCCATTCCAAAGATGTCTGAAGTAAATGATGCTTGATGTATGCATATCTATTATGACAGAAATATCTCCAGGAATTAACTGCCTCAGTGAACTTTTTTAAAATAAATAAATAAATAAATATTGTGTTCCTTATTTTTTTTTTTGTCAATGTTTTATATCTGTTTTTGTTTTTTAAGCTGATAAGTTTAGGAAAAGAAGAAAAGATTGTTATATTATGCTCTTCAACTATTTTCCAACTTGTATTTTCATATAATTTATATTTTATAGAAGTGAAACAAAAAATGCCTTAAAAGCAAAACGTTTTTGTTTTTTGTTTTTGTTTATAAAGGAGAAAAAGCAGGTGCTTTTTAGGAGGGAAAAAAAAAGAAATGAAAGAAAACCAAACTCAGCTGAGGTAGCTTAGAGATGTAGCGTTATCTGTGTTTTTTAAGAAATTCAAAATCGCAACCTCTCCCACACTGAAGACTTAATAGGGAGTGGAAGAGATTTTGTTTTGATTGCTGATGCTGGCACATCATTCTTCTGGAGAGTTTTTATATACTGTAGCCTTATTTCTGATTGTATTCAAAATTAAAATATTGCAAAGACATGCCTTGTTTACTTTTGTCTATGTGTTTGTTTGTTTGTTTGTTTATGTCCTGCCTTTATTATTTTCATAAATAACTCAAGGCAGTGAATTTAATTTAATTTAATTAATTAAATTTATATGCTGCCCCTCTCTGAAGACTCAGACATATCCAACACATTATCCTTCTTCTATTTTCCCCACAATAACAGCCCTGTGAGGTGAGTGGGGCTGAGAGAGAGAATGACTAACCAAAGTCATTCCATTTTATTCCTAAGGCGGGACTAGATCTAGAACGCTCAGTCTCCTGGTGATTGGTCATCCAGATGCTTTTCATGCCTAAGGCGGGACTAGAACTCATACCTTTCTGGTGATTGGCCCAAAATCACCCAGTCCGATTTCATGCCTAAGGCGGGACTAAAACTCACTATCTCATAGTTTCTAACCTAGTGTCTTAACCACTAGATCAAACTGGCTCTCTAAATTTGATTGGAGACCAAAATATAGTGCTCAGGGAGTGGGGGATGGTAGCTCATGAGAAATACCTGTTCTGCATCCCAAATTTACTTTCAATCATCTCCAGCTAGGAGTAGCTTCTGTCTGAATCTCTGCAGAGGTCTCCAAATAAAGACTGCTCTAACTGTTAAATGGACCAAAAACATAGCAGCTTTCTGGGCTTCGCTATACCTGTTTAAAACTCTTTCCAGACATTCTGAGAATAAATTAAATATGGAAATGGGGTAGAAGTAGAATTGCAACATGTTGTCATGCAAAATATATACTAATTTTGGGGACTTTAGATTGGAGTCTTTTTTTTTCAGTCCGCAAGAGAAACCTTGGATTAAAATGTTGGCCTCCTGTATCAAAAGACTCTATTCTCCCATGGAACAGAAATATAGTTTAGTTAGGTTGGCTTTCTAGGAATCGTGCAGAAGGTTCATATCCAGGAAAGCTAAGGAAAAATTCCTGACCTTGATCTGGATAAAACTGAACTAGTAGATCCATTGATTCTGTATCCGGGAAATTACTTGTCCAAAGAGACACACTAATCTCCTGCAGACATAAAAACAACAAAAATCAAACTAATTGTAATGGGATATGTACAGTAGTGGCCAAAATTGTGGAAACCTTTTGGGAAAAGTATTTTTGAGGTTTGATGGCTAATAGCACCACTTTTTTTGGAGTTTCAAGATAATCCTATTCCACTGCTGGGATGGCCTGGGAATAGTCCAGACCTTAACCCAATTGAAAATCTATGGAGCCGACTAAAGAAACTTGTTAGTCAGAAGTGACCCAGCAATAAAACCCAGTTAATAGAAGCCATCATTCAATCTTTGTTTCACCTTATAACAGCTGCAGAACTCAAAGACTTGGTTCACTCCATGGGAAGATGCTGTAAGGCCATAATTCATGCTAAAGGTTACCCAACTAAGTATTAACTGACGTGATAATTTTTGTATCTTGTTTTTTTCTACGTGTTTCACTTTTCTTCTTTATACTGTAACTGCTATTCTAATAGCAAATCCTTTATAAAAGTTATCGCATTACAGTCTTGATTAAATTATCTTTCCATTGATATATAATTTTATGGTACTACTCCAAAAAAAAGTGGTGTTATTTGCTAGTTTTAGAAAATACACTTTTCCCAAAAGATTTCCACAATTTTGGTCACTACTGTATATGGTTTGGTCTTGTTAGAAGTCATAGGAATCATGATTTGGTCCTAAGATTAATCAAGGCATTGCGAGAAGAATGGGAACTATTCTGTTCTCCTTGCTAATCAGAGGAACCAAGAGATTTTGCACAATCAAAATGAGCAGGAATTCTGGCTGGGCAGTGGGTCTTACCCTATGAGAATGTCTGTCGTTTGGGAATCTCTAGACATGAGAATCCAAGGATTATCTCTCCTTTGGCTCGTTAACAGACTGCTCACACATATCCCAACTCCTTCAAGGAGTTTGGACATGACAGCTACACCTGATAAGATAGCAAAGGATAACCAGCTTTTCAGCAGCCACTTCTGAAGCTCCAGGGCCAATGAAGATAGTCTAGGATCTGGTTTGTGTTTACTCCTCATCTTGACTCGTTTGGACCAGCTTTATCTCACACTTAGCTCACCCACCTGGTGGGCTCCTGGATGCATTACTTTAGACAGGAAAACAATTGAATCAAAGAACTGGCGAATTGCATACTATTCAATCTCTTTTGGATGAATGGTCCCTTCTGATTAATTCTGAACCTTTCTTTAATTCTTTTGAACCTTTCTGCTTCAAAAGCCTGACTCCATTTTCCTTACCAATTCAGTGATTCAAATGGAATTGACTTGAGAATCTAGACTGAATGTCAAAAAGGATTTCCTAAATGTTTCAAAGGTGTTTTTTTCCAAAAGGCAATTAGACTTTCTTTGTTTTTCCTTGAAGACATTTCACTTCTCATCCAAGAAGCTTCATCGGAAGCTTCTTGGATGAGAAGCAAAACATCTTCAAAGGAAAACAAAGAAAGTCCACAGTTGCCTTTTGGAGAAAAAAAAAAAAACTTTTAGGACATCAATGACCTGGATGACTGAGAATAGACAGATTGCCTAAATCAGGGGTATCAAACTCAAGGCCCAGGGGCCGGATCTGGCCCACAGGGTGCTTAGATCTGGCCTGCAGGGCCACCTTGGAAACAGCAAAGGACCAGCCTATGGTGCCTCTGCCAGCAAAAACGGAGCTTGCGAGGGCTGCGGGCGGCCCTCCTGAGCTCCGTTTTCGCTGGCAGAGGGTTTCAGGAGGCCGTCACAGCTGAAAATAGAGCTCTGGAGCCTGTTTTCACTGGCAGAGAGCTCAGTCCACCACAGGCACCCCCAACACGAGTGATATTGAGCTGACCATGCCCACCCCGGCCTCCCGAGGTCAAACACAACCCTGATGCGGCCCTCAATGAAATCGAGCTTGACGTCCCTGGCCTAAATGATTGCCTCTTCAAATTAAAAGTCTCAGATCAATATCTGCCCTGGACACCTTCAAGAATGTTAGCAGGACCACAGCAAAGGAACCTCATTGCTGCATTAGTCTGGTCCAGAGACACACAGCAGATGGACTTTTATTTATTTATTTCTCTTGCAATCAAAAGCTCTTTACTAAGTCATAAAGCCAGCTACTCGCTGCATGTCAGCTTTGGAAAGGGCCAAAATCAGAATCCGTCTAGTGGAATCAGGCCTGACTTCTTCTGCAGCTGCAGGTGACTCCAACAACTGGTTGGCTGGCTGGCTGGCTGGTGGAAGATGCCAACTGTTGCTTTCAGAGTCAGCACTTTCCACTGCCTGCTCTGTTTTCTTTCCACCCAGGGTTTCGCCTGCTGGGCGAAGGCTTCTGAACAGCATCCAACAGAAACTTTCCAGTCTTCCTCCCCCCCCCCTCCTGTCCCTTTCATCCTCCGGCCTACACTTTGCAAAGAAATGAGTCCTGTATTAAAGCCACAAGGGGGGTATTCTGCCAGGCAGTTCCTTTCAGTTGAACTGACAACTGCTTGTTGTAACAAAGGCCTGGCTGCAGCATCCAGGCTCAACTTTTTCTCCTGTTCGAGCTTCAGCGGAAGAAGAATGCCACAGGGAAAATGCAAGGGCAAAGCTGCTAGAGATATTGAGGGATTTTTTTTTTTACTGGACGTGGGCTGGTAGAAAGAGCCTTGGAGCTCCAGGAAGTACTTGAGAGACCCAGCGTTGCAGTATCATGGGGCTTGTGAGCTGCAGACTTGACTAGGTTACAACTGCAAGGCCAAGGTTAGCTTGGGCAAAGCAACACCCAAGACAGGGGTGAAATGCTACCGGTTCCTCCAAACTAGTATTTCCAACGATCAGCTGTGCCGCACGGTTTAGCTTTGCTAGAAAGCAGGAAATCCTGCTTTCTAGCAAAGCTAAATCACACGACACAGCTGATCCCGCTCCTCACTGTTTTACTTACCTTCCCAAGCCTCCTTTTGGCGCGTACTGCACCTGTGTGTGTGTGTGCAGTTTGCATTTGGCGCACACTGCATGTGTGCACACAGTGTGTGTTTGGCCCGCAGCACGCATGCACGGCCAGCAAACCGGTTCAGATTTCACCACAGAACCAAAGGTTCTATCAATTGTAAAGTGGGGGACAACAGGGTGACAGTCCTTCTCCAAAATCTCTCGCATAATGGAAACAAGCGACTGAGACAAAGGCATTGGCCTCTTGTCACTGTCAATTCCAGAAGATGTATTGCAAGTCTATCAGATCTGAACTTCAGAAATGTGGATTAAGAGAACAGTTTTATGAACTGTTCAATTCAATCTTGTGGTCATCCAGAATTTTACAGAACTGGTATCCTTTTTCATTAAATATGAAAAATCATGATGAGGGGTGTATCAGAGATGGTATTACCATAATTTTCCCCAGTATGGTGCCACAGATAGCAATAGCACTTAGACTTATATACCACTTCACAATGCTTTACAGCCCTCTCTAAGCTGTTTACAGAGTTGCAATATTTGCCCCCAACAATCTGGGTCCTCATTTTACCCACCTCGGAGGGATGAAAGGCAGAGTCAACCTTGAGCCTGGTGAGATTTGAACTGTCAAATTGCAGGCAGCCGGCAGTCATCAGAAGTAGCCTGCAGTACTGCACTCTAACCACTCTGCCACCGTGGCTCTTCAATGAGTTAGAAGGAAATATGTAAAAAGACATTGATGCACAAAGTTACAGATGTAACAACCAACTTGAAAATTGGGCTCATCTATCTTGAGGAAACAACTACTATTAGGTTAAAAAGAGAACCAATAATTCCACCCCCCTCCTCCATAATCAATAACAATCATTCTCAGTAGGTTCATTGTGTTATCTTATATTCAGAAACTTTCTTCTTCTTGACTATGATTACCTCAATTCAGTTACTGTGGAGCAATTGATAGATGATGGATCTCCATGAATGTTACTCTCCCTAACGTGCTACTGATACATGAATAGCTTTTGATTTCCTAGCATAGATTTGTACTTGCTTGCATGTTATCTTCATGGTAACTGGTCACCTTTAGGGCAAATCATCAACAAGCTTTCTTAGCCAGGAAAATGAATTTTTTAGAACAATATTATTTTTCTCCCCTAAGCTTTCAGTGCTCAGCAGAAAGGGTGATGCTGGCGTAGGAGACTCACAAGTTTGGGATTGCAATCTGACCTAGATCGATGTTAGAGTTTTCTGCAGCCCAGAATTTTTCTGGCAGAAGCTCTCGTTTCTCTAGGCGAAGAGCCAGACTGAGCATTCTTGAGTTCTTGATACGAGCATCATCACCTCTTGGAAGAGACTTTGGGAATTGAGATGTAGCCCTCCCTCTCCATTTTTGCCCAGCCATAAATATTTTAGTGATAAATCCAAAGCAGGTGATGAAGAGAAGACACACACAAGAGCATTTAGGGACGTTGTTCCATGCTCTTCAAGGGCGGCTGAGTAAGATGAATGTACATAAAGAGATGAACGTCATGGAAATCATGATTCATCAAATACAGTGGTGGAACCCCCGCTCTCATGCCAGGCGTTTAACATCAGAAGCACTGTGTCTTCACAAAGGCAGTGACCGTAAATGCACTCATTCATAAGTACAGCCCAATAAGCAAAAATGTGAATTGGCTCTAAGAGGTCCATGAAATTGTGGGATGCTGATATTCATACGGGACTGATGCCTGGATTTTCCTTCAGGCTACCTTTTTTATGACATTCTCTCCTCAGTTCAAAAATAAAGCTTTGTGACTTGGGTTGGACTGTTTTCCAGCTTTTTCTTTCCTATGTATCCTTGGACTTTTTTAATTTTAATTTTAATTTTCATTCATAACCTGGGATGTAGAAGAAAAGACAAAGCAATCAATGATGGTGAACTTCTGGCTGAATTATACAAATGAATAAGGAGAGGAGGACGTGGATGGGATCAGGAACCAAATCGCATTATATTATTTCAGAGTTCAAGGCAGTCTAAGAAATAGCAGCTCAGAGGTTTGGGGGCACCTTGAGTTGTTGTTGTTGTTGTTGTTGTTGTTGTTGTTGTTGTTGTTGTTGTTCTTCTTCTTCTTCTTCTTCTTCTTCTTCTTCTTCTTCTTCTTCTTCTTCTTCTTCTTCTCCTCCTCCTCCTCCTCCTCCTCCTCCTCCTCCTCCTCCTCCTTCTGTCATATCCATCATTGGACATTGGTGATCATGTTGGTGATCCTATTTTTATCAAGAGTATCAAGAAAATGTGCTGCTGAGTTTTGTCCAAGCCAGTCCCTTAAATTTTAAAGCCATGATGTTCTTCTTCTGCCTGGACCTCATTTGCCTTCAATCTTTCCTTGGAGAATTAAGTGAAGTATGCCATATTTTTCGGGGTGTTGCATCACATGTCCAAAATATTCTAACTTTTGCTTTTTTATGGTTTTGTCTGGGTAGGACTTTAAGTCCTAAAAGTTTTATTATGACCCAAGCTTTTAAAGTCTAGATTGGATAGGTCAAAAGTTACTGTGAAGTAGAAATACATTTATGTTCAAGCTACACAAAATGTAGAATAATAGTCCAGCTCTATTATTATTATAAAAAATCCTGATGGTTTCTTAATTCAAAAATGGCTACCCGAAGACTAGTGATGAAGACATTGAATTGTCCACTCAATGGTATATGAAGAGTGCCATTTGGCTTTCAAATCACTGCCAAATAATTATTTTAGAAAGTCTTCAACTGGTAACAATTTTTTTCATGTAATTTAAAAAGACCAGTCAATAATTACAGCAAACTTTTGTTCTTGAAAGTATTCAAGATTATGATACAAAGAGAATGAGAAGCAGGAGCTATCTTAGAGCATTTATTCTAGTTTGGAAACAGAAAGTTGTCTTCTACTCAGATTTATTTCAACTACACTGGTTAGATGTTGTTTTCATCAGTTGTAGGCTACCACTTTTTTTTTTTTTTTTTGAAAACCTCTGTATTAAAGGAAAATTGAGCAGGAATAAATGAGAGTCACGAGGGTGAGATTTCATTGCCTACAGTAGTGGCCAAAATTGTGGAAACCTTTTGGGAAAAGTGTATTTTCTAAAACTAGCTAATAACACCACTTTTTGGGGGGAGTATTACCATAATATTATATATCAATTGAAAGATAATTTAATCAAGAATGCAATGCAATAACTTTTATGAAGGATATGCTATTAGAGTAGCAGTTACAGTTTAAAGAAAAACATGGAACATGTACAAAAAACAAGATTTACAAAACCATATCAGTTAATACTTAGTTGGGTAACCTTTAGCATGAATTATGGCCTTACAATGTCTTCCCATGGAGTGAACCAAATCTTTTAGTTCTGCAGCTGTTATAACGTGAAGCCAAGATTGAACGATTGCTTCTATTAACTAGGTTTTATTGCTGGGTCGCTTCTGACTAACTGACACGGTAGTTGCTAGCTTGGCAAAAAAAAAAAAAAATGAACTCAGACAATGGTTTGGTCAATCAGCTGAAGAAAACTATGGTTTAGGGCAAAGTGTTAAACCTGTCTGTGTGAGTCTAGCCTGTTGTTGCTTATTCAATCCAGCCAGAGTTTTTCATTGTGATTTGAACATATTTCTCTCACCAGTAAGTACAATGGCAGCCAACCTTCAAAAGGAAGGTTAAGAAAGAAGCTACTTTGATGTTGCTATTCCATTGACTGGAGTAAAAGGAAGCAGCTGCAGTTAGAATTAGGAAACAGGAAAACACCATGAATTAGTCTTTTCCCTCTACCATGAAACTTTCCCTTGTTATATTTGTACAATATTCAAACTCGATCTATTTACTTATCTAGCAATTATTTCATCCTGGCTTAGTATCCATTTTAATGTTCCCCAAAGATTAGTCCGTGGAGAGCTGGAATGGATCTTTTACATTACTCCTTTTATGAAGATCCTTCCACTTTATCATTTAAGCATCTATTCTGCTGGTCTTTTGGTTAAAGAGACTGAAATGGTGTGTGCATATATACCACACATACACACCCCTCTTGACAGAATAACTAGGTTCTGTACCATAGTTCTTGCTCCATGTGTTGTCCACTAGAAGAGGACAGCATCTTTGTAACATTGGGACATACTTGGAATGTTCTGACTTTTAATATGAGCATCTGTTTACTTGCATGTTGACATGAAGGGGTATGATTCTTGACAAATGTATCTTTTCTTTTATGTACTCCGAGAGTGTATGCACCAAGACAAATTCCTTGTGTGTCCAATCACACTTGGTCAATAAAGAATTCTATTCTATTCTATTCTATTCTATTCTATTCTATTCTATTCTATTCTATTCTATTCTATTCTATTCTATTCTATATATCTCTGACCTCCTGATTGCAACAGATTTTATTAGCAATGATCTTCAGTTTCTGTTTACTGCTTCTCCCATTGTTCTGTTTCATAGTTCATGGTATGTGTCTTCCATGAATCTAGAACAGGAATGTGCCCAACCTTGGCAACTTTAAGACCTGTGGACTTCAACTCCCAGAATCCCCAGCCAGCCATTGAACTGTGGCCCACAAGTCTTTGTCAGGGTGGCAATTAATCAAATTCTGCTTTTGGGTAATTGCACCTTGATTAGAGAATGGATCGAGGTTTTTCCCTTGGAGTATACTTTAAGAAAATAAACCCAAAGATATATTTTCTAAGAAAAACTCATTTATTTGTTATAAAGAAAATAAAACATCTTACTAGCTAATTAATTACATCTTGGCAAAGCTTTCCCGGCCACCTCTACTGGCTGGAGACAAAGAAAGATTTAGAGGAAAGTGAAAGAATGTGGACATGCGCAGTCAGCTTAGAGATAAGAACTTGGCAAGCTACGGTAAGTCTGAAAGTCCAAAAATAAAAGCTCATCTGGTAAATACAAAAAACGCAGTGACAGTCTTAAAGTTGAAAAGGTTGGAAACTCTTGATGTAGAACTACAGTAGTGGCCAAAATTGTGGAAACTTTTTAGGAAAAGTGTATTTTCTAAAACTAGCTAATAACAGCACTTTTTTTTTGAGTAGTACCATAAAATTATATATCAATGGAAAGATAATTTAATCAAGAACGTAATGCAAAAACTTTTATGAAGGATTTGCTATGAGAATAGCAGTTACAGTATAAAGAAGAAAAGTGAAACACATAGAAAAAAATGAGATATACAAAAATGATCACCATAGAAAAAACAAGATATACAAAAATTATCACTACATCAGTTAATACTTAGTTGGGTAACCTTTAGCATGAATTACAGCCTTACAATGTCTTCCCATGGAGTGAACCAAGTCTTTTAGTTCCATAGCTGTTATCATGTGAAACCAAGATTGAAGGATGGCTTCTATTAACTGGGTTTTATTGCTGGGTCGCTTTTGACTAACAAGTTTCTTTAGACAGCTCCTTAGATTTTCAATTGGGTTAAGGTCTGGGCTTTTCCCAAGCCATTTCAGCAGTGGAATATGGTTATCTTAAAACTCCCCCCAAAAGTGGTGTAATTAGCCATCAAACCTCAAAAATACACTTTTCCCAAAAGGTTTCCACAATTTTGGCCACTACTGTATGTCCAATGTTGGGGAACTGGTCATGGAATAGAATTCATTGCCCTTGTTCTTTGACTTTTTCTCTACTCTGGATTCTTTTTTCCCTCTCTCTCCCCCTTTCGGGATTATTTATAGGAATTTCCCAGGCTCTTCCTTCACCATTCCTGAACTTTGTACTCGTTTGTTCTCGTGACTCTTTCAGTCAGCCCCTTCAGCTGCCTAATTATTTATGTAGTTTACAAGCTCCTTCAGTCAGGCTCATTTCCCCCCCCCCCTTCGTCGTGAGGAATTACAGGCAACACATTTTCTATTATATTTTTGAGCGGCTGGAGTTCTTTGGTTAAAAAATATATATCAGAAGGCTGTAAGAAGAAGGGCAAACACCATTCTAAACAAATATGGAGGGAAGCCAGATATATTTTTTTTTGTCCCAAAGTATCTACCAACCTCTAATGAAGGGATTAAAGCAAATATTTCTTAGATGATATATGTACTATGCTACCATTTCCTTTTCAGCTGCATTATAGCTACTACAGTTACAGATATATGTACCACCAACTAAGCCAGCTTTGGTCTGGAGGTTGGTGAGACCAAGGAAGTGAATTGCATCCTTAAAATTTTATAGAAGAATCCAGGTAGGATCCAACTACAGTCCCTATAGTGCAGGGCAGTGGTGTGTTGCCCCCAGTTCGGACCAGTTCTATAGAACCAGTAGTAAAACTGGAGGGAGGCTCCACCCACTGACCCGGACATCATCAGAAGCGATCTGCACATGCGCAGAAGATTGCGCATGCAAGCGAAGCGAGCCCCCGAATGCAGGTACGATGCGAACTGGTAGTAAAGGTAAGTAGAACCCACTCCTGGTACAGGGGTGTCAAACTCGCGATGACATGATGTCGTCACGTGATGTATCACAACTTCCCCCCCTTCGCTAAAATGGAGGTGGGCGTGGCCAGCATGTGACGTATCTGGCCCACAGGCAGCGGATTTGACACCCTTGCTACAGTGTACCAAATGGGAGGCCTAGGAGCAGATGACACATTGGATTTTTTGTGCATGGACACCAGGTAGCACCTAACACCAATCTCAGTTTGCCAATAAGCAATATTTGAATCATAGCAGTGGTGAAATTCGTTTTTTTTTTACTACCGGTTCTGTGGGCGTGGCTTGGTGGGCGTGGTGTGGCTTGGTGGGCATGGCTTGGTGGGCTTGGCAAGGGAAGGATCCTGCAAAATCTCCATTCCCACCCTACACCAGGGGAAGAATACTACAAAATCTCCATTCCCTCCCCACTCCAGGGGAAGGATACTGCATAACCCCCATTCCCTCCCCACTCCTAGGGGAAAGATATTGCAAAATCTCCACTCCCACCCCACTCCAGGGGAAGGAATTTGCAAAATCTCCACTCCCACTCCACTCCAGGGGAAGGAATTTGCAAAATCTCCATTTCCACCCCACTCCAGGGGAAGGATACTGCAAAATCTCCATTCCCACCCCACTCCTGGGGAAGAATATTGCAAAATCTCCATTCCCACCCCACTCCAGGGGAAGGATACTGCATAATCCCCATTCCCTCCCCACTCCTAGGGGAAAGATATTGCAAAATCTCCATTCCCACCCCACTCTGGGGCCAGCCAGAGGTGAAATTTGCCGGTTCTCCGAACTACTCAAAATGTCCACTACCATGTTCTCTAGAACCCATCAGAACCTGCTGAATAGCACCCCTGAATCATAGTTCCAACCAGCAAACAGTTCCTTTGTTTTTCAACTCTGAACCTTTGGATATGTCAAATCTAAATTGAAAGGACAAGACAGAGAAATTTGGGATTAACCAGAGTCCCTAAGACCCATCATGTAACATAATCTTTCCTAACCTGAGTCCCCTTCAGATGTGAGGACTTCAGTTTCTACAGGTCACAGGGATGGTCCTGCTGTCTATGGTTACGTTGACGGTGCACACATCTGGAGTGCATCTGGGTTAGGAAAGACCATGCCATGTTTATACATATGTACAGAAATATCATGGACATAGTAGCGCTGTTCTTAATATATTTATTCTAACTTTCTTCTGGAAACTCAGTACAGGTAGTCTTTGCTTAATGACTAATCACTTAGCAACCGTTTAAAGTTATGGCAGACCTTCCCAGATCTACTTATGATCTGTTTTTGAAATGCTGATGGCTGTATCCACCTCTAAAATCACGTGATCACATTTTGGGCACTTGCCTTTAATGATCGTGGTATTCCTTTAATGAATGCTGCAAAAAGATCATAGGTTTAATTGAATTTTAAATTTAGGATTCTTCTTTGTTGCTTTAATGTTTTATAGTGCATTTTAATTGAATGCCTGTAAGCCCCCTAGAGTCATTTCCGGCAAAATGGACAGTTTAATAAATAAATAAAATTGGTGACTTGCAATCATAATTCCAGGCTTAATTATGGTTATTAAGTCAAGGACTACCAGTACATAATGGTACTGATACTCCCTCTTTCCAGTATTCTACACAGCAAGAACTATCTGAGGTAGCCTGGTCTGAGAGATAGAGAGAAGTCACCAATAGTCCGATGTCTTAATTACTATGCCTTTGTAGCTCTCAAAGTAATTCAGAAGAACTATGCCTCCATTTGTTTTTGGAGGCACCGGTCTACCCATTTGTTTTTGGAGGCACCGGTCTACCACCATACTGCCTTTTAACACTGATCAGCTGTAGGGTGGCCCTTTGAAGCCCCTCGGCAAGAGTTTAAACATTTTTTTCCCTTCTAGCCAATCAGCTGGGACTTGGAAGGCAGTGAATAGATTGGGGGTGGGGCCAAATAAAAGGTAAGAATAATGTAGGAGGCAGGAACAGGAGGGCCCAGCTCCCGAACAAAGAGAACCGGTTCGGTGATGTCATATCGTCACCGCTACTGGCTCGGCCGAACCGGGCCAAACCGGGAGGAACCCATCACTGTGACCAATGCACTTGGCTAGTACCTGTATTTCTTACACTCAAGCGGCTTCCAGATATTCCAAATTCTATTCTATTCTATTCTATTCTATTCTATTCTATTCTATTCTATTCTATTCTATTCTATTCTATTCCATTCCATTCCATTCCATTCTATTTGTTGCCTTAACTTTCAGAATTCCCCAGTCAGCTCCGTTGAGAATTCTGGGAGTGAAGACCACACATATGGAAGTTGATGTGATTGGAAAAATATTACGCTCAATTGTTGCAGGAGGAAAACAGGCCACCACACTACAGGAAGGAAAGAAAAAATGGCACCTTATCTTTTCCCTCGAGTTAATGTGCACCGTATCCAAATTAAACCGAAGAGGTAGAAAAATCTCACCCACGGCTGGTAGAAAGCTGGTAATAATTTATTATCCTTTTATAAACAAAAAGCTGCTGCCTGAGGCAACTGCCTCACATTGCTTAAATGCAACAATTCTATCTACCATCATATCCATTTGATGTCCGGCAAGCTGGCAGGAAGCCCTATTGGCATATGAGAAGATCAGAAAGGATGAACGGGTGAATTCTAGGAGGTGTGTTCTCCAGCTTTTAAACTTTGATCAGAGCCCAAAGAGGTGGGAATTCTAAGCCACCAGGTTGTTCTTGCACACGGTCAGTCAAAAATTGCCTGCAGCCCTGCAGAAGACTTAAGTCTCTGAGGCTCACAGGTAATCTACAGGGCACGGAACAGCTCTCTGCCCATATTGAGTGCACAAACCCTGGCAAGATCCTCAGCTTGGCCCTCTGAGCAAACATTTAGAACATCTGGTTCCAATCGTCCTGCCAGCTTTTACAGCTTTCTGGCCTCCCCTTCTTCTTCTGGGTCTGGTTAAACGGAAAGATTTTGTCGGTGCAAAGTTCTCGGTAAATCAGGAGGAGGAATGCCATCGCGTTCTCTATCACTCCAGGCTCATTTTTCATAAGCAAGCTCCAAAAACAGAGAGCAGTGGCCAATTTGCTGCTACCTTCAGCAAAAAAATACACATTTTCTGCTTTGCTTTATATCTGGGGTGTCAAACTCGATTTCATTAAGGGCCGCATCAGGTTTTTTGTTTGTTTGTTTGTTTTTTTAAAATTTGATTTATATGCCGCCCTTCTCCGGAGACTCAGGGCGGCTTACAGTGCGTTAAGCAATAGCCTTCATCCTTTTGTATATTTATACAAAGTCAGCTTATTGCCCCCACAAACTGGGTCCTCAATTTACCTACCTTAGAAAGGATGGAAGGCTGAGTCAACCTTGAGCCTGGCGAGATTCGATCTTACTTTAATTGCAGACAGCTGGTGTTAAATTACAGTGCTTCTGTCTGTTGAGCTAAACCAGGCTCAACAGGGTTGTGTTTGACGTTGGGGAGCTGGGTTGGACATGGCTAGGATGGGTCAATTTCATGTCACTCATGTCGGGGGCACCTGTGGTGGCCCGAGCACTATGCCAGCAAAAATGGGCTCCCGACTTCCATTTTAATTGGCAGAGAGTTGCAGGAGGCCATGGTAGCCAAAAACAGAGCCCGGGAGCCCATTTTCGCTAGCAGAAGCATCACAGGCCGGTTCTTTGCTATTTCCAGGGAGGCTCTGCTGGCCAGATCTAAATACCCCTGCTTTCTATGGTCATTGACAAATTAACTGGCATGGTAAGCTTTTTCACTGTTGCCTCCAGAAGCTCCTATTTTCAGCCTGGGTGGACCCACAGATCTACATCCAATCCAAGTCCCGCAGACAGAAATAGGTTCTGGGTAGCTAGTCTGAGACCCGAAAGATAGGCTGAGATCAAACAAACCCAAAGGAGGAGGTAACCGGAATCCACTGACAGCTGTGAGGTCAGTTCGTTTTTCTTTTCAGCTGTGTGAAGAGGAAGAGCGCAATGTGCTGGGAGCAGCAATAACCGTGCTTTAAAAAAGCCCTGTCGACAAGGAATTTCTATCAGCTCGGGAGGAAGAATGACTGCCTTTGTCGTACCCTGAGATGAAGCGGGAATGGGGATTTTAATAGAGCAATGCCCTGGGCTGTTGGCTTGAATCAGGCTAGTAATTGAGAAAGTAACATCAGTTCCAGGGAATGGTTTTTTGGGGGGTGGGTGACTTTAGGCAATAGAAAGCTTAATGCCTCCTTCCTCTAAAAGTAAGATGGACAAGGTCTCCCTGAGTTTATTTCTTCTGGCTTTCGTGTTTTATTTTCGGAGCACTTGAGAATTTCGAAGGGGTTGCCCCAAAGAAAAGGGGGTCAACCTATTTTCCAAAGCACCTGAAGGCAGGACAAGAAGCAACGGATGGAAACTAATCAAGGAGAGAACCAATCTAGTACTTCAGAGCTGGGGTGGGATTCAGCCAGTTCGGACCAGTTTGGGCATACTGGTAGCTCTGACAGTCAGCTGAGAGCGAACCGGTTTGCTCCGATGATCAGGTGGGCCCGCCTGTCCGCCTCTGCGCACTTTATCCTCTCAGCTGATTCACGCAGCAGAGCGGATTGCTGCACCTCAGCTGTGTTAGTCCCCAGAAGTAACGCAGAAGTTTAGTTTAGTCAAAACTGCACACACAAGCACAGCGCACGTCAAGCGCAGGTGTGCGTGAAACACGCAATCACCGAACCAGTTGTTAAACCGGCAGGATCCCACCACTGCTTCAGAGGTGCAAGGAAACACATCTGAACACACAGAGAAAAAACATAGATAAATAAAACGCAACTATACCGAGCCCAGTTTAGCCTAATTTGTTGTGTGAGCTCTACCAAAGGGGGTCTTTAAAACTGCTCAAATAATTTAGATGTTGCTGCACTAAGGACAGGAATAGGATGTGTCCTTTTTGCTCTGAGCTCAGAGGCCATGTTTAGTTTGAGGGGAAAGTAAGGAGAAGTTTGCCCTTGCTTAACCTGAAAAGTACCTTCAGTGATAAATAGGGCAAATGGAGAAAAGACGGCGGAGGTGGGTAAAGGCCCAGCTGCCTCCATCAATTGTCCTCCAGATGTGTTCATTCTTATTATGGTCAGCAGACATAAACATACCTGCTTTTTTTGATGTAAATGGAACATTGAGGCTGGTATCGCTGTTGTGTATGCATAGAGGATTTCAGACGAGATGTTAGATAGACATGTCCACAAACTGCTTACATTAAGATAAGATGCAACAGGTGGATGAAATAAATTAGGATAGTAAGTGTGGTTGGGGGGTGGGGTAAAATTCACAGCAGAATTCCACCAACCTTCAATAGGAGGAAAACTCCAAGCATTAGGGAATCAACAAGCTAACCACTGAAACTCCAGAACTGCTCCATTTGGCATGCTAAACATGTATGTTAATGATTTTTACAAGTCCTAATCAATAGGCACCCCATTTGTAGCTAGTTTTCTTCAGTTAAACACCCTGCTTAAAAGACCCATGGCCAGATTATAGACAAATCAGCCTGTAGGACAATAGAAAAAAATGTATAGATTTATTTATTTATTTATTTATTTATTTATTTATTTATTTATTTATTTAATTAAATTTTTATACCGCCCTTCTCCCGGAGGACTCAGGGCAGTGTACAGCCAGAAATAAAACTCACAACAATATAAAAGTTAAAAGACGAATTAAAAGTATTAAATAATTTGGCCGAAAAAGCTAAAATAAAGACAACCTATTAAAATAGCATTAGGCCAGCCCTGCTTGGTGAAACAATAGCGTTTTGAGGGCGCGGCGAAAGGTGCGAAGGTCGGGAATCCTATGAATTTAAGGAATGTACCTTCACTGCTGTAAAAATAATATCTGCGTTCAGAAAGTCAATCATAATTCCATAAACTAGAGTGAGTGCCATGCTGAATATTTCACCAAGGGCCCTCTTTCTGTTTCTTACTGATGAACGAATTCCAGATTTCATTAAACCAGGTTTCTCATTAAATCTCAGCCATGGAATTTGGTATATTAACCTGGATTATTAATTATCATTAAATCATAAATCTCAGATATTCAGTAGAGTGCTTCATAGGCAAGCTGGAGGACTCAAGAGATTTGAAAATATTTTGTGCAAACAGTATTCACTGGCACTAGATATCAATATCCTGCTCTTCTACAGACATGCTTTGGTGCAGAACTGAAGGTTGAAATCAGAATTCATTAGAGTCAACTCTGGATTTTTCCCAAGATTTAGGCTTTGCAATGTGCTTTTGAATCCATATACATATCTCTAACTTTTAATTTCTTGCAGCTGTAGCAAATTCACTTGTAATTTGTTTTTGAAATGTACAATTTTTTTTATTGAAAGTAAATTGTAGGCCTTATTGATCACGCTTTGCTACAAGGGGTTGCATTGTAAGATGTTTGAGCTTGCCAAGACACTTCACATGGTTTCTGAGGCCTCTAGAGAGAACGAATGTGTAACAGAAGGCATCAAAAGTCATGGGAGGTCAAATAAGGCAGCATTCTGGATTGTAGAAGATGGGGGCTGTGTTGCCTCAGGAAGCAGCTTTGAAGGAGTGGTTCCTTCACCATAAAGCATGAGCAGAGTGAAATAGCCCTTTGAAGCCTTACACAACTTTAGTCAGCTGTAAGATATACAACCTGTTTGGCCATGAAACAATTTACATAAGTCTTATCACAAGTGAGGAAAAATAAACTGAGGATCAGAACCAAGCAACTACTGCTTCTATTTTTTTAAAAATTATTTATAGTTTTTTCTTTGCAAACGTAAGTTTTTAGTGAACAGTGTATTGTCTGGGTCAATTTGCTTTATACACAATACAATTATTATTAACAATAATAATAATACTGTTTAGGTATAGATAGTAATACTCTTTCAACTTCTAACATTTACATGGACATTGTCATTATAGTGTATTATATTGTGTAGCAGTATACATAATATTTTCCCAATTTCCAATTTCTACCTCTATTTTCTAATCCTTACTAAAGCAAATCCGATATTGTTTTTAATGTTTTAATTTTTAATGTTTTTATATATGGTTTTTAAATGCACTGTAATCCGCCTTGAGTCTTCGGAGAAAGGCGGCATACAAGTTGAACAAACAAACAAACAAACAAATAAATAAACAAACAAACAAACAAATAAATAAAAGAGGTATTCTGTATTTATCCATCATCTCTTGCCCTTTTTATTATTTCAACTCTTATTGACTTTTTGACAAATCTCCTATGCTTCTCCCTCGTCAACACTAACTACTGCTTCTAAATGCAGGATAAAAATATTACAGAAGTTCTCTATAGAACTTAGAGAAATCACGAAATGTTTACTAGCCCCTGACTGATGAAATCAGTGCGTCACGAGAAAGGGAAGGAATCTATAGTACAAGCCAATGTAAAAGTATTTATCACAGACTAGCTGAATCCCTGTGCTTTGCTACAAAACTATGTGATCGGGCTTGATAAATTGACACTTACAGCTTGAATCCTCCCCTATCCTATCCCCTTCTCTCCCTCAGGTTTGGCCCCATAGATCCTCTCTTATCCCCTTCTCTCCCTCAGCTTGCCCAATAGAAGCCTCTCCCCTTCTCTCCCTCAGGTTGGCTCCACAGATGTCTCTCCTCTCCCCTTTTCTCCCTCATCCTTGCCCCACAAATACGTCTCCTATCCTATCCCCTTCTCTCCCTCAGGCTTTCTAGCCCCTTCTCTCCATGAAGCTTGCCCCACAGAAGCCTGTCCTATGCTATCCCATTCTCTCCAGAGTTATTTTCAAGTTGGGAGGGGGAGTAGAACGTCTAACTAATTAGCATCAGAGTGTGTTAATAATAATATATGGAATACTAATGCTCTGATGGTCATTTCAAAAAATCCTTTCTTAGTGAGCACCTAGAAGCCAAGAGGAACATACGTGGCAAATTTCAAGTTTGTAGGCTTTACAGTTCTGGAGATTTCGTGATTAATGCGTGAGTGGTTTTCGCTTTTATATATATAGATAAGTCATGATCAATAAGGCCTCAAATGAATCTTCAAAGTATCAGTGATATCTACCTTCCTTCTTTGAAAGAGTAAACATTTGCTTCTCTCTTAAGAACATGTACGTGAGAAGTAATCATAAAGAGTGGCTCTTGTCCACCACAGAAACCAGCAGCAATCTTTCAGAATTCTTTATTTGGTCAGACTGTGAAATAAGAGTTCGTCAGCATTTATTTTCTTTTTTTTTTCCCCAAGAAACCAATAACCTTTTATGTCAACTTGCCTCTGTGTAACCCTCCTTACTCAGGACTTTGGGCGCCTAAATTCTGAACATGTTGGGTCTTTGCTTACTCATTTATCCAAAAGTATCCTAATGTAATTATACAGACTTGAGTTCCCAGAGCAGCAACTCTTTTCAAAATCTTTCAGAATTTCACCAGGCACCATGGGAGGTCCTTCTTCTGGCAAATCAAAGGAGGTGGCTGCCAAGAATAACTCTGTCTAGATGGTGGATATTTAGTTGTCCACTCCCAAGCTTCTCGGCCCTCTCCACGCCCACCTAACATGCCCTTCTCCTTTTTGAGTAGAGGACAATCAGCTGAGGTCCCCTCAATGAATTCCGAGAATTGCCTGAAATGAATTATGGAGTCATTTCACTGGTGCAAAATGACTGCCTTAATTGAAATGTCAATGTACTGTCCCTTCCACCCCCACATAAACACACAAACACACACACACACACACACTGGGAGGAGAGAACGTAGCCTTGGGAAACAAAGAACTGTGGGAAGTGCATTTTTCTTCTTTTCTCCTTATCTCGGGGGTGGGGGGGACACCAAAAGGACTACTTTGGCAGTCAACTTCATCTGTGCAAAATTTGGTCATGGTGTCAGTTAAGGAATAAAAAGAAGAAGACCTGTACTTGTAAAAGTACTTTCGAAAATGTCAAGTGCCAACCTAAAAGGATGAAGTTACTTAGGTTGCGAAGCCCTCTTCGGTTTCAAATACCCAAATATAAATGCCAGCATTTATGCTCAGCCACAGAAGGCTGTGAAAAATAAATATACTGCATTTTGCTGCATATTTTCAATTCTTCAAACAACATGGAGGGCAAGGGTGTCTTGCAAAAAAATAATAGGCCAGAGAGGAGTGCACACTTTTATTTGGCTATAGACTGATTAATGGAGAATCCCAAGCTGGCCTGGAAAAACCAAATTGATTCATGAGTTGTCTTTGCAAAGCCTGAACACAAATCTTGCTGTTCGGCTGGCCGAGAGCACAGAGCAGAGATATCAAATGAAACAGCAGGCCTAGACATGCTGGGAGGAAGCAGATGAGAAACTTCTCATGTCACCAATCATCTCCAAAGCTATGGGAGCCCAAGACTCAGCCTCAGACAGTGAAATAAAACATTTCTCCCATCTGGGTGGTGATATGTGTGCATAGGGAATAATGAGGCAGGGAAAAATAAGTATGTGTATGCATGAAAAAAGGAGGAGGAGGAGGAGGAGGAGGAAGAAGAAGAAGAGGAGGGGAAGAGGAGGAGGAGGATGAGGAACAGGTAGAGGAAGAGGAGGAAGAGTGGGAGGAGGAGGAAGAGGAGGAAGAGGAAGGGAAAGTGGCAAAGGGAGAGGAAGGAGAGGAGGAGGAGGAAGAGGAAGAAAAAGAAGAGGGAGAGGAGGAGGAGAAAGAGGAAGAGGAAGGAGAGGGGGAGGAGGAGGAAGAGGAAGAGCAGGAGAAAGAGGCAGAGGAAGAGGAGGGAGAGGGGGAGGAAGAGGAAAAGAGGGAAGAGGAGGGAGAGGGGGAGGAAGAGGAGGGAGAGGGACAGGAGGAGGAGAAAGAGGAAGAGAAGGAGGATGAGGAGGAAGAGGCAGAGGAGGGAGAGGGAGAGGAAGAGGAGAAAGAGGCAGAGGAAGAGGAGGAAGAGTGGGAGGAGGACGAAGAGGAGGAAGAGGAGGGAAAGGGGGAGGGGGGAGGAAGCCAATGGAAAGGTGCAAGGAAGAAACTCATGATTCATTGACTTCATAACCCAAATCATAATGTCTGGCCATTGTTCCACTTTGCCAAATATTCATTGCCTTCTTCTGCTCAGTTTATTTCAATCTGTTTCCAGGGTTGACTTATGGTACTTTATCTCTTGAGGCTTACTTTAAAGCCCAAGCTTAATCTAAGTAAGGACGTAGTTTTGAGATAGATCAGAGATACGAGACAGCAAAAACTCGACTGCCCTCTCCTTCCCCTCCCTTTTTAACTTAGCTATGAGGAAGTTATAAAAATTGTTCGCTTGGATTTTTGGTTGGTTAGATCAGTCTAATGTCTGAACTCTGAACTATGGTCATTATCTTGATATAATGCACCATTCCTATTTTTACTGACATTTAATGTCATTGTTTTATGATTGTGCTGGCATTGCTATCATATTGTCTACCTGTAAACTGCTGGGAGTAATATGCGGTAAATTTAATAATAGGCAAGCAAGAAACTATGCCTATTTCTTAACTAGGAATGCATGGAATCTCAAAAATCTGCTGGGTTCTATTGTCTCCATTAGCAGGGCAGTTTTCCAGGGATTTTTCTTTCTCTTTTGCATGAAAAGATAAAATAAAATAGAAAAATTTAATAGATCAAAGAGGAACTGACAAGGATTGCTCATAAAAACAAAGAAAATATTAAATGGCCAAGGGATGTCTCTCAGCTTTATTTAACCTTTGCAACCCTAAAACAGAATAATTCTATAAGTGTAGTCTTATTAGGGCATTATAGAGTGGGAAGGGTCTTCTAGTCCAATCCCCTGCTCAGGCAGGAAACCGTATATCAGGGTTGTCCTCAAACTTTTTAAACGGGGGGCCAATTCAGGGTCCCTCAGACTGTTGGAGTTCCGGACTTGCTGGGTGAGCATGGCTAGGTGGTCATGTGACTGGGTGGGCATGGCCAATTTAGCAGTCCAAATAATACACACAAATTAAACTTTAATTTGTTATGCTCCTGGGGGTGGAAAGCAGGTTAGTGAAGAGATGTGGCTTCCTTTGGGTATGTATGAGGGATTTCTGTTTGTATGTGTGTGTCTCCCTCACACCCCCTCTCTCTCCTCCCCTCTCTCTGGAGGCCAGGAAGGCCAAAAATGGGCCCATTTTTGGCCTCCCCGGCCTCCAGAAGGCAGGTGGGGTCTGGCAGGTAGGTGGGGCGATGTGGGCAGGGCAGCCTGGTGGTTCCACATTAATGGCTTCGGCAGGCCATATCTGGCCCGCAGGCTGTAGTTTGATGACCCCTGCCCTATATCATTTCAGACAAAAGGTTGTCCAATCTCTTCTTTAAATCCTCCAGTGCTGGAGCACCCAGAACTTCTGGAGCAATTCATTCCACTGATTAATTGTTCTGACTGTCAGGAAATTTCTGCTGAGTTCTACATTGTTTCTCTCCTTGATTAGTTTCCATCCATTGCTTCTTGTCCTGCCTTCAGGTGCTTTGGAGAATAGGTTGACTCCCTCTTCTTTGGGGCAGCCCCTCAGATATAGGAACCCTGCTATCCTGTCACCCTAGTCTTTCTTTTCATTAAACTAGCCATACCCAATTCCAGCAATCGTTCTTCTCCAGTCCTCTAATCATCTTTGTTGCTTTTCTCTGCAGTCTTTCTAAAGTCTCAACATCTTTTTCATATTGTAGCGCCAAAACTGGATGCAGGATTCCAAGTGTAGTCTTACCGAGGCATTATAAAGTGGTACTAACACTTCATGGCATCTTGATTCTGACCCTCTGTTAATGAGTTATGCATGCCCCATAGTTCCTGGAAGGACTACACAAACATATTGAGTTGCTTAATTAGATGGTTGGTCTATAAAGTGTCTAAGAAGGTGAAAATTGACTTTGTATAAATATACAAAAGGATGAAGGCTATTGCTGAGCACATTGTAAGCCGCCCTGAGTCTTCGGAGAAGGGCGGCATATAAATCAAATTAAAAAAAAAATCCTCTGTGGAAACAGTGTCAGCGTATTGTACTGTAGCATGCTAAACTTTTTAAAGTCTACAAAGGCGGAAGAGATCTTCTGCTGAACTTCCAAAAAATAGTGCGCACCACAGCAATTCTGTACTTCATTTTAAGGAAAAAATATTACCCAGCATATATATTTATTTTATTTATTTTATTTATTAGTCATATTTCTATGCCACCCACTCTCCGAGGACTCTGGGCGGCTTACACCAAAGACAGTATACTAAATAGCATATTGCCCCCTAACAATCTGGGTCCTCATTTTACCCACCTCGGAAGGATGGAAGGCTGAGTCAACCTTGAGCCGGTGAGATTTGATCCGCTGATCTGCTGAACTAGCGGTCAGCTGAAGTAGCTGCAGTACTGCACTCTAACCACTGCGCCATCTCGGCTCTTTTTATATATATTTTGCATGGCTGGTATTTATCATCCCATCAAAGCTTCCTTTGGCAGCGAAATCCCCAAATCTGCTACCAGTGAATTTGTGTGGGCCTCTTCATTATTAAATATATATATTTTTAAGAAGACCACAACAAGACATTGTGCAGACAGTTTATTTCAACAAACAACAGCAACTGCAGCAAACTTGCGGTGGCTTTGATCAGTTGCAGTTTTGCAGCTCTTTCCATATGCAACTCATTTTAGCTGAGAAGTCAGCAATCCTCTTGAACAGATCAAGAATTGATTGTTACATTTTGCGGATGATGTTCTCCTCACCTGCAAGAAACTCAGGTATCATCATCCTTGAGCCTGATACTCCAACAAGAAGATTATATATAGAATAGAATCAGGGGTAGGTTCTACTTACCTTTACTACCAGTTTGCAACGGAATCGTGCGCACGCATGAGCAAAGCTTGCACACGTTCCTTACTTCTGCACATGCGCAGATCGCCGATGATTACATCCGGGTCAGTGGGTGGGGCCTCCTGCCGGTTTTATTACCAGTTCTTGTGAACCGGTCCGAACCGGGGGGCAACCCACCACTGAATGGAATGAAATGGAATGGAATGGAATTCTTTATTGGCCAAGTGTGATTGGACACACAAGGAATTTGTCTTTGGTGCATATGCCCTCAGTGTACATAAAAAGACAAGATACATTCATCAAGAATCATAAGGTATAACACTTAGTGATAGTCATAGGGTACAAATAAGCAATCAAATCATACTAGGAAACAATATCAATATAAATTGTAAGGATACAAGCAACAAATTAACAGTCATGCAGTCATAAGTGGGAGGAGATGGGTGATAGGGACAATGAGAAGACTAATAGTAATAATAATGCAGCCTAATGTGAATAGTTTGAACGTGCTGAGGGAATTATTTGTTTAGCAGAGTGATGGCGTTCGGGAAAAAACGGTTCTTGTGTCTAGTTGTCTTGGTGTATATAATGTATATCAGAGGTGGGTTTCAGCAGGTTCTGACCAGTTCTGGAGAACCGATAGTGGAAATTTTGAGTAGTTTGGAGAACTGGTAGTAAAAATTCTTACTGGCCCCACCCCCATCTATTCTCTGCCTCCCAAGTCCCAGCTGATTGGGAGGAAATGGGGATTTTGCAGTATCCTTCCCCTGGAGTGAGGTGGGAATGGAGATTTCACAGTATCCTTCCCCTGCCACGCCCACCAAGCCATGCCACGCCGATCAAGCCACACCCACAGAACCGGTAGTAAAAAAATTTGAAACCCACCACTGATGTATATAATGGGATGGCAGCAGGAAAGAACAGTCAACAAAAGCAGGGATTGTCAACAAAATGATCAACTGAAGTTCTGCCTTTTTTATATGCATCACACATAAAATCACATTGCGGTGGCTGCCATCTTGATGTTCTTGACTACACCCTGTGAACAGGGAGAGAATAACAAACCGAAGCAACAGTGGCAGCCATTCCTTCCAAAGCATCCAATTTCTGCTTGTTTTCTTGACAGTTTTCCTGGCAAGGTTTGCTCTCACCCTCCTGGTGGGGGGACTTCAACATCTCGCCCTGTAATTTGAACCTCCTGCCCTCACCTTTTCACCAGCTCCTCAGCCTCTTTTTTGAATCAGAGTGGGTACTCAAAGTCGTACAACCCTAACCAGCAAGTAAACGCCTGAGAGCCAAAACAACGGCCGCTGGCATTAATCATCAGTAATAGAAACCAGAACTGGCTCTCAGTCCCGGCTGAGTCAACGCAAGTTTTTTTTCTTTTTTTTTTTTAACATTTTGGAAAATATACACACAGGCCGGGAAGGGGCCATGAAAGAAATTCCAGGCAGGCTGTTTTTTAAAGAGAGGGATTTTTTAAAAAAAATGCACTGGAAAAACATAAAGAGAACAAAAATAGAAACACAAGCCATCTTAAAAACAAAAAATGTGACTTTTTCCAATCAGTTACTCCCAAACCAAGTCTGACAGTCTGAATAGGTAACCCTCTGAAGGGCATTAGAAATAGCCCAGGATAGAACTAGAGATTTAAGGTAAAGGTTCCCCTCACACATATGCGATTCCCAACTCTAGGGGGCGGTGTTCATCTCCGTTTCTAAGCTGAAGAGCCAGCGCTGCCCGAAGACATCTCTGTGGTCATGTGGCTGGCGTGACTAAACACCAAAGGCGCACAAAACGCTGTTACCTTCTCACCAAAGTGGTCCCTATTTTTCTACTTGCATTTTTTACGTGCTTTCGAACTGCTAGGTTGGCAGAAGCTAGGACAAGTAACGGGAGCTCATCCCGTTATGCGGCACTAGGGATTCGAACCGCTGAACTGCCGATCTTTCGATCGACAAGCTCAGAGTCTTAGCCACTGAGCCACCATGTCCCACACTAGAGATTTAGAAGAAAGCAACTTTTTCAAAAACCATATCTTCACAATCAACAACTCTATTTATCTTTGTTTGTTTACAGCTCTCCTGTCCAATCTGAGGGAGAGTCTAAAAATAGGTGTAACGCAAAGTAACAGGAACAATAAAATGTCAAAGATAACATGAAATATTAACTCAGAGCAATTAAAAGAAACTTTCCTAGATAAAAGGCAGCTGCAGAGACTGATAATATGAGAAAAAGATAGTTCTCCCAGCCATTCCCAAAAGGGCTCGGAGGGTGGGGTGGGGTGAGGGAGAGCAATTTTCATAGTGTAGTATTTATTAATAGGGTAGCTATTTATTGGGTATCAGAAATAAAAATGCATTGTGAAGATTAGTTTTTCGTTAAATTTGGATATGCTAATTTAAAGAGATATATGCAAATTTAGAACCTCTGTATTCTTCACAATTTGACTGGAAAGGAAATTGCACTGCTGAAATTCAGGCACAAAGAATGGTTTTTGGTAAAGACTCAGAATATCCACTAACTTTGAGTGGACTTTTGCTCCTACCAAACACTAGTCCAAAATAAAAACAAATCAAATCAAATAAGGGGATGCCACAAAGAAGAAGGAGTCAACTATTCTCTAAACCAGGGGTCAGCAACCTGGGGCTCTGGAGCCGCATGTGGCTCTTTCACCCCTCTGCTGTGGCTCCTTGTCATTCAAAATATGCGTCACAACCGGCAATGTGAGACACCTGCCGGCACACGATTTATTGAACTTTTCAACCCCCGGTAGGCCAACCATGGATAAATCCAAGAAAAGAAAAGTTTCAGAAGAAAACAGAACATTTAATTCAACTACATATGCTAGTTTTGTGGCCGCTCAAGAAATAGTTAGGCATGGGAAGGATTTTGTGGCTCCCGGTGTTTTCTTTTCTGTGGGAAACGGGTCCAAATGGCTCTTTGAGTGTTTAAGGTTGCAGACCCCTGCTCTAAACCATCTGAAAGCAGGACAAGAAGCAATAGATGGAAACTAACCAAGGAGAGAAGCAACCTAGAACTAAGGAGGAATTTCCTGACAGTGAGAACGATTAATCAGTGGAATGATTTGTCTCCAGAAGTTGTGGTTGCTCCAACACTGGAGTTTTTTAAGAAGAGATTGGACAACCATTTGTCTAAAATAGTATAGGGTTTCCTGCTTGAGTAGGGGGTTGGAGTAGAAGACCTCCAAGGTCCCTTCCAACTGTATTATTTGATTATCTAAATCAAATAAAATCAAACCACTTTATTACAATCATCAGGCTAGAAAAAAACACAAGTCCAATAAGCTTGCACAACTTCAGTCTTCCAAATAATAGTTTTTAAAAATGTATAAGTTATGTGATAGCTCAGTTCCTAAATTGGAAGAAAACCGGCCAGCCATTCATTCAGCATATATGGTAGCTTTTTAAAATAAAAGTAAACCGAAGTGAAATATTGCCTTTTTTTTTTCAAAATATACAGGACAGTTATACATTAGAGCAGTGTTTTTCAACATTGGCAACTTTAAGATGTGTGGACTTCAACTCCCAGAATTTCCCGGCCAGGAATCCTGGGGAGTTAAAGTCTGGGGAATTCTGGATATTGAAGTCTATGCATCTTAAAGTTGCCAAGGTTGAGAAACACTGCATTAGAGTTAAGAAAGAAATCATATCACGGTTGCTGTTAACATTTCCAGCTATTCTTGCAATCACCGTTTTCCCTGGGGTGTTGTTCCATTCCAGATCTTTCCCTAAAGAGAGTCCATGGGTTTTTTGCAAGAGCAATTCTACTCTGTTTCTCTTTCTTCCCAAAGAAACTTCCTGCTAAAAATAATTTGAATTTGGAGGTGTCTTGGCAGCAAGACAAAAGAGAAGCAGAAGCGACTGTCGGTATAACATCTGATGATGTGCCTGAGGAATCCTTCAGTTTGTTTCAGCTGGGCTCGCACTGATGGTGACCTTGATTAAAAATTGTCATCCCTCTGGGTGAATGAGAATAGGAATGAGAATTGTGGGAACACTGGCTCTGAAGTGGATGACAGGTTGCCCTAAAATACTGCTTTTTTTCCCTCTAGATTAGGCAATCAGGCTGTCCCAGTGTTTCTCAACCTCTCAACTTGGAGAACTTCAACTCCTTCAAATGAGGGACTGAGAACCCATAACATGTGGACCTCTACTCCCTCAACTGAAGGGACTGAGATCCCTCCAAATGGGGACTTCAACTCCCAGAATTCCCTAGCCAGCATGGCTAGCTGGAGAATTCTGGGAATCGAAGTCTACATGTCTTAAAGTTTGCTAAGGTTGAGGAAATATACTAATATACAACTTTTCTACAACTACAAATTACTAATACTGAATCTTAAAAGACTATTTGGGTTCTAGCTAATATGTGGCCTAGATCAGTGGTGAAATCTTTCCCAGTTTGCTACCGATTCACTGCCCACGCATGTGCAGTATGCACCAACCACATGCTGCGTGCATGCGCAGTTGGCACCAAATGCATACTGCGTGTGCATGCATACACAATATACATTAAACATGTGCGCACATGCACAGTACGCACCAAACATGCACGTGCATGCATAGTATGCACCAAACACATGCTCCGCGTAGAAAAAAGTGACTTGGGAAGGTAAGTAGAATAGTGAGGGGGGGGGAACAGCTGTGCTGCACGATTTAGATTCACTAGAAGACAGGATGTCCTGCTTTCTAGCAATTTTAAATCACACGGCACAGCTGATCATTGGAAATACCGGTTCGGACCAACCGGTAGCTTTTTTTTATTACCGGTTTGCTGGACCGGTAGCTTTTATCACTTCAGATTCGCCCGAACTGGTGCGAACCGGTAGGATTTCACCACTGGATTCTTTTTTTGAAAGCAGCCTCACAGAAAGCTGCTTGCCTTTTCCCTCTACCACCTTAAGCATAAAATCTGAACCCCGAGGTTTAAATGGTTAAGGATCATGTTTCATGCACACTACCTTATCTGCTAATGGGCCCGATAAACCCCATTAATGCTTTGGTCGTATGAAGTCTGAAGGCTGGCAAGGCTGAAGCAGCAATGTGACACGGAGAAGGAATTATTAACCTTCCGGAAAGAGTAATCAGGAGGAGAAAGGGCCAAGGTTTTCCATGAGAATGCCTCTCCTCCTCTTTCCCATCATGGCCTCTCAATTTGAGCCCTTCCCAGGAGGCAAGGCTTACGACCGATAGTTCTGTTTTCCCCACTTTCTGTCACAGGATTTTTTTTTTATTTTTTATGAATGGCAATAGAGGAATGCAGCTGAAGTGGGTGGAGGCTGTTTCTTATTCAGGAGGGGAAATCTTCTACAGGGAGTTCCCAGGAATTCTTCTAGAGCCGGTTTGATATTATAGAAATAAATTAAGACATTTGCAGTGTTGACTCCAGTTAGATTAACAGAGTTGGAAGGGACCTTGTAGGTCATCTAGCCCAACCCCCCGCCAAGGAAGGAGACCCTACACCATTTCCAATAAATGGCAGTTCAATATCTTCCTGAAAGCCTCCAGTAATGAAGCCCCTACAACTTCCGAAGGCAACTTCTGTTCCATTGGTTGATTGTTCTCACTGTCAGAGAAATTCTCCTTATTTCCAGGTTGAATCTCTCTTTGATCAGTTTCCATCCGTTATTATTCTTTGTCTGGCCTTTGGGTGCCTTGGAAAATAGCTTGACCCCCCTCCCTCTCTGTGGCAGCCCCTCAAATATTGGAACACTGCTATCATGTCTTCCCTGGTCCTTCTCTTCAGTTTTGATTGGGTTTTTATTTTATTTTATTGGGGAGGGGGGAATCCTTGGGCAACAGAACTCCATTGTCTTCATAGGTCCATCTCTTCTTTGCCATTGTTACCATCTAACCCATGCTACAATGACTACTGGCCAATAGGAAGCACTATGTGATCAGGATACATCAAGCATAGGTAGGCTTCATATGCTCAAACCCTTTAAAGAGGAGAGCCACTGTAGCAAATACCTAAGCTCTTGATCATAATATGTGCAAACATCCAAAAAGAACCAGGGTCTGAGTAGTAGTTCCTTGTAGAAGTATGGTTCTAAACCAGGGCCAATGCAATTATTACCTGAAGTGCAGCAGATTTTGATGGACACCCACAATCTTTGTCAGTTTTCGGGCTGTCTTTCAAGGGAGCTGGAGATGCTACATTAAGCAATTTGTCTTGAGGTTCCTTGGTGTCTCTGCTATAGCATGATAGGGCATTATCCCATCAGCAGTTTAGAAGTAGGATATCATGGTCACTTCAGCCACTTTTTGCAAGAGAACAGAAGGGAAGAAATATCATCTTCAGCTTTCACTCAATCAGCAAAATATTTTGGACTAGTTATGGATTGTCCATCACTCAAGATATGAGTCAACTGTCACAGATCTAATCATTTAGATCTGTGTACGGCAGTGGTGGGTTTCAAATTTTTTTGCTACCAGTTCTGTGGGTGTGGCTTGGTGGGTGTGGCAAGGGAAGGATACTGTAAAATCTCCATTCCCTCCCAATCAGCTGGGACTTGGGAGGCAGAGAATTTTTACTACCGGTTCTGTGGGCATGGCTTGGTGGGCGTGGCAGGGGAAGAATACTGCAAAACCTCCATTCCCATCCCACTCCAGGGGAAGGATACTGCAAAAACCCCATTCCCTCCCCACTCCTGGGGAAATGATATTGCAAAACCTCCATTCCCACCCCACTCCATGGGAAGGATACTGCATAATCCCCATTCCCACCCCACTCCAGGGGAAGAATTTTGCAAAATCTCCATTCCCTCCCCACTCCAGGGGTGAGATATTGCAAAATCTCCATTCCCACCCCATTCTGGGGCCAGCCAGAGGTGAAATTTGCCGGTTCTCTGAACTGCTCAAAATCTCCGCTACCGGTTCTCCAGAACTGATCAGAACCGGCTAAAACCCACCTCTGGTGTACCAGAAAGTTTTATAGTGAGGATCTTGGAAATTCAATTTGTGAATCTAATTTGAAACTGATGGATTAACCCAGAGCAAAGGAAGACTTGTGCTTGTTCCAATTTGTTGTTGTTGCTCTATTAAGAAAACACGAAAGTTTTGCAAATTTCTTCATAAATGGCATAGAAGAAGAAGCAACTGCTGAATTAGAGTAGCATGTCCTGGCCTTCTTCTGGTGGATATTTGATCGTTAGCAGCCCCAGGCAATGTAGGCACAAAATTCTGGGAATCGCTAGATCTCTTGAACTTGGCCAGGATGGATGGTTAACAATACGCCCCCTCATCCCATACACACATATATATTTGTGTAGGAAATTGTAAAAATGTGCACGTTCCATTATAGTTAAGTAAATAAAAAGAAATGTGCACATTTCCATTGTCCAGGTCCAATAGAAATCAGAGCAGAGAAGAACCCACCCCCCCACCCCCCACTCCTCTCTCCATCCCACTCACAGAGAAGTCCTAGATGAAGGCCACGGCTACCAAGACATTCCTGCCTCCAATTCTTCCGCACAAATTAAGTTGATTTCTGTGGGAGTGCAGCTGCTCTCATGACTTTTTGCTTCTGCTTCTCTCAAAGCAACTTCGCCCGCCCCCACACTGATCCTCCTTTCCCTGTGTGTGTGTTTTTTTAAAAAACGGTTCTCCAGAGGGACCATCCCATAGGGAACGGGCTTTCTCTATCTTTTTTGGGGGGGGGATTCTGGATGTGAGAGAAGTCTATCGCGGTCCAAATAAAATGATTTTTTTTTGCAACAGGACAGTGACGATCACAATTTTCCCTCCCCTTCTCCTTTTTTTTTTTTTTAACAGAAGACTCCGTGGAGGGAAGGGAGGAAAGAGAAAGGAACTGGAAAAATACATTTCTTGCCCAGATAGTTGTTGTGTAACCTGCCCCCATCTTGCCCCCCTCCCCTGGTCTCTTCTATCTTAGCCTATTATCACAGCCGCAAGAGAGGCTTAGATAGCATCTTTTCAGCTTTCAAATTTATTATACCCCAACGACTCATAAGTCACCGAAGGGTTAGATTTTCAGCCTTGCCCTTTGGGGAGCAAGCCACTCTCTTTTCTTGATGCCAACCTAAATTTTTTGGGTTTGATTTCTTTCGAAGTTTCTCCCTCTTCATTCCTCCTATGGTTATTGGCGGCGTTAATATGCGTGAACAAACAGAGGAATGTTACTTTCCTATCTGGTCATCTTCTCACCCATTTGGTTAAGACGTCAAAAAGAGCTTCTGTTTTTAACAATTCACCAAGAAGACGGACATTTAAATTATAGACATTCAGCTCTCATTTCACTTGACTGTAACTGCCAACAGCCCATACTTTTTTTCCTGAGCCATTGAATCTGCAATGCTTTAACTTTAGAAGGTCTTGGAATCTGTCTGATGTAGGGGTTTCATAAACTTAATAAAATAGTATTGTTATTCTTGCTGCTGTTGTTGTAAAGCTGTGTGATAGTCCAAAGTGATATATCTTTGCTAGGATTTACTTGGAAGAATCTCTAACTAAATACAAAGGGTTGTTTTAAACAGGAGTCTACGTAAAAAAAAAAAAATCTGGTTACCAGGTAATACAATATATGCATGAACAAGGTCTCTGTAAGGTCACCTCATGTCACCTTGATGAGATCCTTCAAGTCAGTGGTGGGGTCCTCCCGGTTCGGCCCGGTTCTCCTGAGCCGGTAGCGGTGACGATATGACATCACCGAACCGGTTCTGGCACCCCTGCCCCCCTCAAGCCCCCCACCCACCCCTGCTCACCCCCCACCCCTCGCGTTATTCTTACCTTTTATTTGGCTCCACCCCCAATCTATTGCTGCCTCCTGAGTCCCAGATGATGGCTAGAGGGAAAAAAAAACTTAAACTCTTGCCACAGGGCTTCAAAGGGCCACCCTACAGCTGATCAGTGGTAAAAGAAAACAAATGAATAGACCCGTGCCTGCAAAAATACATGAGTAGATCAGTGCTTGCAAAAACAAATGAGTAGATCGGTACAGCTCTGCAAGCAGTTAAAAGCCTGGTAAATCAGTACCTTTGCTAAATCCTAAATAATTGTCACATGACCATCAAGCCACGCCCACAAAATAAGCCATGCCCACAGAACCGGTAGTAAAAAATTTTAGAACCCACCCCTGCTTCAGGTCATACTTGTGATTCTTGTTGAGTTGCAGAGGTAATGTGATTTGAAGAGTCCTTGGTGCTCTCTGAGCTTCATTGTTTTCTTGCAGGTGTTTCATTACCCAGACTAGGTAACATCATCAGTGCTAGAAGGGAGTGGGGATTGTGGAATGGAGAAGGAGGGGGGGGAGGAGGAGGAGGAGGAGGAGGAGGAGGAGGAGGAGGAGGAGGCGGCGGAGGAGGAGAATTGTGGCGTCCTTGGTGCTCTCTGAACTGGCTTGTTTTCTTATAGGCATTTCATTATCCAAAGTAGGTAACATCCTAGTTACCTGGTGAAATTACCTAGTTTAGGTGATTAAACATCTGCAAGAAAACAGACAAGCTCAGGGAGCACCAAATACTCCTCATTTCAACCCCGAGGTACAAATATTCTCCTTTATTGGTAATGTGACTTGCCTAATCAAGGCACTTCACATCACATTGGGGAGTCTTTCGGTTCTTAATCTGAAAAATGGTTTCTGTACACGTGAAGGATATGTGCAGTATCTATCCAGAAGCCTCCTCCAACTACTTGAAGTGGCAGGAAAAATTCCATGAACAACGTGAGACAAAGCTAGTTGGCAGCCCTTTAGAAATGAAGTATGAGCTTTTCTATAAAAAAATAAATAAATAAAAAATCCTAGCATTTGAATGATGACCGATCTCATTTGGTTCTCAAGACATGAAATGAGATTGGTTGTCATCCCAATGTAGCTGAAGAAATTTCTTCCGAATTTTCTAAGAAGGTCCTGAATTGTTCAAAACCAAAGACATTTTGCCAAAGAGAACCCTATTTGGCCAGCCCATTCCAATTGCCCATCCTGCCATTCCATCTTAAAATGTTTTGGAGGAGCTGCATTCTCTGCTGGGTGGTTCCTTTAGGGTAGACTCCCACTGGCTTCTGCCACACTAGGAGCTTCTGTTTAACATCTGTTATTAGTTCTGTAGTAGCCTCTGGGGTCACTGTTTCTGCCTGGGCAATTCTCCTTTTGACCTTCTTCATTTGCAAAGGTCAGGACAGAGCAGTACCTTTCTCCTGGCCTGTGATTCCAGCCACAAGAGATAACTTGGATTCCCCTTCTTTTCATAGGTTTATTTCACACGCTGGTACCCAAACTGGTTTCAAACTACCTTCTTCCACTTTACTGAGAGGCAATTTATGTAGCTCACATTGTAATCATGTGACCTTTGTTCTCTCATCCTGGGCACCCCCTTTTTTTTTTTGAACTATTACCATCTGGCAGACGGTACAGGTTAATAAAAACAAGGACAAATAGGTTGAAAAACAGCTTCTATCCCAGAGCAATAACCATATTGAATTCTATGGTATAGTGCAATATCTGGTTTTCAATTTCAATTATATAGAATGTAAAGAATGTATGTTTGTGTTTTTATTTTTATAGTTATTATGTACACTGAAGACGGCGTTTCATTTCGTTGTACCATGTGCAATGACAATAAATGAAATGAAATGAATCTCAACTCAACCCAACCCAACCCAACCCAACTCAACTCAACTCAACTCAACTCAACTCAACTCAGCTCAACCCAACTCTCCACTCAACCAAGTCAAATCTGCCTATCTGGGAGAAGGATTCTCTTCTTTGGAAGCAAATCTCTAGCTCACTTAGTAGATGACATGAAAGAAAGAAAGACCTATATGTTTGAAAGTATAGTCCATTAAATGATGCTTCTGGTTGAATATTTAATTGTATCCATCCAGAGTCACTCTATGAGTGAAATGAGTGGTCTCCAAATTTGATAAATAAATATTCTCTGCTCGTACATTTCAAATAGATCACAAATATGGAAGCCATGGCTTCAGGGGTATTTTCCTCAAACATTGGATGCATAAAACCAAACCGAATCAAATCAAATTTTTATTATAGTCATAGAGTAGCATGATCTTGGAAGCATTTCCTAGGATAACAAGCCACTGATGCCAAATTACAATTTTAGCACAACATAAAAAAAACCCAGATATTCTTTGCATCGGAAGACAATGCTTAAAAAAAATTAGTTAGTTGGTTAACTTTTTATCCCGTTCTCACCATCTTATTGTCTAGACCCAATAGGTTTTAGGTTTGTTGTTACCAGTATGCCCATCAAAGATTGGATGTGTCATTCAATGTGAAAACGTTTAACAGCTAACAGGATCCTTTTTGAATTTGTTAAATCTTTTTTTAGAATCAACCAATGGGATGACCTTTGCTCCCACTGACGAAGTTTAGAGCCAGGGTGTCCATTTTACAAACTGTGGACTCAACTCCCAGAATTCCCCAGTCAGCCAGATCCAGATTGCTGATGATGAGCAAAAACCTTAAGTCAAGTGTTATGAAAGCCATATATCTAGGGGATTTGTACATATTTGCTTTGTGTTCTATTCTCACCCCAATGAATGTATTAGTTTTATGAATTGGAGAGAGCTGTTTCATAAATTAATTTGTTATAGGAGCCATGGTGGCACAGTGGTTAGAGTGCAGTACTGCAGGCTACTTCTGCTGACTGCCGGCTGACTGCAATTTGACAGTTCGAATCTCACCAGGCTCAGGGTTGACTCAGCCTTCCATCCTTCCGAGGTGGGTAAAATGAGGACCCAAATTATTGGGGACAATGTGCTGACTCTGTCAACTGCTTAGAGAGGGCTGCAAAGCACTGTAAAGCGGTATATAAGTCTAAGTGTTATTGCTACTGGGTCGGAGGACATGGTATTGCACAGCTTCAGAATCCTTGCTGACATCTTTTAGATGCCTAATATAAACCAGCTAGATGGTCCACTACAACATGGACACCACGTAAGTCCTACACCAGTGAACGTGAAATTTTATAGTTAATATTTCTCATAATCCCATGGTGCCCATAATCTCAGTAACATCTGGAGGCTCTGACTTATAAAGGGTATGACACATCCTTCAGAACTGACAATTCCTTTCAGTGAATTTTATGAAAGGAAGAGGAGGCATCACTTTCAAATCAGAAGCATGGTTTTAATTTTCCCTTTAGATGCAGAAAGCAGCAAAGGAGACGAGGACAGAAGATTTATAGTTACCACATCTCCTCCGCATGCACAGCTTGTAGCATTTATCAGGTGTTGGGCATGTGGTGGCTCTTGGAAAGTACCAAAGCATGATCAAAAGCAGTGCACAAACTTTGTCCTCCCTTTCTTTCAACATGTTCAGTCCCACAGTGTGATCTAAAAATGGACACATTAACCTTTCCGGTTCAAACTGGAGATTCATTTTGGGATTTTATTGCCTGAAGACCTTGAAATAAGCTTCCTTGTTTTTTTGTGTGCCAGGCCTAATTCTCTTCTTCTTTGATGTCTCCCACCCCTGTCTTTCTGGCCTTAGGAGACTTAGCACATCACATGACTACTTCATTATATGCGTCCTTGATCCAGATTTCAATTACGTTATAAAGGATATGCAAAGTTGCCAACTCTGCGTGGATTTTATAGAGTTTGCTTTGAGCTCTTCAGTTAAATAAAGCAATCAAGAGTTATTCATGGATGCCTCTGGTCTTAACAGGTCCAGGATTTTTGAGACCCCCACTGCAGTTGTCCAGGTTTCTTTTGCAGTTCATGCTCATATATTTTTATGGTAAGAAATGGTGATTTAAACATTTGCTTGTAGGCTATCTTGAGCACTCCAGATGTTCAGGATATACATACCTTTTAAAAAAATGAAGAAATACTAACGGTTGAGTATAGCAATAGCAATAGCACTTAGATTTATATACCACTTTATACAATGCTTTACAGCACTCTCTAAGCAGTTTGCAGAGTCAAGATATTGCCCTCAACAATTTGGGTCCTCATTTTACCCACCTCGGAAGGATGTGAGGCTGAGTCAACCTTGAGCCTGGTGAGATTCGATCTGCCAAATTGCAGTCAGCTGGCAGTCAGCAGAAGTTGCCTGCAGTACTGCATTCTAACCACTGCGCCACCATGGCTCACATATAGTTATATATATTATATATAGAGAGAGTATAGTTATAAATAAAACCAGGGACAAGAAAGTTCAACTATTCTTCTACAATTGCACTTTCAAGGCAGTTTTGTTAAACATCTTCACTTGCAAGAAATGGCTCTCACCATGGTCAAGGTCAACATGGGTGAGAGCAGAACCAAGGGCAAGTTGCAAAATAATTGCAAATGGAGGGTAGGAGGGGGACTGTCCATGGTGCTTGAAATCCACTGGATTATGATGATTCTTTTAAATCTAGATTTTAAAATCTAGAAGACTATTCTGCAGTGGATATAATATCAGCAACAATTAGTTCCAAATGACACTTAACACTAGTGGACAAAATTGTGGAAACCTTTTGGGAAAAGTGTATTTTCTAAAACTAGCTAATAACACCACTTTTTTGGGGGGGGAGTAGTACCTATAAAATCATATATCAATGGAAAGATAATTTAATCAAGAATGTAATGCAATAACTTTTATGAAGGATTTGCTATTAGAATAGCAGTTACAGTATAAAGAAGAAAAGTGAAACAGGTAGAAAAAATGAGATATACAAAAATTATCACCATGTCAGTTAATATTTAGTTGGGTAACTTTTAGCATGAATTACCGCCTTACAACATCTTCCCATGGAGTGAACCAAGTCTTTTAGTTCTGCAGCTGTTTAGTTCTGTTCTAATGGGAAACCAAGATTGAATGATGGCTTCTATTAACTAGGTTTTATTGCTGGGTGGCTTCTGACTAACAAGTTTCTTTAGTCAGCTCCGTAGATTTTCAATTGAGTGAAGGTCTGGGCTATTCCCAGGCCATTCCAGCAGTGGAATATGATAATCTTAAAACTCAAAAAAAAGGTGGTGTTATTAGCCATCAAACCTCAAAAATACACTTTTCCCAAAAGGTTTCCACAATTTTAGCCACTACTGTATAAAGCTACATTATATGCAGAGGTGGTATTCAGCAGGTTCTGACCAGTTCTGGAGAACCGGTAGCGGAAATTTTGAGTAGTTCGGGGAACTGGTAAATACCACCTCTGACTGGCCCCGCCCCCATCTAGTCTCTGCCTCCCGAGTCCCAGCTGATTGGAAGGAAATGAGGATTTTGCAGTAACCTTCCCCTGGAGTGGGGAGGGAATGGAGATTTTACAGATGCCACACCCACCAAGCCACGCCCACCAAGCCACGTCCACAGAACCAGTAGTAAAATTTTTGAATCCTACCACTGATTACATGGGCAAGAAGAAACTAAGCAAAGCAAAGGCCATGGCATCACAGCAACATCTCTGAAGAAAATGTTGAGATGTTTCTTCCATGTCAGTCCAAATTTCTTATTCCACCTCTCAAACGAGATTTCATGCCATTTAACCTTGACTCTGGCAAGCCCCCCTAATACAACGAATGGTGTAGTTAAATCCTATATAAAATAGGTCATGTATTCCTCACCATTCAACTTTGCATGGTCCCCACCTACACAGATGTAGTTCCTAACAGAAACACCTGTTGGGTAAAAACTGTCATTTTCAGAAAAAAGAAACAGCTGTAGGAATTGGAGCGAATGAATGAGGAAGCATTATGGATGCATGTTACTCCAAATGGCTTCATCTCTCATTTGAAGCCCTTCCTCTTTTTTCTTTTCTTCTCTTTTCCCCCAAGATTTATAATATTATCTTGCTCTGTTCCTTCACCCTTTCTATATATAGAAACTCTATGCTGCTTTGATGGGCTTCCAGTATAGATCCACATGCTCCCATTTATTCATGCTTTTAATTCTCTTAAATATTTATAAAGGTTTCAAGAGCAGATTTTTTTTTTAAAAAAAGCTCTTAGATAGAGAGCCAGATTTTTAAAAAAAAGAAAAAAGAAGAAGGAAGATAGGAAGAAGGAATGGGTTGCTTCAGTTCTCTGCCAAGCAATCTGGCATCAATCAAATTTACTGGAAACAGGGTATGTAAAGAAAAAGGGGAACCGATAACCTTTAATTTCTCTGGTCATCATTCAAGGTTATTAATAACTTATTGGCATTGACAGGCCCTGATGTCTCCCAGCTGTATTGGAGTTCTTTGGCTGAAGATAAATTATATGCCCTGCTCCATAACATGTGGGTTAACAAGAGATGGTTGTAAGTTTGAATTAAAATGCTGATTCTTGCCAAATATATGTGCACATATAGAAAAAAAAAATCAGGATTTCCCTGAAAGGTAAATTACTACTTGTCTTACTACTTCTTTCTTGAAGGTGAACAGCTATCAGGTGTGAAAGATCAGGTCCACACATGAAGGCCCAATTGATTGATTTATTGTTAAAAAGTCTAGCACCACAATCTTTTTAAGTAATGGCTACCACCTGCTTGGAGTTAGATAAGGGTCATTGGAATTCAAGGAGGGGAGGGGGTTGGACTTATTTCACTTATGGGTATGTAGAGATTCTAGGCTGATCCCTATTTTAACTCCACCTCCACGTTTTGCCACTCCAGACTGAGACTGGAAACACAAAGGGTCAACTCTTGATTCACCTATGAAGCTCAAGGAGGAGGGAGAGATAAAAAGAAGTGAGCTCCCTTGAGCTCCAAGAAGAAACAAAAAACAGTTATGCAGAGTAAGACCAAAGCAAAAAAACATTGAGTCTGTCATCTGCACCTCTGTAACTGTCTGGTTTGGTTCTGCAACCCAACAAGAGAGACACAGACTTCAGAGGATAATTAGAACTGCAGAAAAAACAATGGCTACCAACCTGCCTTCCATTGAGGACCTGTATACTGCCTGAGTCAAAAAGAGGGCTATGAAAATATTTACAGACCCCTCGCATCCTGGATATAAACTGTTTCAACTCCTACCCTAAAAAATGGCATTATAGAGCATCGCACACCAGAACAACTAAACACAAGAACAGTTTTTTCCCGAACGCCATCACTCTGCTAAACAAATAATTCCCTCAACACTGTCAAACTATTCACTAAGTCTGCATTACTATTACTATTAATCTTCTCATCGTTCTCATCACCCATCTCCTCCCACTTATGACTTCATGACTGTAACTTTGTTGCTTGTATCCTTACGATTTATATTGATTGTTTCCTAGTATGATTCAATTGCTTATTTGTTCCCTATGACTATCATTAAGTGTTGTACCTTATGATTCTTGACGAATGTATTTTTTTTAGGCACACTGAGAGCATATGCACCAAAGGCAAATTCCTTGTGTGTCCAATCACACTTGGCCAATAAAGAATTCTAGTCTAATCTAATCAATGATCACCCCAACATCTAGTTAGTATAGAATATAATGAGGCTAATGTATCTTCTGGATTCATTTCTTGAGAACTCAAAAATATTATTTTTTAGATCTCATTGAATGGCTTTTCAAAAGATCCCCTCTCCGAAAATGTTGAGAACTGCACTCCGGCTAATTCACAGATGTCATTTCTATCTTGGCAAGCTGGCTTGCATTTCTTGGGTTTTGTGACTCAAAGCTGCAAAGCCAGCTTCTGAAGAAAAGCTGTGGGTGGCTGTTTGGCCATTGACGCAGTTGGGAAGTGTAAAATGACAGATTCCTGTGTCTGCGGGTGCCCTTGTAGGTAAAAGCAGCTGTGTATGCATTTATGTATGCTCATAACCCTATAGGTATTTCTCAAGGCAGATCCTTAGTTAAGATAGTTTACATTATGAGAAAATAGCTGTGCTTGATCAAAAACAAAACCACATAAAAAAAGCCCCAAAACAGATCATCAACAACCATTAAAAGTCTTAGTAAAAAAACAACCAAAATGACCTAGTTCATTTTGTAGAACTCAGGGAGTGTGTTCAAAAGGGGAAAGTTTGGTGAGAATAAGTTATGGATTTATTTATTTAAAATATTTATATGATCACCCATCTCCTGTACGTAACAGAATTCCGGACAGTTCACAGCAGCAGCAAACAAAAATAACAAAACGCATAAGAAATAAAGCCAGGTTACACAACCAAACATTCTATAATATTCCTATGCCAAATACATAGGTAAAAACCATAAAAAAGCGAAAGTTAGAATATTTTGGACATGTGATGCGACACCCAGAAAAACACAGCATCCTTCACTTAATCCTCCCGGGAAAGACTGAAGGCAAATGAGGTCCAGGTAGGAGAAGAACATCATGGCTTCAAAATCTAAGGGACTGGTTTGGACAAAATTCAGAAGCACTTTTTCGTGCGGCTGTTGACAAAAATAGGATTGCCAACATGATTGCCAACCTCCGATGATGGGTATGGTACAAGAAGAAGAAATATATAGGTACCAGCAGGGGTGAAATGTAAAATTTGTTACTACCGGTTGTGTGGGTGTGGCTTGATGGGGAGGGGTTTAATGTGACTGGGTGGGCATGGCCAACTTTTTTTTTTTAACTTTTCAAAGCATTTTTTCTACAACCTTCTGCAACCTGAGGTTGCAAAAAAATGCTTTGAAAAGCCTCTGCCGATCAGGCAACTCAGCTGGGATCGTCAGAGGCTTTTCAAAGCATTTTTTTAACACCTCTTCAGCCAAAGAGGTTGCAGAAAAAAATGCTTTGAAAAGCCTCTGATGATCCCAGCTGAGCCGCACAATTATCAGAGGCTTTTTTTTTTTTTACTTTTAAAAGCATTTTTTCATCAGAAGAGTTGTAGAAAAATGCTTTTAAAAGAAAAAAAAAAGCCTCTGATGATCGTGCAGCTCAGTTCTCCGAACCACCCGCAGCCATCGCTACCAGATCGGGTGAACCGGTCTGAACCGGGAGCATTTCACTCCTGGGTACCAGGCTGATCTCCCACCAAAGTCTGGAGGGAAAAGCCAAGTCTCAATGAACTTCTGGAAGGCTGGGAGGGGAGGAAAATGGCCCTCCAGATTTATAGGCATTGCTACAGAAAAGGCTCATTCCTGCATTCCATCAAATGACATTGTTTAACAGAGGGATTTGGAGCATGCCCACTCTATCAGATCTGGTGGGATGGGCAGATACCTTCAGGGAGGGGCAGTCCTTCAAATAATCTAGCCCTAACTCATTTAGGGTTTCAAAGGGGATAACCAGCACCTTGAATTGTGCCTAGAAAGAAACTGGCAACTACTTGCTTAGTTACTCACAGGCGACCCATATCCCATTCCTCTTGATTTAAGATTCTGTGCCAATTGCGGTCAAGCCAAATTAAAGGTATACAAATCACAGAACAACTCAGAACCAGATTATCTTTAAAGAAGCTTTCCAAGTGTTTCTGTTCCTGGGGAATTCTTTGGGAATGACCTATTTCTCTCTGTTCTACATCTTTCAGAGGGCCACTCCTTGATGATCTAGAGATGGGTCTTCTCCATGGTGACATATATACTGTAGAATGATTTATTCTCAGTGGTGTGCTAGAGTGAAGAACATCGGGTGTCCTTTAAAATCCCATCTTTTTATTTCAACCCTTTCCTAAAATAGATGTAGTAGATCTAGACTGCAAATATCCAGATGTGTCAAATTTGCCGGATCTCTTTTTTCCCACCTATTGTTCATTCACATGTTTGCTGCCTGGATCTGGTTTCCTCTACAGTAATAGCCAAAATTGTGGAAACCTTTTGGGAAAAGTGTAGTTTTGAGGTTTGATGGCTAATAACACCACTTCTTTTTGGAGTTTCAAGATAATCCTATTACACTGCTGGAATGGCCTGGGAATAGCCCAGACCTTAACCCAATTGAAAATCTATGGAGCCGACTAAACAAACTTCTTAGTCAGAAGCGACCCAACAATCAAACCCAGTTAATAGAAGCAATCCTTCAATTTTGTTTTCACATGATAATAGTTGCAGAACTAAAAGGCTTGGTTTACTCCATGGGAAGACATTGTAAGGCCGTAATTTATGCTAAAGGTTACCCAACTAAGTAATAACTGACATGGTGATAATTTTTGTATATCTAGTTTTTTTCTATGGTGATCATTTTTGTATATCTCATTTTTTCAATGTGTTTCACTTTTCTTCTTCAAATCCTTCAAATGCATTATTGCATTACATTCTTGATTAAATTATCTTCCCATTGATATATAATTTTATGGTATTACTTCCCCAAAAATGGTGTTATTAGCTAGTTTTTAAAAATACACTTTTCCCAAAAGTTTTCCACAATTTTGGCTACTATTGTACCTAGCATTTTAATGGATTGTTTTTACTTTCTTTCCATCACACCTTTTATTTTGTTCTTGACTTAATTTTATGGTTAAATGCTTCAGGATTACAATATCCATAAGAGGTGGTACTGAAATAATTCTAATGAACATAGCAATTACAAAAATGCTTTCCTGCAGACTTTAGAAATATATTTAGATGTCATTATTTCTCTGCTTATTAATAATGGTATTTGAGTAGAAGGAAACATAGTACTTGAGTCCTAAATATAATTTTACCTTATTCTCCTGAATTAATTACATTATTAATAATTATTAACTCAAAATTTAGCAATAGTACTTTGTTTCTTCCTATCCACCCATTATTAATCATTAATTGTGAACTTGATCCCATGTGAAACGTATTTTCATTACTAAAAAAGAAAAGAAACATTGAGGTGGAAATTTTAATCTCTTAATGCTGTCTTTTACAATTTTGAAACAGTGCTCGTCTGAAGAACGTCATGACGGCTGTTTGAATCAGGGGATAAATTTCTTTTTTAAAGTCACCCTCAGCAGAAAAAGAGCTCCGATTCTCATCATTTTTTTCACCCCTCTCATTCTTTTCCCCCCTCTGTATTCTATTTTTACTGAGATCTGTAGGCCTCAAAAAGCCGAATATGGATTAGGAAACATCTGGAAATGCATTTGCATCAGCTGCCCTAGCGAGATAAAGAATACGTGTCAACGGACAACCCAAGAGGCCACAGGCCTTCAAACATCTGAAGGCTCCAGGTGGAGCTTCAGCTTATGGTTTTCTATCAGCAATTTGGGGGAAAAAAAACAAACATTTCATTTTGCAAGTCACTGGGGGGCCCACTGGCCTCTCCCAGCTGGCTCAGGTTTGACGTAATCCTATTGTTCACCAGCCTGATGTTTGTGGGGGAGGATGTAGTTAGATATTCTGACCCTATATAGAGATGAATTGGGTACAACAATGGAGAGCCCCATCTGGACCGGGTTCTAGAGGGAGTCTAGCCAATACAGGGGTTGACTAATGAACTGCACTGAAGGGGGTGGGAGGATGACTTCCTGCCATTTGCCAAATGACCGTTGTGCCTAGAGTGTGGAAAAAATAGATTGATGGAAAGAGTTTTGTACAATATATGCAAAATCATGCTGCTTTCTTTTCAGGGAGAGAGAGAGAGAGAGAGAGAGACAGGGAGAGAAAGAGAGAGAAAGAGAGAAAAAGAGATAGACAGACAGAGAAAGAGAGACAGAGACAGAGAAAAAGAGAGACAGAGACAGAGAGAGACAGAAAGAGAGACACACAGAGAGAAATAGAGAGAGAGACAGAGACAGAGAGACAGGGAGAGAGAGATAGGGGGAAGTGCACTTTTATTTTCATTTATTTATTAAATTTATATGCCACCCCTCTTGCTATCAAGTGACTCTGGAAGGCTTGCAATATAAAATGTAATATAAAAACATAATATAAAACAATAAGAACATTAAAACAATTGAAAACTTTCAACATTAAGAATGAAAACTTTAAAATCAACCAAGATGGGTGGGTTCTACATTTTTTTACTACCGGTTCTGTGGACGTGGCTTATTTTGTGGGCGTGGCTTGATGGTCATGTGACAATTATTTAGGATTTAGCAGAGGTACTGGTCTACCAGGCTTTTAACTGCTTGCAGAGCTGTACCGACCTACCGGCTCGGGAGAACCGGGCCAAACCGGGAGGAACCCACCACTGAACCAAGAGTTTGATAAAAAGGGACTAATGCATACATGAAAAGGAGGTGGGATCTTCTAATTCACTAATCACTTCTAAAGTAGGATGCCCCCAGTTGGCAGAGCCAGGTTTTCAGACCCTTTTGGAGGACTGAGAGCGTAGAGTAGATCTCAGCTGGAGGAAGTGGCACAATGTTCCAAAAGATGGGAGCTATGGCAGAAAAGCTCTTATCCTGAACCCCACCAGCCAAAAATTCTTTAGCTGATGAGTTCCAGTAGCATACCCCTTCTGCTGGAGCAAATGGGATAACCAGTCCCATTGGGGTGAGGCTTTTCCTTCAATATATTACCGGAAAGTTGTATTTAGTTAGCTATGGAATAGCTTAGAGCAGCTTCAGTAATTTGGTACCTTCTAGAAGTGTTGAATTAAATGCCCACAGGCAGAAACATTTGGCATGTCCTATGCTGTGGTTCAGTGGCTAAGATGCTGAGCTTGTCAATCGAAAGGTCGGCAGTTCAGCGATTCGAATCCCTAGTGCCGTGTAACGGGGTGAGCTCCCAGCTTCTGCCAACCTAGCAGTTCAAAAGCATGTAAAAAATGCAAGTAGAAAAAATAGGGACCACCTTTGGTGGGAAGGTAACAGTGTTCCGTGCGCCTTTGGTGTTTAGTCATGCCAGTCACATGACCACAGAGACGTCTTCGGACAGCGCTGGCTCTTCGGCTTTGAAACAGAGATGAGCACTGCCCCCTAGAGTCGAGAACGACTAGCACATATATGCAAGGGGAACCTTTACCTATGCTATGGGAGAAAATCTCTGCTGAAGTTGATTTGATGTATGATGTATAAATGCTCTATTTTTATGGCCTTGCTTGTTTTTAGTTTCATCCCAAAGCTTGATCAACAACATGCTAATGGTGTTCCATCTAAGCATTAGTGGGCTGAGATATTTAGAAAAGCTACCTGCATCTTCATTCCTGGAAATTTGTTTCCACATCCTTGTTGACACCGCCAACCTTGTTGATTCACCCTCCCAAGTCATAAAGAATCCAAAAGTTTCCTTTTTTTTTTTTTGAAGGACAGAAGAGTAAAATTTGCCTTGTCGCTGTTGTGGATCTCTGATCTGCAGGTCATGCTTTGCAGTTCTCCATCATTTCCTTATTTAACCAAGCACTGGTTTAGCAAAGATTCAACGGAGGAGGTGAAGGATGAAGAGGAAGAGAAGGAAGGGGCTAAGGAGAGGTTGGAGAACAATGTGTTGATAATGCCAAGTTCAGAAAAAAGATTGCATGTAGTTAAACATGGCTTGAAGAAAGCAGGACCATGTGGATTGCTGAATTGGAGAGAGGAGAAAGAATTATCCAGCTCGTGAAGAAAGCCAGAAGGTATTTAACATGGAGGAACTGTTATCAAGGGTAAAGCCAAACATGCTTCTCATCTGGATTTAAAAACTAAGCCAGGGTTGTGCCTGCTTATGCAAAGAGGAAGGGAGATGATCTTGGCAGAAATATTCAAGAACCATTACATAAACAAAGACAGCTGAAATGTTTTTGGGAAGCAAAATTGTATTTGGAAAGGGTCATCCCTGATTCGCTGGGATAGAAGAAGGAAGAGGAGTAAAGCACAATCAGGCTTGCAAGAATCTGTTGTTAATAAAGTATGCTCTAAATACTTTTTGTGAATAAGCTCATCCACAACATCTTTGAAAGATTTCCCCCCCCCACAATTGTTTTACCAGAGGGTAGCCCATTTTTCATGATAGATGTAGGAAATGACCAGCCTAAGCCTAAAGGTGTGGTCAAATATGTCATCAGTCCCTTTGTGCCCACAAGAGATCTCAGTCACACCAGAGGTGGGTTTCAGCAGGTTTTGACCAGTTCTGGAGAACCGGTAGCGGTAATTTTGAGTAGTTCGGAGAACCAACCGGTAGTAAAAATTCTGACTGCCCTGCCTCCATCTATTCTCTGCCTCCAAGGTCCCAGCTGATCAGGAGGAAATGGGATTTTGCAGTATCCTTCCCTTGGAGTGTGGTGGGAATGGAGATTTTACAGTATCCTTCCCCTGTCACGCCCACCAAGCCACACCCACAGAACCGATAGTAAATTTTTTAAAAACCCACCACTGAGTCAGGCCCACCTTGAATTCCATTCAGTCTTATGGTCTGTAGAGATTCTCAGTCTTCCAGGTCATGGTTGTCCCAAAGGTGCTTTTTCAGGAGGCAAATGGACTTTCTGGTTTTGTCTTTCCATTCCTCACCATCCAAGAAGCTTCTTGAAACGTCTTCAAAGAAAAAAACAACAAGAAAGTCCAGTTGCCTCCTGAAAAAGCACCTTTGGGACAATCATGACCTGGAAGACTGAGAATCTCTACAGACCTATACAATTTGAGAATGTGTGGGAGTAGGAATGGATTTCCAGAGGAAAAAAATTGCAGACTACAGGAACCAGGAGCACCACTCAGGTGACCCTGAGGACACAGATAAACCTCCAAGTGCTTCAAGGACCCTCTAAAAGGATGCAAATGACCAGCTGTCTGCAAGGAGTATAAATCTTTCCATTCCCCACCATCCAGTCAGAGCTGAAGAAGAAAGTCCAGTTGCCTCCTGAAAAAGCACCTTTGGGACATTCAGTCTTATCTACCACTAATTTGCCTTGGCCATTAATTGTTCATATTCTAGAGGTACCATCAGTGGTGGGTTCCTCCCGGTTCCAACCGGTTCAGCCGAGCCGGTAGCGGTGACGATATGACATCACCGAACTGGTTCTGCTGCCCCCCCGCGCCCTGCCCCCCCTGCATTATTCTTACCTTTTATTTGGCCCCACTCCCAATCTATTGCTGCCTCCTGAGCCCCAGCTGATCGGCTAGAGGGAAAAAAAACTGTTTAAACTCTTGCAGTGGGGCTTCAAAGGGCCGCCCTACAGCTGATCAGTGTTAAAAGAAAACAAATGAGTAGATTGGTGCCTCCAAAAACAAATGAGTAGACCGGTACAGCTCTGCAAGCAGTTAAAAGCCTGGTAGACCAGTACCTCTGCTAAATCCTAAAGAATTGTCACATGACCATCAAACCACACCCACAAAATAAGCCACACCCACAGAACCGATAGTAAAAAAAAAATTAGAACCCACCCCTGGGTACCATCAAATAAACTTGCATTCATTTTGGACCTAACCCTGGCTCCCAATTTCTTGCGTCTGACAATTTAGGCTAAAAATTCAAGAGTCTGCTTATCTGTAGATGGAGTTATCAGTGAGTATATATGGGATATACAGGTACTTTAAAGGATTATTAGGGTATACCTTCACGGATCAGTCTTTCTTTGAATAAATAAAATCCAACTTTGGGGGTGTAGAATTCTCAGTGTATTGGTGAGTATATACGGTAGTTCCGGTTTTTCAGGGAAGTTGATTTTCATGTCTTGCCTAACTAGTGGAGCTGGGAACGTAGTACTTTGATGGGAAGCCTCCAGGGAGTAAAAGAAATGTAAACTAGACAGGGAAATATATATATATATAAACTTGGAAGAAAGCAGGAACTACCATTCTATTGTTGCCAGGAAAACATCTTAGATGAGCTCAAATCAAAGGAGACTTTTTATAAGCAAGTAATTTCTAATTTAGTGCCTTGCTGATTGACTGGAGAACAACTCCCATCATTTCTCTTATCCATATGGGTCTTGTAGTTGGAGACCTTGAATGCCATCCATTTAGAATGCTATTGACTTAGTGTTCAGTGTTCAGTTCAGTGTTCAATTCAATGCTACATCTACATCTACATCTCAGCAAATTGCCCCTAACTTGCTCTACCCCACAGGACAATTTTTAAGCCCACATTATGCTTACGCTGCCGAGGTGGTGACAGTGGTTAGAGTGCAGTACTGCAGGCTACTTCAGCTGACTGCTAGCTGCAATTTGGCAGTTTGAATCTCACCAGGTTCAAGGTTGACTCAGCCTTCCATCCTTCCGAGGTGGGTAAAATGAGGACCCAGATTGTTGGGGGCAATAGGCTGACTCTGTAAACCGCTTAGAGACGGCTGCAAGCACTGTAAAGCAGTATATAAGTGTAAGTGCTATTGCTAAGTGCTAAAGAAGGAAGAGAGAAAGTGGGAAGGAAGGAAGAAGGAAGGAAGGAAGGAAGGAAGGAAGGAAGGAAGGAAGGAAGGAAGGGAAGGAAGGAAGGGCCAGGTTGGCGCAGTGGTTAGACTGCAATACTGCAGGCTACTTTTGCTGACTGCTGGGCCTGCAGTTCGAGTCACTGGCTCAAGGTTGACTCAGCCTTCCATCCTTCCGAGGTGGGTAAAATGAGGACCCAGATTGTTGGGGGCAATAGGCTGACTCTGTAAACTGCTTAGAGACAGCTGCAAAGCACTGTAAAGCAGTATATAAGTGTAAGTGCTATTGCTAAGTGCTAAAGAAGGAAGAGAGAAAGTGGGAAGGAAGGAAGGAAGGAAGGAAGGAAGGAAGGAAGGAAGGAAGGAAGGAAGGAAGGAAGGAAGGGCCAGGTTGGCGCAGTGGTTAGACTGCAATACTGCAGGCTACTTTTGCTGACTGCTGGCTGCCTGCAGTTCGAGTCTCACTGGCTCAAGGTTGACTCAGCCTTCCATCCTTCTGAGGTGGGTAAAATGAGGACCCAAATTGTTGGGGGCAAATATGCTGACTCTGTAAATCGCTTAGAGAGGGCTGTAAGAGTACTATGAAGCAGTATATAAGTCTAAGTGCTATTGCTACTGGATGCCTACATTTCTGTACTTTTTTTGGTGCCTTACTGTACCAAAGTTGAAAAGTTCCTCTTATTGAGAAAACATTGAGAGGTTCCCAAAGGCAAATACAAAACAATGAGAGCGGTAAATATAAAAAGAGGTTAAAGGTTGTCAGTGACAATTCATTGTTCCTTTAGGAAGCTTTTATGGAATCTACCAAGGAGTGGCCTTCATAAGCCCCACCCAGACCTCTGTAAACAGGAAGTAGAGGAAGTGAGGAGTCAAGCCTGGACAGAGTCAGAGACTGTTGCTTGGCAGGATGCAAAGCACACATTGTGACGGCTCAGCACATAGTAATCCAGTGGGGGGAAATGAGCTTTTATAAATACACCAGGGTCAGGGACAGGCGTTTGGCAAACAATAGGGGAAGCAAAGGTAGTGGGGGTGATGAAAAAGGACAATCGAATCTGATGACAACTGGATTTGGCCATGGAAGTAACTCGAGCGATTTATTTCACATCCTTATGACTTTAGGAGGCATTTCGAAAAGGGTATCTGGAGAGACCAGCAAATCAATCAAGCGATTTCCTCCATCCTATTCATCCAGAGAAGGGATTCGGTAGCTCAGTGGCTAAGACGCTGAGCTTGTCGATCGAAAGGTTCGGCAGTTCAGCGGTTCGAATTCCTAGTACCACGTAATGGAGTGAGCTCCCGTTACTTGTCCCAGCTTCTGCCAACCTAGCCGTTTGAAAGCACGTAAAAAAATGCAAGTAGAAAAATAGGGACCACTTTGGTGGGAAGGTAACAGCGTTCCGTGCGCCTTTGACGTTGAGTCATGCCAGCCACATGACCACAGAGACGTCTTCGGACAGCACTGACTCTTTGGCTTTGAAACAGAGATGAGCACTGCCCCCTAGAGTTGGGAAGAACTAGCACTTATGTGTGAGGGGAACCTTTACCTTTACCTTTATTCATCCGGAAGCTCTCATCCACTATGGACACAGCAGGATTTATCAAAGTGATACCCATTGGGTCTTACCAAGTGTATGTAGATGTATGTGCAGATGTAAATGAGATGTGTAAGGTTTGAGCTTTCTCAAGGGACTTTGTTCATCGGAAACAAACAATTAAAGGAAGGAGTGGCCAGATCAACCTTGTCCCGCTGCTTTATTACTTTTATACCATTAATCAAGCTGCATACCTCAACACGGGATCTCTGACTGTATAGATGCCATGGAATGTTCCATTTTCCCAAAGTTCATTTTAGACAGAACAGGAAAGGTGAAAATGATGATTGCTCTCCTGCCACCTACAGAGGAAAGGACTTTGTTACTGGGGCAGGGAGAAGAGGCACCCATCCTGTGCTGCCAAAATAATATGCTGAATGTCTTTTAGGTTCAAAAAGGTTGGGTCAGGGCAGGCCATCCGAAGGAGGAACCCGAGGTTTCAGATGTAAAAATAGGAATCCTTGAGTCCACAATCGGTTAGAGTTGTTTTGAAATGGCAGTTTGCCCATTGTGCACAAATTCTGAAGTTCTCCTTCGGTGGCGTCAAAGGAAACAAATGTGACGCAGGGAGATAAATATTTTTTAAAAAAAGGGGGATTATATATTACCTACACTTGGTCAGAGTTATTTGTACTCAAAAGGTCATGAGTGATGGAGTAAAATCATAAGAAGAGTTGGCTACTCATATTTTCTTCTTGGTAGGGTAAATAGGATCAAATCACAGACCTTCCAATGAAAAATCGCAAGAATCATCATTTTGTAACTTTTTGAAAGACAGGGTTTCCGTGTGTTTATCACAGCAAATCTAGGTTTTCTCCATTTGACACCTTCTTAATATTTTACTGCTCCTTACTGTCTTTGAAAAAAGGGATGCAGTGGCTCAGTGGCTAAGATTCTGAGCTTGTTGATCAAAAGGTTGGCAGTTCAGCGGTTCAAATCCCTAGTGCCACGTAATGAGGTGAGCTCCTGTTACTTGTCCCAGCTTCTGCCAACCTAGCAGTTTGAAAGCATGTAAAAAATGCAAGTAGAAAAATAGGGACCACCTTTGGTGGGAAGGTAACAGCGTTCTGTGTGCCTTTGGTGTTGAGTCATGCCAGCCATGGAGCCTCCACATGACCATGGAGACATCTTCGGACAGCGCTGGTTCTTCGGCTTTGAAACGGAGAGTTGGGAATGACTAGCACATATGTGCGAGGGGAAACTTTACCTTTACCTTTACTGTCTTTGAATGTTGTTTTTCTTGGCTGGAGCTAATGAGAATTGTATTAGAATACAATATAGAAGTATATATCACTATAGAGATATAGAAGCTGCCTGGTTGATACGGACTTAAATATCCAGAAATATTGTTTTCTTGGTATCTTACTACCTTCTTTTTTCAAAAAGTCCCAAAGTCAATTTCTGTTCATTTTTTTTTATTTTTACAGAAAAAAAAAACCCATATGAAAATAAAACATCTGAAATGGATATGGCCTTTCCTGCATTATAACTCTGGTGACATGTTTTCATATTTGTCAGATTGTGTTTAGAAGATGAAACCTGACACTAACATTCAGAATTTAATTGAATTATTTGATTAAATGAACTCATGAAAGAGTAGACAGTTTGCTAAATACTTTTACTAGACATCTGTCGGGTATCTCCAGGTATTGTAGAGCAACTGTTGGAGCTTGTCATTCATGCTGCAGGGTATTTAACATTCTTTAGAATTGGAAGATAAATAATCAACATTTATTATATTTGCTGAATAAAATAAAAGGAAATCTGTAGGGAGAAATGAAGATGTACATGTTCTAGTGTATTGCACCAAGAGCATCAATTTGAATTTATGACTTTTTAAAATAACTTATTTGTTCAGTTATGACTGATATCACAGAGCCCCTCTTTGAGAAAGATTGGTGATTTAGAAATATGAAATATAAGTAAGTAAGTAGCAATAGCATTTAGATGCAGTTTACAGAGGCAGCCTATTGTCCCCAACAATCTGGGTCCTCATTTTACCCACCTCAGAAGGATGGGAGACTGAGTCAACCTTGAGACTGGTGAGATTCGAACTGCCAAATTGCAGGCAGCCGGCAGTCAGCAGAAGTAGCCTGCATTCTAACCATTGCGCCACCAGGTAAGTAAGTACTGTATTTTTTGGAGTATAAGATGCTCCGGACTATAAAACGCAGGTACCTTTTTTGGGAAGGAAAACAAGAAAAAAAATCTCTTTCTCCCAGCAATTTGCCTCCTTGCAGCAAACAGCAAACAGCCTGTTTCATTTTCATTTCTGGCACAGCCTGAGTAGCACAAGAAAAAAAAATCTGTCTCTGCCTCCCAGCAATTTGCCTCCTTGCAGCAAACAGCCCGTTTCAATTTCAGCTTCAGCACAGCCTAATTAGCACAAGCAGCTGATTGTCAGTTGGATCGGCCTCCCAAAGATCAGCTGTTTCAGGCTGCAGGGATTGCCATAGCCTACTGCTATCTCCGCGTGCCCCATTTTCTGGGGGGGGGGTGTCTGGTGGGTGGGCGGGGCTACATTCAGTGTATAAGACGCACCCAAATTTTCACCCTCTTTTATGGGGTGAAAAAGTGCATCTTATACTCCAAAAAATACGGTAAATAAATATCTGTTTCCATTGTCCAATGCTTTTGAAGCAGCATTGTGGATGTATCATTTATTGGCTTCCAATGATTGCTAAAACTTCCCCCAAGATGAAGATTCAAAAGACTTCAAATGAAGTCTCAAAGGATTTCAAACCATATAAGGTTTGTGTGGGATCCATGAGAAACTTCTAAGTCTTACTTCCCAAGGTCACATAATACTGTATACCACAGCGTTTTCCCAGTTGTCATTGTTCTCAGGACATTAGAATAGGCACATTTACATCTAGTTTGCACAGGAAAGGTGCCTTTATAAATTCAGTCCGGTTGGAGTCCTCCAGAATGTTCTGTATTTAGTAGAACAGACATGCATGGGAAGAAACAAGCCTATTATGAAGATCTAGAGACAGATGCTTATAGTCCAAACAAATAAATATTATTATTTTTCAGGAAAATGTATGCATTTCCTGAAAGCCTGCATCTTTGAGCTTTCTGTCTTTGAGTGGGAGAAAGGGGAAGAATAGTTATTTTCTGTTCTTCCTGTAGCAAGAACAAACAAAGGAAGAGTAACATCCTTATAATCAGAGGAAGGCAGATCAATGGCAAGGAAAGCAATGAAGATGGAACTCTCGTGATCAATAGAATTAATGTGCAAAGAAAGAATACTGCTGACCCCAACAGTTTCTACAGGAAAGGTGTGAGCCTGGATGGAAACTTCTTACTCTGAAGCTCCTTTCTCATTTCTACTAAACACCTCCTTTTATTTTTTTTTTATTTTTTCATTTGTCAAGAACATATTAGGTAATATATATAAATATAAGCATGAATTGAATACATAAAATAGATACAAATAGAGAAAACGTTAGGACAGGGACGGTAGGCACGCTGGTGCTCTTATGCACACCCCTTACAGACCTCTTAGGAATGGGGTGAGAACAGTAGACAATCTAAGGTTAAAGTTTTGGGGGTTTGGGGAAGAAACTACAGAGTCAGGTAGTGCATTCCATGCATTGACCACTCTGTTGCTGAAGTCATATTTTCTGCAATCGAGTTGGAGTGGCTCACTTTAAGTTTGCATCTGTTGTGTGCTTGTGCATTGTGGTTGAAGCTGAAGTAGTAATTGACAGGTAGGACATTATAGCAGATAATTTTATGAGCTACGCTTAGGTCATAACGAAGGCAGCGTATTTCTAAGTTTTCTAAGCCTAGAATTTCAAGTCTGGTTGTATAAGGTATTTTGTTGCGAGCAGAGGAGTGGAGGACTCTTCTTGTGAAATATTTCTGGACACGTTCAATTGTATTAATGTCCGATATGCAGTGTGGGTTCCAGACAGATGAGCTGTATTCGAGAATTGGTCTAGCAAATGTTTTGTATGCTCTGGTTAGTAGTGTGATATTATTGGAGAAGAAGCTATGCAAGATTAGGTTTACAACTCTTAATGCCTTTTTGGCGATGTTGTTACAGTGGGCTTTGGTTTACTGCCCTCTTTTGCTGAAGAGATTGTAGAAAAAATGGTTTTTAAAAAAATTGGCCATGCCCACCCAGTCACATTACCCCACCACCACCAAGACACACCCACAGAACCGGTAGTAACAAATTTTACATTTCATCACTGGTCAAGACTATGGTTTTCCCAGTTGCAATATATCCTATGTAGGGTTATGAAAGTTGGACCATAAGGAAGGCTGAGCCCCAAAGAATTGAGGTCTTTGAACTCTGGTACTGGAGAAGACTCCTGCGAGTCCCTTGGACTGCAAGGCGATCAAACTGGTCACTCCTAGAGGAGATCAACCTTGACTGCTCTTTAGAAGGCCAGATCCTGAAGAGGAAAGTCAAATACTTAGGCCACCTAAAGAGAAAGAAAGACTCACTGGAGAAGAGCCTAATGCTGGGAAAGATTGAGGGCAAAAGAAGAAGGGGACGGCAGAGAATGAGGTGGCTGGATGGAGTCACCAAAGCAGTCGGTATGAGCTTCAATGGACTCCAGAGGATGGTAGAGGACAGGAAGGCCTGGAGGAACGTTGTCCATGGGGGTCGCGATGGATCGGACATGACTTCGCAACTAACAACAATGTGTAAGAAAAACAAAACTTTCCACTGGAGTCTAGTTCTATTGCAACTTAATTCTTCTGAGAACTGAGGAAGACATCAATGAGAAGGGCCAATTGTCTTTCTGTTGTATGATACCTCCATTAAAATAAAATAAATTGGAAGTCAAGTCTTCTTGTTCTAAACCCAGGATCCGTTCCCCTGATTTGAAAGCAAGGGATTATACTGAAATCTTTACCAAGCTAGAAATTCAAATCATTCTTCTGCTTGGAGAGAACAATCCAAGCCATTTCTTATTGCTACAGAAACCGTAAACCGTCTACAGTGGTTTGATGTACATTTTACAAAAGTCAGCAGCTCTTTAATTTCACCACTCACCTTTTACTGGCTGGGATAGTTGGAGCAACACGACCTCGGATGTACTGAGTGACGTTCTGTGTTTGCTGGACACTGTTATTTTTGGATTGTGTTACCAGTCCCCCCAGATGGAAAATCTCTACTCCCCAGGGAACAATAAAGAAGGGAAAAGAAAGGTCACAGCCTCCTTTCTAAATTTCTCAAAGGCAGAACTATTCATGAGGTATACAAAGCTTAGGGAGAAAGGGGAGGTAGGCTTGCAACAGGGCAGGCCAACGTGTTTATTTTGCAACTGCTCCCCCTCAAATATTGCAACATAGCCTCAGTCCAGATATGCTAAATATTTCTTTTCGTGACCCTGCAGAGAAATTTGGAGAAAGTATTGCCTGCTTAATTTAGATGCTGTAGACTTTATTGCTTTAATAGATGCAAATTCACGTAGATGCTTTGCAAAGAGGCGATTTGAGGTTCTGAATTGGTTCTAACTAATGGAATATATATAGAGAGAGACACGGTGGTTCAGTGGCTAACACACTGAGCTTGTCGATCGAGAGATCAGCAGTTCAGCAGTTCGAATCTCTAGTGCCGTGTTACTTGTCCCAGCTTCAGCCAACCTAGCAGTTCGAAAGCACATAAAAATGCAAGTAGAAAAAATAGGGACCACCTTTGGTGGGAAGGTAACAGTGTTCCATGCGCCTTTGGCATTTAGTCATGCCGGCCACATGACCACGGAGACGTCTTCCAACAGCGCTGGCTCTTTGGCTTTGAAACGGAGATGAACACCGCCCCCTAGAGTCAGGAATGACTAGCACATATGTGCGAGGGGAACTTTTACCTTTACATAATGGAATATAGGAAATAGACTTGTAGGGTAAGAAGCTATCAAAAGCTCAACTTCTTTATAACAGCATCTCCTGACTCTTATTTTTGCTCATTTCCATTTTCTTTCTGGGCTCAACCCACAGCATCATCCATAGGGAATTGAACCCTTTCCTGTTCAGTTCACTTTCTTTGGAGAAGACCAGTGGTGGGTTGCCCCCGGTTCACACTGGTTCTATAGAACCGGTAGTAAAACCAGCGGGAGGCTCCACCCACTGACCCTGATGTCATCAGAACGCTTCTGTGTATGCGCAGAAGAGCGTGCACGTGGCCCTGTTGCAAACCGGTAGTAAAGGTAAGTAGAACCCACCCCTGGAGAAGACAGGTGAACAACTGCAACAACGAGAAGGGAGAGCACATGTGGATGTGGAGATGGGGCTGAGATGTGTTATGGGATGTAGGTCTTGGCAAATGCCATCTTCTATCAGTATTACAATTCTATGGGGCAAATCTTCCTTCCTTCTGTAAGCATCCAAAGAAGTTCAGCAGAAAGCAAGGCCTTGGATTCCGTTCCACTGTTCAGTGAAGAAGACTTATTGTATCAATTATTTCTTCACACTCTAGAACATTTGGGAGAACCTCCATATCGGAATTAAATTGCAGCTGGTTTCATAAGGCGTAAAGTTGTTACCATATCCTGAACGCATTTGATGGAAGTGATTTTTCACGGAGACAAGTAAAGCTCTGGAAAGAACGTGCAGTTCCTTCTGCAGAAGATTCTCTAATTAAGTTAGGGGATCATGCCTTGGTGACCAAAAGAACTTCATATATCAAAAGTAAATCTGACGTAGAATTTAATTCAACTGGAAATCATTTTTGCATCATTCCATATATGGGCTTCTATTACTTCCAGAATTTGGGCTTCCTTTAACACAAGAGCTTAATATTTTAACGTTCAGTATTAATTTTCACTGCTTGGACATAAATTGCTCTAATTCCTTATCTTAGTTTATTATTTATACAGCATTAATTATTGTCATAATTAACAATAATTTGAAGAGTTTAAAACAGTAAAATATATGCAAATATGCAATGCTAACTGATGAAATATTGAAAATTCTTATCTATCGAATGTAGTCTGTCTTATTTCTATGATGTTTGTAAATTCCCTATTCCCATGATGGTGAACCTATGGCACATGTGCCACAGGTGGCATGTGTAGTCATATCAGTGGGCATGCGAGTTTAGCTCTGGTGTGCATGCGTGCACCAGCCAGCTGATTTTGGGGCCTTTTGGGCCCACCAGAAGTAGGGAAACAGGCTGTTTCCTGCCTCTAGAGGGCCTGGGGGTTAGTGGGGAAGGCCCATTTTTCTCTCTCACCTGGCTCTAGGGCCTCTTTATGAGTCTGCGGAGGGTGAAAACAGCCTTCCCCACCCCCACGGAGATCCTCCGGAGCCCAGAAATGGCCTGTTTTCCAACTTCCGGTTGGACAGGAAGTGACTTTTTTGCTGCCCACAGCCTCCAGAGCCTCTCTAGAAGTCTCTGGAGACTGGGGACAGCAAAAAAAGTCACTTCCTGTCCAACCGGAAGTTGGGAAACAGGCCATTTCTGGCCTCCGGAGGGTCTCCGGGGGGGGGCGTTTTCGCCCTCCCCAGACTCATAGAGAGGCTCTGGAGCCAGGTGAGAGAGAAAAACGGGCCTACTGGGCCATCACGTGCCGGGAGCGGGGGGGGGTTGCATGCGCAAGCGTGGGTGCGGGGAGCATAGAATTATGGGTGTGGACACATGTGTGACCCCCCCTGGCCCCCCTCCTGGCACGCGATGGCAAAAAGGTTAGCCATCACTGCCCTATTCATTCATATTGTTTTTAATTTTGTCTTTTTTGCCTTTTCCCCCCTTTCTTATATAATAATAATAATAATAATAATAATAATAATAATAATAATAATAATAATACGGACTGATTACAAATAATGGCATGATCAATTAACAACAATGGTGCATTGGAATATTTGCAAAAGAATATTACCTGCTTGCCAACAAGAACTGGTGGGACTATGAGATAGACAAAGTCATAGAAAATGAATAAGCTAAAGTGCTCTGGGATTTCAGAATCCAAACAGACAATAATAATATCTCAAAAGACAAAAAAGTCTAAATAGAAGACAGCAGAACAGAAGAGAAAGAACTGAAGAAAATCACAACAAAAAGACCTGCAAATAGTAATAGAATGACTATGGCAAAAGAGAGCTAAGATAGTATCAATAGTACTAGGCCCTTTGGGTGAAGTCCCAAAGCAATTGGAGCACCACTTGAACAGCATCGCCATTGAGAAAATCTTCATCAGTCAATAGTAATATTTACAGTAGTGGCCAAAATTGTGGAAACCTTTTGGGAAAAGTGTATTTTCTAAAACTAGCTAATAACACCACTTTTTTTTTTTTGGGGAGTAGTACCATAAAATTATATATCAATGGAAAGATAATTTAATCAAGAATGTAATGCAATAACTTTTATGAAGGCTTTGCTATGAGAATAGCAGTTACAGTATAAAGAAGAAAAGTGAAACATGTAGAAAAACACGAGATATACAAAAATGATCACCATGGAAAAAACGAGATATACGAAAATTATCACCACATCAGTTAATACTTAGTTGGGTAACCTTTAGCATGAATTACGGCCTTAACAACATCTTCCCATGGAGTGAACCAAGTATTTTAATTCTGCAGCTGTTATAATGTGAAACCAAGATTGAATGATGGCTTCTATTACCTGGGTTTTATTGCTGGGTCGCTTCTGACTAACAAGTTTCTTTAGTTGGCTCCATAGATTTTCAATTGGGTTAAGGTCTGGGCTATTCCCAAACCATCCCAGCAGTGGAATAGGATTATCTTGAAACTCAAAAAAAAAAAAAAAAAGTGGTGTTATTAGTCATCAAACCTCAAAAATACACTTTTCCCAAAAGGTTTCCACAATTTTGGCCACTACTGTAGATTATTCCAAAACTGTTGTCTTTGATTCCTTATTGGTATAGTTTAACTCTTCCTATGTCCAGTATTGTAGAGATGCCATATGATATCCATGTCAATGAGATTTCAGTCATCATAAAAGAATATGATTGTAGGTGAACTCTGCAAAATTAGCCACAATTGGATCTACGCAAATTTGTCCCAGTGACATATATCATATAAAGTCACTTCATTGTAATTTAACAAACTGAAATCTGCAAAATGCAATCTGTTATTACATTTGGAACAGCAAATAGTGAGGCCTTAAAAATGATGTGACTGTAGATTTTTTTTTGCTTTGTTTTCTTAAAGCATGAAATGACCAACTTTGCATTCTGTCAAAGCAGGGAGCTTAACTGTTCTTCTCGGGAGATTTTCTACAGTTGACAATTCAGAATGTAATGTGGTGGATCATCACGTGACTATAAAGCAAAGGAAAATAATGTCAAAATATACAACAATATTAAGTGTCTCCTCATTATGACATTTACTTATAATAAAATAAATAAAAGATTTTCTATGACTTTTCTAATGTAGAATCTTCTCAATATTTTATCGATATTTTATTGCATCATAAAATATCAGGTCCCGCCCCCCAAAGCATAATATTCCAAAGAAGGCAAATAAATAGAAAAGCCATAAAGAAAAATAAATGCAGTCCTAGATAAATTACTCGTATTCTTTCTTTCTTTCTTTCTTTCTTTCTTTCTTTCTTTCTTTCTTTCTAAAAAAGAAAATGCTTGGTGTTGCACCAAGTATATTTCCTTGGAAAGCATTTCCAGGCAGGTTCTCATAAGAAAAGGGCCTGGGTGATAAAACACCAGATTAATCTTTGCAATAAAGAGATTTAAAGAAGGTTCCTCAGTGTTAATTGATTAATTGCCAGGCTTACATCCCACCTTAACCTCACATGGTATGGAGTAGATTAAGTTGCAAAAAAGGTAAGCATCGTAAAATCAGGTCAAACAATACTTGGATCTGCATTTCTCTGATCTAAGATCTAATCCAGTGGTGATGAACCTTTTACTTACCAGGTGCCGAACAGGTACATGCTTCATGTGCGTCACATGTGCACATGCCATCTGCGCTAACGTGTGGCTTCTTTCTCATGTGCTGCACGCACAACCACACCATTCTGTGCATGCGCGCAGGTATCATGCGGCTCCCCCTGTGTGCTGCGTGCGCAACTGCACCATCTGTGCATGTGTGTGGTTTTCGTGTGTGCAATGCACATGCACAAACACCCTCTATGCATGCACACGCTGCGTGCAAAAATGCACACGCATGCACAGGAGAGCTCCAAAGACCAGCTGGGTCCCCTGAATTGCAGCGTGCGCACCGGAGGCACGAACACCAGGTGCGGTGTGCACACATTTTATTTATTTATTTATTTATTTTCAATTTATATACCGCCCTTCTCCCTGAGGACTCAGGGCGGTGCACAGCCAGAATTAAAAACATGAAATACAAATATTAAAAACAATTAAAATCTATATAAATTTGGCCCAAAATTTAAAAAAACCACAAACCAATTAAACATTTAAAAATTTTAAAAAAATTCTTCCTAAGTCAGCCCGGCTTGCGCGGCTGCAGGTGAGTTGGGTGCAGGGGTGAAATGCTCCCTGTTCAGATCGGATCGCCCGATCCGGTAGCGATGGCGGCGGGTGGTTTGGTGAACTGGAAGCAAAAATCCCTGCGCCCCCCCCCCACCATGCCCAGCTGAGCCACACGATCATCAGACTCTGATGATCGTTTCCCTCTGTGGTCCTCTCCCAGGTGACAGGGCTTCATCACCACCTCTTTTCCTCACACACATACACACTCTTCCCTGTTGCACTATGGTTGCACAGGAGACCTTTCCGGCACGGCGCATTTCCAGGATGATGGGAGACCCCAAGCAAGCTCTGCCCCCCACCACCGCCATTGCTGCCCACCTTCGCCAGGCCCGGTCGCGCCACCACAGAGCCCACTGTGCTTTCCCTTCGGCCTAGGGCACTGCACGGGTGGATGCAGCTCCAGCCAAGGCCGCCCTGACTGATCGATCACCACGCCTCTGCAGCAACAGGTGTGCCGGGGCCACCTTGCCAGCCTTCATTGCCTCCATGAGCTGCGTGTGGAAGGGGCCGTCGCCACCGCTCTCGCTACCATCCCATCCCGCCTGGCTGCAGAGTGCAGACGTCCGCCTGCCCGAAGCAACCCCGCCGCCGTTCGCTTTCATTTCATGGCAGGAGAAGAGTGGAGAGTGGGGCAAGAGAAGGCTCCAATGTTCGCTTGGGTGGCGGAGGGAAACTCAAAGCGTTGGGGGCTTCAGAAGGGCAGAATGTCCTTCAAAATGTGCAGCTCCTGACTCTAACAGTGAGTGACGTCAAGTTGGCCACACCACCAGGTCACATGACCATCAAGCCACGCCCATCAAGCCACGCCCACAGAACTGGTAGCAAACATTTTTACATTTCACCCCTGGTTGGGTGACAGCTCACGTGTCCAGAAAGATGGCTTTGCGTGCTACCTTGGGCGCGTGCCATAGGTTCGCCATCACGGATCTAATTTCTTTGCTATGATGGTTTATTTAGACAAACAGAAAATCCCTTTCAAATAATTTTTCCACAGTAGCTTCAAGTATCATTTCGTTATGAAAATGCGCTCCCACATATTTAATTGGGTCCTCCTAACTCTCAGACATCAAAAGCACCTTTTGGTATTTATGATTCAGTAATACTTTTAAAAAAGAGAGATTTTTTGGGGAAAAAAAATCATATTTTTATTGGAAATCATATACACACTCACTCACATACAGTGTTGATTATATAGCTCCATAAAAGTAACAGCCAGAATATTGCATTTACCTCTACTACTTTTTTCTTAAATTGCTGCTTAGCCAATACTCTGCTAAGGTACCTGTCTTACAACACAATGCTTTTCATTTTTCAGAACTGAAATATTACGATCCAAAGGGCAGACATTAAGGTGGCTACCACTGATATTGTTGCCAGGCCATCAGTATTTAAAATGGGGGATTGTTTATAAAATGAGCGTATGGATTTACTGCAGAAGGACACTGCTCTAAACCAATATTTAGTCTAAAACACTTCATTCGGTCACTTCTCATGCCTGCAAGCTTGTTTCCACCAGTTAATAACTCCATTGTAGTGGTCTGTTAGAATTATGGCTAGGACATGTTTATCATAAAGACAGACATTGGGTGAAGCAGGTTGGGAATGAGCTAGAACAGGGGTCAGCAACCTGCGGCTCTGGAGCCGCATGTGGCTCTTTCACCCCTCTACTATGGCTCCCTGTCACTCAAAATGTGTGTCACAACCGCCAATGTGCGACACGTGATTTATTGAGCTTTTCAACCCCCCAATAGGCCAATCATGGATAAATCCAAGAAAAGAAAAGTTTCAAAAGAAAACAGAATGTTTAATTCAACTATGTATGCTAGTTTTATGGCTGCTCAGGAAATAGTCAGGCACGGGAAGGGTTTTGTGGCTCCCGGTGTTTTCTTTTCTGTGGGAAACGGGTCCAAATGGCTCTTTGAGTGTTTAAGGTTGCAGACCCCTGGGCTAGAAGGACAGATTGTACAAAAGGTTATCAGTGGATAATGTGATTGTAGTTTGTAGAAGAAGAGTAGCTTAATTTAGCATTGTTATTATTTCTTTTAAATATTCACTTTTTCTGGCATTAACTTCAAGCATGGTTCCATCTGTCAGACTTCTAGAGGAGAGGCAGGAGAAAATAGGATACAGTATGATTTCCAATTCAACTCAACTCAACTTATCAGTTTGTTCAGTGGTTATGATGCATAAATCAGACCATTCTGAATCCAATAGGGCAGGTTAGTAGTGACTAAAATATTCCACTGATTTAAGTTTCAGTGGCTGTATTCTAAGCGTGGTCAATCTGATTCAGTGGATTAGCCTTATGCTGATTATCAACAGTTGCCAGGTAAAATAAGAATTACAATAGCAACAGCCACAACAAAAATAATATATTAAGCCCGTGTTGTAAAGCATCTTCTGTGTCATTCAACTATTCAATGCTTGGATAGAATGAAGAGAAAGAAAATGCATCAAGAGTTAGTATCATCTATATATGCTATAGGGCACTGCACACCAGAACAACTAGACACAAGGACAGTTTCTCCTCCCGAATGCCATCACTCTGCTAAACAAATAATTTCCACAACACTGTCAAATAATTTACTAAGACTGTATTACTATTCTTCTTCTCTTTCTTACTAGTATCTATCTCTTCCCACTTATGACTATAACCATGTTGTTTCTATCTTTCAAATTATATTGTTTTTATTTGTTTCCCAGTATGATTTGATAGCTTATTAGTAACCTTGACTATCACTAAATGTTGTATCTTTTTATTCTCAATGAATGCATTTTATTCTCCTTATGTACACTGAGAGCTTATGCACCAAAGACAAATTCCTTGTGTGTCCAATCACACTTGGCCAATAAAGAATTCAATTCAATTCAATTCAACTCTACTCTACTCTACTCTACTCTACTCTATCCCTAAATCATTGTTGGTCTAAAATTGAAGTGAGATCAAAATGCTTTCTCCAATTTTGCCCCTCTTATAACCATTGTGTAGATGTCTTCATGTCAGAAGGCAGAATGGACAGGGTGTGTGTGTCTGTTTTGTGGTCCCTGTTATGCAAATATGTTTGCTATGTGTGGGGCAGAGGAGAAGTAGAATTCATGTCAGCATAAGCATTTGTGCCACTCAAGTCATCGCAGAAAGGAGGTCAGGAGAGAGCTTGGGGTTCTGTTTATTGGCAGGCCTGCAACCTCTCCTGTTTATGACCCTCGTGAGACCTAGGCATGGAAACAGGATTTGAAATGTAATGCTAACAATAACACACGAAAGGCAGCTGTGACAGGGTCATTTTCATCCTACACACTGCAGCTGGCTTCCAAGAATGGGAAAGCAGAAAAGAAGAAACTGGGGTGCACAAGGGAGGCCCATGGTGCATTCAATGTCAGGTAGAACCTTAAAGATGTGTGAGTTGTCCAAGGCTCAGTGGAAGAGGTGAGATGAAAGTAAGAAGGCTCCCCTGCCAAGACTCTGTATTTTGGGCACTATGCTATCTGCTGGTGGAGGGTTACATTAAGCTTCTTATTATCAGGGATACACCAACTCAGGCCCCTGAAAAATGCCAGGGATGGAAGCTAGACTGAGAAGTTGAAAATATATTTTCCTGGGGAAGGGAGGCAATTGTTTTCATATGTCAACCAAGAAGCTTGGAAGAACATATCTGGAAAATGACCAGAACTAACTTACTTACTTAATCTTTCTTTCTTTCTTTCTTTCTTTCTTTCTTTCTTTCTTTCTTTCTTTCCTTCCTTCCTTCCTTCCTTCCTTCCTTCTTTCTTTCTTTAGTTATTTGTCGAGCATGTACAAGATAGCAAATATAGGTATAAACATAAACAAAGTAAGTAAGTACAGATATATGGGGACAGTGGGACAGGGACGGTAGGCATACTGGTGCGCTTATGCATGCCCCCTTTACGGACCTCTTAGGAATGGGGTGAGGTCCACGGTAGACAGTTTGAGGTAGAAGTTGTGAGGGTTTGAGCATGTAACAACAGAGTCGGGTAGAGCATTCCAGGCATTGACCACTCTGTTGCTGAAGTCGTATTTTCTGTAATCGAGTTTGGAGCGGTTTTCCTTGAGTTTGTATCAATTGTTTGCCCATGTATTATTGTGGTTGAAGCTGAAGAAGTCATTGAGAGGTATGATGTTGTAGCAGACAATTTTGTGTACTATGCTTAGATCAGACTGCAGGTGGCGCAGTTCCAGATTGTCCGAGCCCAGAATTTCAAGTCTGGTGGCATAAGGGCTTCTATTGTGAGTACTCTTCTCATGAAATACCTCTGGACCTGCTCAATCGTGTTAATGTCCGATATACAGTGTGGATTTCAGGTGGATGAGCTGTATTCAAGAATTGGTCTGGCAAAGGTTTTGTATGCCCTAGTTAGCAATACAATGTTACCAGAGAAGAAGCTTCGCAAGAAGACTTGAACCCAACTACTAGTTTGTAGCAGGCAGCATTTTTACACAGTTAAAAACAAGCATGAAGTCTGCCAAAGAAGATCTCATTGATAAGTATTGTTAAGTGATGACAGTCACAAGGTCAGAACTGCAGTAGTTTCCATCTGAACAGAGATGATTAGCACAGGGCTGGTCTAGCAGTTCTTGTGCCTGCAGTGCTGCCTTTTGCTATTCATGAAGAAGAAATATGGGGCCTCTTTCTTTGGTTTAAGAAACAAACACTCATGCTGAAGGGATGGGAAATGAAGGCTCCCTCCAGTTGAGCAGGGGTGGGCTTAAAAATTTTTAGCAAGGGGTTTTGTGCCCGGTTGCTGGGTGGGCATAGCCATGGTGAGCATGGCCAAGTCAGCCTCCTGCACCATAGTGGGAGGGTGGCGTTTTTGCCCTCCCTGGGCTCCGGAGGTTTTTCTTGAGCCTCCGGGAGGGCGAAAATGGCCTCTTCAGACTCCAGAGGCCCTCTGGAGGCTGGAAATGGTAGGCCCATTTTTCGCCCTCCCTGAGCCTCTGCACACGCCCTGCACTTACCTGCCTCCAAAACAGGCCGCGTGGGGACTCCTGGAAGGGGCAGGATGGGCGGGGCCAGTCAGGAGTGGGATTTGGGGGTTCTGCAAACTGCACAGAATCTTAGCTAGAGGTTCTCTAGAACTCCTGCGAACCCCCAGCAGCCCACCCCTGCAACTTATAGTCATAACTGAGTTGGGCTTTTGTTTTGTTTTTGCAACAATATGGAAGCAGTTTGGCATTGTCTTCTTCTGGAATCTTTCTTCTCCTGGTTTATTCAACACCTCCTAATCTAGTATACAATTTTGGGATGTCGTGGTGCCCTCCCACTGCCAGTGTAACAGATCACTAGGGTAATCCGACTCTTAATTTTGAAGAATCTCCTCCTCTCTATGTGATACGTAATGTTTAAATCAGAAATGTGTGCTTACTTGCAGTTAAGTGGCAAATTGGTCTTTGATTGAGATTACAGGTAGCCCAGCTATTGATGTTAAATCTGGGCAATAAAATTACAGTAGTTGCGGGGAGGAGGGGGACACTAAAAAAAAAACAATTAGAATTCTGGACTGACAGCATTGAAATAATTGTGGTATCCACTTTTTAAAAGGGAAGGGAGCAGTGGTGGGTTGCCCCCGGTTCAGACCGGTTCGTAAGAACTGGTAGTAAAATCGGCAGGAGGCCCCGCCCACTGCCCCGGATGTCATCATCAGTGATCTGCACATGCACAGAAGCAAGGCGTGCACGCAAGCGAAGTGAGCGAGCGGGTGCGATCCCATTGCGAATCGGTAGTAAAGGTAAGTAGAACCCACCCCTGGAAGGAAGGGAGGGAGGGAGGGAGGGAGGGAGGGAAGGAAGGAAGGAAGGAAGGAAGGAAGGAAGGAAGGAAGGAAGGAAGGAAGGAAGGAAAGAAGGAAGGGGGATTGCATTTCCAATATTCATTTATACTTACTTATCTCTTCTCTAGAGAGATACTGTGTTCTACTTGTGTATTATGCATTTGCTTAAAGGTTTACCGCTTCAATCCTGTACATTTCCACTTGGGAATCAATTGTAAGTTTATAAATAAATAAAGTTTCTTGTTTGAAACACATCTGCTGCCTACAGGTGCAATCCAATTTCCTACGTGGGAATACGTTTTGATTAAACTGGAGATGTTTGTTTCTGAGTGTACATCCGTGCATTTGGGCTGTAAATATTGCTTCAATCCCTTTTTCTTGATTGACTAAAAATAGCATCACAAACTCCTACAATGATTAAAGAACTGCACTTTAAACAACAGGAACTGAAGTCAGGTCACATGCTTTCCAGGCTACATTCTTGTATTCACGTCTACAACCTCAGTAGATTTTTCATTCTCTGTGCCATCCTTTAAATATTTTGTGTCATGCACTACATTAGGGTTATGCATTAACTTAATAAGTGCCTATCACAAGAGAAACTTTTGGTCTATTCCCTTGGCCGAAGTGTGTTTCATGAGGTTGGACTCCCTCTTGTGGATCTGAAATACAAGACAGAAATAAAATATTCCAGGAAGGTACCAAGAGTTGGAGAAGGAAAGTGGATTTTCATTCTTTTATATCATGGACAGCCAAAATATGATTACCGTATTTTTCGGGGTATAAAATGCTCCGGATTATAAAATGCACCTACCTTTTTTGGTGAGGAAAACAAGAAAAAGAAATCTGCCTCTGCTTCCCAGCAATTTTGCCTCATTGCAGCAAACAGCAAACAGCCTGCTTTACTTTCATTTTCGCTTTCAGCATAGCTTGATTAGCACAAGAAAAAAAAAAATCTGCTCTCAGCAATTTATCTCCTTGCAGGAAGCAGCAGAGGCCCGTGCAGCAATAGGCACTGGCAATCCCTGCAGCCTGAAACAGCTGAGGGTTGGAAGACTGATCCAACCTATGATCAACTTGTGCTAATTAGGCTGTGCTGAAGCTGAAATGGGCTCTTTCTTCTTGCTGCTTGCTGCAAGGAGTAAATTGCTGGGAGGCAGAGGCCAAAGGGTGGGAGCCAGTCGGTGGGCGCGGCTACATTCGGTGTATAAGATGCACCTAAATTTTCACCCCCTTTTAGGGGAGGAAAAGGTGCATCTTATACTCTGAAAAATATGGTAGATATTGTAGTACACAACTCTCATCATTGCTCACCATTGGTCTTCTCTTTACAGTTGCTTGGAGTTCAGCAATACTGCCCAATCCTATTTTAAAGAAGTAGAAATATTCACTTAAATGGGTTTAATCAGTAGGACGCATAATGATTGTTGATATTAAAATTCTGATTCTTCTGCCAGTTTGGTTCAAGAAGAAACAATAGCAGAAGATCACTGACATTTGAATAGGTAGGACCGAGACAAAGGAAAATGTGATTTAATTTATTTTACATCTAAATGCAATTTCATGTTAATTAGGTTAATATGAGTTTAATAATATGAAATCTGATATAGTCATTTCTCCCTCTTTTCATTTTCATAACTCAGCTTGATACCAGCACCTAACTGGCCTCAGAAAGTAACTGGGATTGGCCCTAGTTAGAACTTCGACTAGAAATCAGAAAGAGAAAATAAAAAATGGCACAGATATAATTTTGTCTAAACTGAGAAGTTGGGGGGGGAAAAGGGTTCCAGGGGGAAAAAAAGGCAAACCATTTCGAACATGCAGTCACTAGGAGTCAAACTTAGCTAGAGGGAGATGTTGTCCTTTAAAAAAAAAGAAAATAATTTGGGAGACAAGCCATGCATGAAGGACTCAGGTGGAGTACCTGAGAGTTACCAAAAAACTGGTACAAGTATCTATCAAAGTACATCAGTCAGGCTACACTTGGAGTACTACGTTTTCTCCTGGTCACCATGGTACAAAAAAGATGCTGAAATCCTATAACCATGATGGTGAACCAATGGCACATGTGCCACACATGGCATGCAGAGGCCTCTCTCTGGGCATGCCAGCCGTTGCCCAGCCCAGCTTCCCTGTGCATGCGTGCGCGCCTCCCGCTGACCAGCTGGTCTTTGGATCTCTGCCCCGCATGTGCAAGGCCTTCCCCAATCTCTGCAGCTTCTCCCCCAGCGTGTGCTAGGTTTCTCTTGCATGTTTGCCACCCGTGCTTTCCCCGATCTCCACAGGTTCCACCAGGGGTGAAATCCAGCAGGTTCTGACAGGTTCTGGAGAACCGGTAGCGGAAATTTTGAGCAGTTCGGAAAACCGGTAGTGGAGATTTTGAGTAGTTTGGAGAACTGGCAAATACCACCTCTGGCTGGCCCCAGAGTGGGGTGGGAATGGAGATTTTGCAATATTCTTCCCCCAGGAGTGGAGAGGGAATGGGGATTTTGCAGTATCCTTCCCTTGCCACACCCACCAAGCCACACCATGCCCACCAAGCCACGCCCACAGAACCAGTAGTAAAAAAAATTGGATTTCACCACTGGGTTCCACCCTCCTCAGGTGCCTCTCCATTGCAGAAATGCAGGAAAAAGCTAGGGCACGATGGGGGGAGAAATTGAGGAGATTGGGGAAGGCACGGGAGGCAGAAATGCAGGAGAAAGGTAGTGCGCACTGGGGGGAGAAACTTAGGTTTTTAGGTTAGAATAGAATAGAATAGAATAGAATAGAATAGAATAGAATAGAATAGAATAGGGTAGGGTAGGGTAGGGTAGGGTAGGGTAGGGTAGGGTAGGGTAGGGTAGGGTAGGGTAGGGTAAGGTAAGGTAAGGTAGGGTGGACTGGACTGGACTGGACTGGACTGGACTGGACTGGACTAGACTAGACTAGACTAGACTAGACTAGACTAGACTAGACTAGACTAGAATAGAATAGACTAGACTAGACTAGACTAGACTAGACTAGACTAGACTAGAATAGAATAGAATAGAATAGAATAGAATAGAATAGAATTCTTTATTGGCCAAGTGTGATTGGACACAAGAAGGAATTTGTCTTTGGTGCATAAGCTCTCAGTATACATAAAAAGAAAAGATACATTCGTCAAGAATCATAAGGTACAACACTTAATGATAGTTATAGGGTACAAATAAGCCATCAAATTATACTGGGAAACAATCAATATCAATATAAATCATAAGGATATAAGCAACAAAGTTACAGTCATGCAGTCATAAGTGGGGGGAGATGGGTGATAGGAACGATGAGAAGACTAATAGTAATACTAATGCAGACTTAGTGAATAGTTCGACAGTGTTGGGAATAGAAGAATAAAAACTTTATTACGGTCATCGACCAGCAATAGACATACAAGAAATTAAAAATAATACTGACATTTTTTGACAGCGTTGAGGGAATTAGTTGCTAAGCAGAGTGATGGCATTTGGGAAAAAAAATGTTCTTGTGTCTATTTGTTTTGGTGCGCAGTGCTCTACAGCGGCGTTTTGAGGGTAGGAGTTGAAACAGTTGATGTCCAGGATGCGCGATCTCTTGAAGAGGACAAAGTGCAAAGGATGGAGTATGATTTTGACTTGCTTTTCCAGAAGAATGGCTGTAATCATAATGCTCTGTGGGATTCAGAAATGGAAAGACTGAATGGCCATAGGGGCTCTCAGCATGGGAAATGATTGAAAATGCAGAAAGAGACTCAATTCAAATACTGTACATACTTATATATGTGAGAAATATTTGCTCACACCCTCATTCTGTATGTGTGTGTGTGTGTGTTTGTATTTGTGTACATACATAGAAACACAGAGAACTCATGGAGCAAATGTTTAAAATAATTGTACTTTCCTGTTCCTCTCTTTTCAAAAGAATATCTCTTGATCTCATGGCACTTGACATCTCAGTTAGCAGATGTTTCTCACTAAACAATTTCGAGGAACGGGACTGAGTTCCAGGAATTGTGATGAGTGGTGAAATCTGACATGCACATTAACTCCAGATTGCCAGATGCATCTTCCAGAAGTCAGGGAGTACTCCAAAGGATTCAATAGAAGAGGCTGGAACGAGGCGCTGCCCCCAATCTTCGTAGTAGGAAACGGAATCGTAACAAACCTTCCATTGTTGAGGAGTGCCTCTTAAACCAAAGAGGAACAAGAAATATAATTGGATGGTGGTTCCATATTCTTGTTCCTGTAATCTTCTGTCATTCAGAAGGACAGATTCCACTAAAGAGGAAGGCTGCAGTTGCTGGTGGTTATCGTAGGCAATGACACAGGATATGGTGGACTGTGAGGACCACTTTGGTTTCACTTTAAAGAACATGCTGAATGTCCATTCCATTCCATTCCAATTTATTTATTTAGTTTAGAAAATTTATATTGCCGCCTACTCGCCATGGCAAATCAAAGCAGTTTTGTTGTTGTTGTTAGTTGTAAAGTCATGTTCGACCCATCACAACCCCATGGACAACATTCCTCCAGGCCTTCCTGTCTTCTACCATCCTCTGGAGTCCATTTAAGATCATGCCTACTGCTTCAGGGACTCCATCCAGCCACCTTCTCTGCCATCCCCTTCTTCTTTTGCGCTCCATCTTCCCCAGCATTAGGCTCTTCTCCAGTGAGTCCTTCCTTCTCATTAGGTGGCCAAAGTATTTGAGTTTCATCTTCAGGATCTGGCCTTCTAAAGAGCAGTCAGGGTTGATTTCCTCTAGAACTGACCGGTTTGATCGCCTTGCAGTCCAAGGGACTAGCAGGAGTCTTCTCCAGCACCATAGTTCAAAGACCTCCATTCTTTAGCGCTCAGCCTTCCTTATGGTCCAACTTTCACAGCCATCCATTGCAACTGGGAAAACCATAGCCTTAACTATATACACACTTTTGTTGGCAGGGTGATGTCTCTGCTTTTTAGTAAGCTGTCTAGATTTTCCATAGCTTCCCTCCCCAGGCAAGGCGGCTTACACACATATAAAACATCATATAAAAAAATAAAAAAATAATAGAAAAATAAAAAAATAATCAATTAATAATATAATACCCTCCCATCCAACCTCACCCCAGTGACAACACATATTTATACAAGCCATTTAATGGGCTCCATCCCATTCTGGGTTCCCCAGGCCCGCTCGCAGAACCAGGTCTTCAGGGTCTTCTGGAAGAGTGTTAGAATGGGGGCAATCTAATTTCTGGGAGGGATGATGTTCCAGAGAGAGGGAGCCACCACGGAGAAGGCCCTTCTTCTGGATCCCACCAGGTGTATCTCCCTAGGGGATGGGACTCACCACATTCCTTGCCTCCCCGCTCTAGTGGGTTGGGTAGATGTGACCGGGAAGAGATGGTCCCTCAGGTAACCTGGACCAGTGGTGGTTTATTTATTTATTTGTTTATTGGTTCGATTTATATACCGCCCTTCTCCGGAGACTCAGGGTGGCTTACAATACGTTAAACAATAGCCTTCATACTTTTGTATATATCTGCTTAGTAGGGCTTTCACACCCCCTCAAGCGATGTTCTTTTTTATACAAAGTCAGCTTATTGCCCCCACAATCTGGGTCCTCATTTTACCTACCTCGGAAGGATGGAAGGCTGAGTCAACCTTGAGCCTGGTGAGATTCAAACTTGCAGTAATTGCAGGCAGCTGGCAGCTAAGTGCTATTTAACAGTTTGCCCCTGGTTCAGACCGGTTTGCAAGAACCAGTAGTAAAACTGGCGGGAGGCTTCGTCCACTGACCCGGACATCATCAGGAAGCTTCTGCGCATGTGCGCGGCGCCGTTGCAAACCAATAGTAAAGGTAAGTAGAACCCATCCCTGAGCTGGACCCAAGCCATGAAGGGCTTTAAAGGTGACAACCAGCACATTGAATTGCACTCGGAAGCAAATTGGCAACCAATGCAGTTCCCGCAGGAGAGGTGAAACATGTGCACACTGAGGTCTACACAAAACCAAGCGGCCGCTGCATTTTGCACCAACTGAAGCTTCCAGATGCTCTTCAGGGTGAGCCCCATGTAAAGTGTGTTGCAACAGTCAAGACAGGAGGTGACTAGGGCATGAATGACTGATTATGTTGCATCCTTACTGAGCGATAACACTTCATGGCTTCCATTAACAATGACTCAACGGTATGTCTCTGGCCATAGGAACAAGGAAGCAGTTTCAGCTGTGTTAAGGTTATCTCAGCATTTGATTTGTTTGTATAGTATTATCTGGCTGGGGTTTTGTTTTGTTTTTGCTTACTGGGACTAAGATTTGGTATTCTGGTTTTCATCCCTGGCCTATTGAATGAAATACAAATGTTCTGTAGGAAATGGTCATCTGATAAAGCAGTGCACACTTCAGAAATGAAGCATTTATACTCAGAGCCTAGGAAAAAAAGGACCAGCTGCTTTAATGAACCCCAGAGAGGTGCTATGTTCACATCCGTGTGAAAAAAACCCTTCTGCCAAATCGTTTGTGAATCATACACAGTCATTAGATTTGAGCTGCTTTCGATTATAGATCTGAACAGTCCAATTTGAATTTGAGGGTTTGCTTTTTTTTTTTATGTTGCTGTTGCATCACAGCTGGAAGTTTGAATCAGACAAATGTCTTATATATCCTATGAAAGTGTCTTAGTTCACATTATATTAGACATCAGGTTGAGAAAAGTTTTTCAGCATTAATTCTCTCTCTAGTTCGAGAGATCGTGGATTGAACTCTGGGCCAGATTATAAAGAAGAACCTCTGATTATGAGTTATGGCCCCTCTGAAAATTAATATTTATCCATAGTAGATGACAGCATATAGCCTAGGTGTGTCTTATCTGCTGCAATAATTGCAACAACCACTAGCCAGCAGCAAAGAGTTGGGACTTACTATATCTCTTTGCTTCCATCAAGTGGTCATGAAGATTATTGCTGTCCACATATGGTAGTATGAATTCCACTGATTTTGGGTGAACTATTTTTTTTTTTAATTGAAGAATTGGACCTAGTTTGCACTGGAAGTCCTGCGGTTGTAGGGTAGCCTGGGATGCTGTGACATTATTTCACAAGAAGGCAACGGTGAACTTCTTCCATATTATCCCCAATGAGACAACATGGATTTGTCCAACTCGTTCAACTAGAAAGAGGCTTAATCTTTTTTTTACTTCTTCCTCCTTCTCACCTTGATTTGTCTTCTGCCCATTGCTAGGAAGGATGTTGTTTTTGGTAGGGTTGGAAGTGAAGCTTGTTTTCATGGAGACTTCATAATCAAAAACCCTCTTCAGTAAAACCTCAGAAGGTAGAAACAAAGCAATTCAATACTTGGAGAGGTGGATGACTTTTTGAGTACATTAATCCAGACATAATAGAATAGAATTTTTTATTGGCCAAGTGTGATTGGACACACAAGGAATTTGTCTTGGTGCATATGCTCTCAGTGTACATAAAAGAAAAGATACATTTATCAAGAATCATAAGGTACAACACTTAATGATAGTCATAGGGTACAAATAAGCAATCAAATCATATTAGGAAACAGTCAATATAAATTGTAAGGATACCAGCAACAAAGTTACAGTCATACAGACATAAGGGGGAGGAGATGAGTGATGGGAACGATGAGAAGATTAATAGTAGTGCAGCCTTAGTGAATAGTTTGACAGTGTTGAGGGAATTATTCATTTAGCAGAGTGATGGTGTTTGGGGAAAAACTGTTCTTGTGTCTAGTTCAATGATGGGTTGCCCCCAGTTTGGACTGGTTCACAAGAACCGGTAGTAAAACTGGCCGGAGGCCCCACCCACCACCCTGGATGTTATCATCGGTGATCTGCGCATGCACAGAAGCAATCCCATTGCGAACCGGTAGTAAAGGTAAGTAGAACCCATCCCTGGTCTAGTTGTTCTGGTGTGCAGTGCTCTATTGCGTCGTTTTGAGGGTAGGAGTTGAAACAGTTTATGTCCAGGATGCGAGGGACCTGTGAATATTCTTATCTACATAATTAAGATAATGTACATTATCTACATAATCCTATCTACACCCAACTTTGCTTAAGGCATCAATTATATCTCTTAAGAACCATGGTACTTTTCAACCCTCTGGGTCCTGATTATGCCTACTTTTGGAGTGAATATCTCAGCATATCACAAAAAGCCTGAAACATGGGACAATCTTTGCATTCTCCATTCTGATCTAGGCATAGATCATAGAACTTGGAGGCAAAAAATTAAAAATAAACCTGCACATTAAAAAAATTAGAAACTTTCGATTCAGTCAAACTCCCTAGGTTTGGGAGAAGATGAATACTCTGGTTGAGAATTGTTTTTCACTTAGCTCTGTTGAGAGAGGTCTTATCTGCTGAAAAAATCTTTTACGATGGGCCAGATTGTATCTGAGTTATTTGTCATATCAGTATAAACTCCCGTGTTCTCTTGTACAGCAGCTTCATTTCCGCCTTTGTGGGCTCCACCCTGGATCTGCCCAAAAGAGTGCCATGAAAGGATCACTTAGAAGTAAGGGCTAAAGTACTGCTTTCTATCATTATGGTGCTCTTAATGCAGCCTCTTTATGACATTAGAATTTTCTGTTGCGGTTTCATCCTATGATTTCCACTCAGGGGTGGGCTTCAAAAATTTTAGCAAGGGGTTCTCTGCCTGGTTGCTAGGTGGGCGTGGCCATAGTGGGTGTGGTCTAGGGTTCGGAGGGGGGGATGTTTTTGCCCACCCCGGGCTCCGGAGGTTTTCCTTGAGCCTCCAGGAGAGCAAAAATGGCCTCCCCAGGTTCTCAGGGCCCTCTGGAGGCAAGAAACAGGCCTTCCCAAACTCCCAGTAGGCCTGTTTTTCGCCCTCCCTGAACCTCCGTGCACACTCTGCACTTACCTGCATCCAAAATGGGCCACGTGGGGACTCCTCAGAGGGGCGGGGCAGGGTGGGCAGGGCAGGGCCAGCCAGGAGTGGGATTTGGGGGTTCTTTGAACTGCGCAGAATTTTAGCTAGAGGTTCTCCCGAACCCCTGTGAACCCCCAGCAGTCCACCCCTGTTTCCACTGCAGTTCCACATTTTTATATGTGTCCTCTTTTCAAGCTAGATATTCCTTCATTCTATAGTTACATGTTTTAATTTGCTACTTAAACACGGGGTTTTGCGTGTCTTAATTCAATTTTACTTCAACTCAGTTTCTCACTCCATCAAGGACTTTCCATAAGGCTTCCCAAAAAGCGATTGGAGGAATTCACAGAGTACCAGAAGAAGGCTGCAATATGCCAAATGAACATTAGATGGCAGCAAACAGATCCAAGACGTCTTTCTTTAATCCTACTTAATGGTTCATCCCAACTTTTTTTAACTTTTGTACCTTTTTAGATTTTATACTTAGATTTTCACCTCAAAGGCAGAGATTTCCAGTTGTTTTATTATGTAAATTTCACCACGAGCTTTTAGGGCAGAAGGGCAAAGTCTAAAGCAGGGGTGTCAAATTCGATTTCATTGAGGGCCGCACAGGGGTGAAATGCTCCCGGTTCGGACCGGACCGCCCGATCCGGTAGCGATGGCGGCAGGTGGTTCGGAGAACTGGTAGCAAAAATCCCTGCCCCCCCCATGCCCAGCTGAGCCACACGATCATCAGAGGCTTTTTTTAAAAAACTTTTAAAAGCATTTTTTCTACAACTTCTTCCACCAAAAAAATGCTTTTAAAAGTAAAAAAAAAAGCCTCTGATGATCGCGTGGCTCAGCTGGGATCATCAGAGGCTTTTCAAAGCATTTTTTTATGCAACCTCTTCCAGAGGTGGTTGAAAAAATGCTTTGAAAAGCCTCTGCTGATGAGGCAACACAGCTGGGATCGTCAGAGCATTTTCAAAGCATTTTTTTTAACCACCTCTTCCGCTGAAGAGGTTGCAGAAAAAAATGCTTTGAAAAGTCTCTCTGCTAATCAGGCAACTCAGCTGGGATCGTCAGAGAGACTTTTAAAGCATTTTTTTCTGCAACCTCTTCAGCAGAAGAGGTGGTTAAAAAAATGCTTTGAAAAGGCTCTGACGATCCCAGCTGTGTTGCCTGATCGGCAGAGGCTTTTCAAAGCATTTTTTTGCATTTGCAGAAAAAATGCTTTGAAATGTAAAAAAAAAAAAATTGGCCACGCCCACCCAGTCACATTACCCCACCACCACCACCAAACCACGCCCACAGAACCGGTAGTAACAAATTTTACATTTCACCCCTGGGGCTGCATCAGGGTTGTGTTTGACCTCGGGAGGGCCAGCTCAATGCCACTTGTGTCAGGAGTGCCTATGGTGGCCCGAGCGCTCTGCCAGCAAAAACGGACTCGTAAGCTCCAGTTTCAGCCTCCTGCAACCCTCTGCCAGCTAAAGCAGAGCTCGGGAGGGCCTCCTGTGGCCCTCATGAGCTCCATTTTCACTGGCAGAGGCACTGCAGGCGAGTCCTTCACTATTTCCAGGGTGGCCCTATGGGCCAGATCCAGGGGTGGGTTCTAAATTTTTTTACTACTGGTTCTGTGGGCGTGGCTTATTTTGTGGGTGTGGCTTGGAGGTCATGTGACTAGGTGGGCGTGGCTAGCTGGTCAGAGTCATTTCTGGAAGGTCCTCACACTTACGACCAGTCCTCGCACTTACGACCCGTCTCATTTGTTTGCTTTTAACACTGATCAGCTGTAGGGCGGCCCTTTGAAGCCCCGCAGCAAGAGTTTAAACAGTTTTTTCCCCTCTAGTCATCAGCTGGGACTCAGGAGGCAGCAATAGATTGGGGGTGGGACCAAATAAAAGGTAAGAATAACGTGGGAGGGCGGGGGAGGGAGAACCGGTTTGGTGACATCATATCATCACCACTACCGGCTCAGCCAAACCGGACCGGGAGGAACCCACCACTGGCCAGATCTAAGCACCCTGCAGGCTGGATCTGGCCCCCGGGCCTTGAGTTTAACACCCCTGGTCTAAAGCTTTATTAACTTGGTCAATCAATCAAATGCCATTCATTTCATGTCATGGTTTGGATAATGGTTGAGCCACCACTGAATCCTGGCAGTCTGAAGAGTGCAGAGTGACAACCAATCACCCATAGCATGGGAACATTTGACAGAATTTGCTGAAAAGTGAACCGGTATAACATTCTTTTAAGGAAATGTTTTCCTAATTCTCCACCCCCACATCGTTTGAAACCTGGCAAATTAGTTCTTGAAGAGGTCAATTATGAAAAATGATAACCATAATTATAGCTTGGGTTCCAAAATAAGAAGCAAATGTGGAATTTGTGTGATAAAGTTCAGAACAGAGGGGAAAAAATCTACAAATCTTTCCACAGCCTCCTCTGTTAATCACAGCAGTTAATCTTATTTTGGGTTTCCCTTACCAGCCTTGAAATAAAGATGAATTAGGTGTATCAAGATGCTTACCTGATTAGTTAGTTAATCCTCTGATTGTTCCTTTTCCAAGATCAGCTTGGCAGGAATCTCCAATGTTTATGAATAGTGGGCTATGAGGCTAGACCTGAAGGAGAATTATACTTGAAGCATGGGGACACTGATGGCATGTAAAAGAAATATTTAAGTGCATGTATAATTCCCCAAACTCTTTAACACTTTAAAGCTCCTTATTTCCTCTAATTCCAAGGTTTGTATGGTAAGAGTCATTGCTTATATTGCCAGTAAAGCATCAATCTAGCATAGCGACAAGGCTGAGGAGTGGAAGGAGCACTTAATAAAAATGTTTGGATGGTAGAAGACAATGGAAAATCCTAGAATAAGGCAGGGGTATAAATCCAGCAGGTTCTGACAGGTTCTGGAGAACTGGTAGCGGAAATTTTGAGTAGTTCGGAGAACCGGCAAATACCACCTCTGGCTGGCCCCAGAGTGGGGTGGGAATGGAAAATCAGCAATATCCTTCCCCCAGGAGTGGGGAGGGAATGGAGATTTTGCAATATCCTTCCCCCAGGAGTGGGGAGGGAATGGAGATTTTGTAGTATCCTTCCCCTGCCATGCTCACCAAGCCACGCCCACCAAGCCACACCATGCCCACCAAGCCACGCCCACAGAACCGGTAGTAAAAAAAATGGATTTCACCACTGAAATAAGGGTATGAGTCTGGAACAGTTAATGGCCATGAAATGAGTATTAAAAAGAGAGAAATATAATAAGGAAGAGATGAACTATCATTACCTAGAAATAAGATGAAGTTTTCTGACAGGGAGAGCAATCAACCCATGGAACAGAGGTTCCCTTCAGAAGTTGTGGGAGCTTCATCAATGGAAGCTTTCAAGAAGAAACTGGATTGCCATCTGTCAAAAATGGTGTAGGATCTGTAGGGTGGGGGGGTTGGACTAGATGACCTACAAGGTCCCTTCCGAGTCTGTTATTTTCTTATTCTGAAACCAATGAGGTGGACATTGGCCACTTAAATTATACATACATATCTTTGTTTTATCTAGAACTTCTGAATGTGGAAATTAATTAGCAGCTTGGGTTCAAAATCTATTTGACATCTAAGTTTTAAAATCAGTACTTATCAGTACTTATATATAGTAATACGTATGACCTTTGAGGACCGACCAAGAAACATCCATCAATTTCTGAGTGGAAGCACCTGCAATGGTGCTGAAAATATACCTGATCTCACTGTTGGTTGGTATTTACTTCCGGTTTTCTGAAAAACTGCACCATAGCAAACTATAGGTTTATTTAACAACTATGGTGTTCACTTAACAACCGCACCCAAAAGGTTGTAAAATCAGATTGATTTAACACATGATTGACCCATTTTACTACTGTCATAACTTATGACTGTGATGGGCTGGCTCCATTATGGTCATAACACGAGGACTACCTATACCAGGGGTTGGCAACCTTAAACACTCGAAGAGTCACAGAGGTCCTAACCAGAAGCCCCCCATTCCATTCTGGAGCTGACCGGAAGTCCCCCACCATAGAGTTTTCTCCTAGCACAGCATCCTTTTTCATCTACCTGTCCTAACTGAAAGCCCTATCAATTGTGAAGCCGATCGGCGACAGGGAGCCACAGCAGAGGGATGAAAGAATCACATGCGGCTCCAGAGCTGTGGGTTGCTGACCCCCGACCTATACGGATCCCTCTATTCTGATGAACTCTGCTAGGCTTCTATGGAGCAACATCAGTGATCACAGCTAGGTCCAGATGCAGGTGTACCATTGAGTGGTTCTAAGATATTTTCAGAGATATAGCTTTAGATATAGCAGAAAGAAAAGTTTACCTTCCCGTTCCTTAGGAGGCGGTATTATGCAATGACCCCAGTAATCCCTCTGAAAAACTTAGCACCATTATGACAACTTTAGGATCACAATCAGGGCTTTAATATGACTTAACATAAATTCATATTTAATTATTTTCAACATCACTCCATGCTATGACATCAGAACATAAATACATCTTTCTGATGCATGTGTACAACAGGCCTAAAGGTAAAGGTTCCCCTCGCACATATGTGCTAGTCATTCCCGACTCTAGGGGCCGGTGCTCATCTCCGTTTCTAAACCGAAGAGCCAGCGCTGTCCAAAGACATCTCTGTGGTCATGTGGCTGGCGTGACTAAACACCAAAGGCGCACAGAACGCTGTTACCTTCCCACCAAAGGTGGTCCCTACTTTTCTACTTGCATTTTTTACGTGCTTTCAAACTGCTATGTTGGCAGACGCTGGGACAAGTAACGGGAGCTCACCCCATTACAGAGCACTAGGGATTTGAACCGCTGAACTGCCGAACCTTTCGATCGACAAGCTCAGCATCTTAGCCACTGAGCCACCATGTCCCATACAACAGGCCTAAGTCCCATTTAATTTAGGGAAATTTACATTTAGGTCAGAGGTCAGCAACCTATGGCTCTGGAGCTGCATGTGGCTCTTTCATCCCTCTGCTGTGGCTCCTTGTCACCAGTTGGCTCCACAGTTGATAGGGCTTTCGGTTAGGACAGGTAGAGGAAAAAGCAGACTGTGCTAGGAGGAGACTCTATGGTGGGGGAACTGGACTTCTTGTTTGCAGAGGAAAAAGCAGACTGTGCTAGGAGGAGACTCTATGGTGGGGGAACTGGACTTCTTGTTTGCAGAGGAAAAAGCAGACTGTGCTAGGAGGAGACTCTATGGTGGGGGAACTGGACTTCTTGTTTGCAGAGGAAAAAGGACGCCGCGCTAGGAGGAGACTCTATGGTGTGGGAACTGGACTTCCGGTTGGCTCCAGAATTGAACGGGTGCCTTCCAGTTAGGACCTTTGTGGCTCTTTGAGTGTTTAAGGTTGCCGACCCCTGATCTAGGTAACTATGAACTAAGATGACACTAACATACTAGATTGACTGAAGTTCTTTCAAAACATAGCACAATAATTGTGGGCTGAATCTACTACATCTAAATTTGATATTTTCTGAGTCTGAGAGAAAGAAAAATCTTACACATATAGTAGATTAATTCTCCTTGTTCCTCAGTATTTCATCCACTTTCAAGCTCTCTCTCCAGGTAAACAATGAACATATTTTTAAATAAACCTCACCCAGATGTTTTTTCCCCAACTTCCCTTTTCCCCTTCCCAACTGCAAATCTGTTTTTGGTTATGAATTTATCGCATTTCTTCCTAATATGTAAGTTAGTTGTTAAGTCCTACACCAGCGATAAATGAATTACTTGGTGCAAGTCACATGGTAGGAAGTCCCTCAACCTCATAAGGCTACAACTCCAAGTCCTCCTAACTCACCTCGGTGAGAAAAGGTAATCCCTTCTACATCTGCTTTGAATAAACATGTTCTCTTAACCTATGTGGGGAAATGAGATCATTAAAAATGTTTCTACACTACTCTTCATTTAAGGGTAGCTCAGAGTAAGCATCCATCATGCTCTGTCCTCCATTTAAATTGGGGGGGGGAATCTAGACTTTATTTTATTTTTGTTTAATTTAAATAAATTAAATTAAGTTATTTAGTTAACACAGCACATTTTATTCCAGCTGATGTGCCTCATTGTTTTTTTAGACGCGACAAAGGGGTACCCTTAGATCAGGGGTCAGCAACTTGCGGCTCTGGAGCCGCATGTGGCTCTTTCACCCCTCTGCTCCAGCTCCCTGTTACTCAAAATATGTATCACAACCACCAATGTGTGACACCCGCCGGCACGTGATTTATTGAGCTTTTCAACCCCCGGTAGGCCAACCATGGATAAATCCAAGAAAAGAAAAGTTTCAGAAGAAAACAGAACATTTAATTCAACTACATAGGCTAGTTTTGTGGCCACTCAAGAAATAGTCAGGCACGGGAAGGGTTTTGTGGCTCCCGGTGTTTTCTTTTCTGTGGGAAATGATTCCAAATGGCTCTTTGAGTGTTTAAGGTTGCAGACCCCTGCCTTAGATGGTATCATGGCAGATGTTCTTAATAAGGATGGGTAGGCCCATGATAGTTTCTTTCTGCTCATAGATAAGAACAGAATAATGGAGTTAGAAGGAACCTTGGAGGTGTTCAAGTTCAAGCAATAGACCCTATACCATTCTGGAGAAATGGCTGTCCAGTGTCTTCTTGAAAACCTCCCATGTTGAAGCACCCACAACTTCTGGAGGCAAGCTATTCCACTGGTTAATTGTTCTAACTGTCAGGAAATTTCTCCTTAGTTCTACGTTGCTTCTCTCCTTGATGAGTTTCCATCCATTATTCCTTATCCTGCCTTCTTTGCTTTGGAGAATAGCTTGATTCCATCTTCTTTGTGGCTATTGGAGCACTGCTATCATGTCACCTGTAGACCTTCTTTTCACTAGATAAGACATACCCAATTCCTGCAACTGTTCTTCATACATTTTACTTCCAGCATCTCTAATCAACTTTGTTGCTTTTTCTTATCATTTCCTTGCTTTGTCTTTCTTGTCATTTATTGCTTTTTTTCAATATTCAATACTATAACTTAGTTTCATCTGTGATTGAAGTGGGCTCTAACTACAGTATAAGATGATAAATAAGCAAGTACCCCAATAAATTAGCCTAAATCCAAAGCTGATGACTGCAAAAGGAGGATTCTCACTACTCAAAACCCAATGAACCAGAAACAGAAACTTCAAAGGAACCACTCCGTTTCCCATCCTGCATACCCTTTGGGTGTGAGTGGAAGCCTGGCTCACAAGGGAGGCAAAAAGTGCTGATAGATTGGTAACGTGTCAAGCAAGGGGGAACATCTGCCACCCAAGTCACCAGGACAAAATGTTGTATTGATGAAACTACTTACAGTAGTGGCCAAAATTGTGGAAACCTTTTGAGAAAAGTGTATTTTTGAGGTTTGATGATTAATAACACCACTTTTTTTTTTTTTTTTTTTTTTGGAGTTTCAAGACAATCCTATTCCACTGCTAGAATGACCTAGGAATAGCCCAGACCTTAACCCAATTGAAAATCTGTAGAGCCGACTGAAGAAACTTGTTAGTCAGAAGCGACCCAGCAATAAAACCCAGTTAATAGAAACAATCATTCAATCTTGGTTTCACATTATAACAGCTGCAGAACTAAAAGACTTGGTTTACTCTATGGGAAGACGTCATAAGGCCGTAATTCATGCTAAAGGTTACCCAACTAAGTATTAACTGACATGGTGATCATTTTTGTACATCTCATTTTTTCTATGTGTTCCACTTTTCTTCTTTATACTGTAACTGCTATTCTAATAGCAAACCCTTCGTAAAAGTTATTGCATTACATTCTTGATTAAATTATCTTTCCATTGATGTATAATTTTATGGTACTACTCCAAAAAAAAAAAAAAGTGGTGTTATTAGCTAGTTTTAGAAAATACATGTTAGGATATGGTTTGAGCCTAACAAGTTGTCCAGGCAATATATGTGTTCTGTGACTTTAATATGAATATGTATTGACTTTAAAGTTTTCCTGCTGATTCATTGTAATGCTGAGTCATGCTGTAATTAGTTGTGAACGTATTTAAGAAAGGTACTGTAACGTATTCAGTTGATGATAAGCTACCATTGTGTGTGGAATTGCAACCATTGTGCTATCATCGGTTGGATGGATCTGCTACCATCGTGGTTTGTGAACCAGAGTGAGTTTGTTATTCTAACCAACTACTGTTTGTGTGGTAAGAAGAGTTTTTGTATCACTGGACTGATTTACCTGGCAAAGACTTGGATTGATTTAAAAACTATGAGATTGTTTTTTCACGATAAAGTAGACTTTTGATAAACCAGTTTGCATATCTCTTATTCATTGCTCTCAGCAACGTTTCTCTGTGCTCTACACTCTGCTGGTTTGTAACACAACAACAATATCCTTAACAGGTGCTCCATCACTGGAGGTTTTTAAGAAGAGTCTAGACAGTCACTTATCTGAAATAGTATAGGTTCTCCTGCTTGAGCAGAGGGCTCGACTAGAAGACCTCCAAGTCCCTTCCAGCTCTGTTCTGTTCTGTTCTGTTCCGTTCCATATCACTGGAGAATAATCAGTACGAATAAAATATGGTGCTGCACTAGATCAGAAAGTAATCTGACTCAGAAACAAGGCATCTTCTCTAACTGATGTTCATCACAACAACAATATCCTTAACAATACACTTTTCCCAAAAGGTTTCCACAACTTTGGCCACTATTATATAATAATAAAAATAACATAGGTGTTTCTCCTTGGGGGGCCTTTGGACTTTCAAACGTGGACCCTTTAAAATGCCCCACCCGATGACAAATATTCTGAGTAATACGGAGAAAAAGTTATACATGCCTTCTTCTATCCCCCCCGCTGTTCCACTAATGTTTTGAGACTTCCCTCTAGCAGCTGTTTCCGATTACCCGTATGGGATGACAAGGTGCAGGCTTAGAGAACAAGCCTCCTTTGGCAGGTAATTTTGACAAGGCCCAGAGAGTTAGAGTGGGGTGACTCTGATGGGTTTCCGGTCCTGTTATCAGACCCCTTGTATTCCCTCTAAGCCAGACGGATCCTCCGCCATCTCTAGATCAAGTCCATTTCTCAGACACAGCAGAGAGGGGAGGTGGGAGCAGACAGATAGCTCTGTCTGGGGCATTTCTTCAGGTGAAAATTGGTGGTGGATAAATTGCAGAAGGGCTCTTTCTCCCCTTCCCCTCCTTCTCTTCATCCCATTTGCGTAGGAGGTTAACAGATACTGGAAGCATTTTTTTTTTTAATGTTGGCAAAAGAAAGTCCATCGTGCTTCCAGGCTGGCCAATGTTTTACCGACAAAACTAGGAGCTCATTTGGGACTTTCCTGTCTTCCGAGACAATAACCGTTGCCCGTTCCCACCCACACCTTCTCTTCCTATACATGCCTGCAGGATCTGCCTTGCTGGCTTAATTTATTCTCGCAAATTGTAAGCAACCATGAGTTATGTTTGTTTGGGTTTGAGGAGAGATTTGTTTGAAAGAAACAAAACCACAGTTTCCCACGAGAGATTATCGATACTAATTTGACCTCAGCAATCGCGGCAGGATATGAAAAGAGACGTCTAAGCCCAATGGCATCATAAAGGGTGTGTGAGTATGTGTGGGTGTGGGTGTGTATATATCTATGCACAGACAAACACACACACTTCAATTTTTGGAGAAACTTGATTGTCCCTCACTGAGCACTGTCTGAACCACTCCTTTCATCTGTTTGTCTATCTACCATGTTTTCCCGAAAATAAGTCCCTGTCTTATATTTTTTTGAACCCTGAAATAAGTGCTTGGCCATATTGCTATGTGCTCAAAAGCCCGATTGGGCTTATTATCAGGGGATGTGTTATTTTGGGGGATTTATTTATTTAGCGTATGGTTGGTCACACACACTATTTTGGGGGAAACATGGTATTTATCTTTCTATCTATCTATCTATCTATCTATCTATCTATCTATCTATCTATCTATCATCTATCTATCTATCTATCTATCTATCTATCTATCTATCTACTCACCCACCCTCCCAAATCTCTCTCTTTTTCTCTCTTTCTGCAGAGACGATCAAGTGCAAAGCTATATTCTGAAGCGCAGAAGATAAAATAAATTGACGCTGCTGGCCAACCATCAAGATTTTCTGAAGCATCCCTCCACTTCGAGGGTGTTCTGCAGGGACACACTCCTGGACCATTGCAAGAGGACAAATTAGTACTAAACAATAGCCAAGAAACAATAGTGCTCAATATAATTAAAAATGGCCCTTGGGAAAGACATGAGAGATCAAGAAGGAATGGCAATAGGGGCCTTTTGTCATAGGCTACCTGAACACTGATGCTACTCTGTGAGTTATGCCCAGCATGATGATATTATGGTATTTATGTGCCTCTAGGCAAGTTCATTTACAGAGACAAGGTTTATCCCTTTTCCAGTGAGCAATTAGACGAGAGAGAGAGGGGGGTGGAGTGAGAGAGATAGATATGGATGAACCTTGAACAGGGACAGCTCTGATAACTCATTTGACATTTCTCAAAATGCAAAAATAGAAGAAATATTGAAAGAATTAGCAGAAAGTGGAATTAGAAGAATGAGCAGAAAATAGAAATGCAGTTGGGATTGTAGTTCATGTTAAGTAAGGCAACCATTTAAATATCAGCTTCTCCAGTAAAATGTACATCAGGGTGTATTTTCCCCCAAATGTGTGGTTTATATACCTCTTGAATATACAGTATATATAGTTTGCATTCCTTTCTTTTTTTTCCCTCTGTGAAAATTTGGAGTACTGTTTAAGCTTGTTTGGGAAGGGTTAACTGTTTTTTTTTTTTAATGGGCTCTTTATGGTGATTCCAAAAGAAAACAGAGATTACCATCTCATCCAGCTTGGAGTATTGAATTCCAGGTGAACCATCAGAAACGGAGCTTTTTACACTGAACTCTCTTTGTGTGGCTTGCCTTGACCTGCTGGTGATCTGAAGAATTTTCATATGCATGCAGCAACATGGGAATTTTGCTGAGTATCAGATTTAATCAAGGGACAGCTCTAAAAGATTCCACTCCCCCCTCCCTCAAGGTGAGATGTTACCCAATTCTTGATAAGCAATTCAAAGGAAAGAGTTGGAAGTTCCAAAACTAAATTTTGTATGCAGGAGAAGTATTATTATCTAATAATATAAGGTAAAGGTTCCCCTCACATATATGTGCTAGTCGTTCCCGACTCTTGGAGGCGGTGCTCATCTCTGTTTCAAAGCCGAAGAGCCAGTGCTGTCTGAAGGCATCTCCATGGTCATGTGGCTGGCATGACTAAATGCCAAAGGCGCACGGAACGCTGTTACCTTCCCACCAAAGGTGGTCCCTATTTTTCTACTTGCATTTTTTACGTGCTTTCGAACTGCTAGGTTGGCAGAAGCTGGGACAAGTAACGGGAGCTCACCCCTTTACGTGGCACTAGGGATTCGAACCGCTGAACTGCCAACCTTTCAATCGACAAGCTCAGTGTCTTAGCCATTGAGCCACTGTGTCCCTGCAAATAGTTACTTTACAAACAGCCAATTTGGTTTAGTGATGAAGGCACCATCCTAGGAACCAGGAGACTGAGAGTTCTAGTCCTGCCTTAGGCATGAAAGCTGACTGGGTGACTTTGGGCCAATCACCAATAGACTTGAGTTCTTACCCCAGACTCAAAGGAATGCAGCCTGTATGGAATCCAATGTGACTCAAGACGACCTAATTTCCTAAGCAAATCTTGGTTTTCATAATTCTCGAAACAACTTCAGCTGGACTGAGTCATTGAATGATGGCAACTGTTGCATCATAGAAATTTCAGAAACTCTACTTCAGTAGTCAGTGTTTTTGAGATCACCTAGCCAATGGAGTGGCTTCTTTAACCTCCAAGGTACCAACCTCCTATCATTTCTCTGAAATGAATATGGGATTTATTTATTTTTTTGCATACATCTCAGTTCTTAGATCTCAGATCTTAGATTTCATATCTGTACTTATGTAGAAACTAGGAGAAAGCATAAGAATATCAAGCAATTCATTAATTAAAGACACCAAATTTCAGCAGTGGGTGGAGGCTATATCGGAGAATTCAAGATAATATTCATCATCGTCACATGGAGATGATGGCAATATATAAATATTTTGCTAGAAACCTTACATTTCACTGTTAGGGTAGGAATTATGCCAAACAGTAGTTGAAAATAGGAACTCCTCCAAATTACATTTATTGAGAAAGGATCACAGCTACTTATGGAATCAAGAGATGGAGAAACATAGAAAGAAAGAGAGAGTTTGATTTGAATCTCATCTTTACAGGCTTGGCATTAGTTAAACTGTGTGTGTGGTGGACTGGACTGTGTAGGTGGGCTGGTTAAAAAACTCAAGATGATGGTCGTGGCAGCATAAGTAAAGCCACATCCCTCTGTACATGCCTTCAATGTCAATGCACATAACAACAGGTAGGGCTTTAGTGGACCCCTATCTTGATTTTTCCAATACACATATACCAGGGGTGAAATCCAGCAGGTTCTGACAGGTTCTGGAGAACCGGTAGCGGAAATTTTGAGTAGTTTGGAGAACCGGCAAATACCACCTCTGGCTGGTCCCAGAGTGGGGTGGGAATGGGGATTTTGCAGTATCCTTCCTCTGCCACGCTCACCAAGCCATGCCTACCAAGCCATACCACATCACACCCACCAAGCCACGCCCACAGAACCAGTAGTAAAAAAAATTGAATTTCACCACTGATATACACACAGAGTGATTGTATGTACGTACGTACGTATGTGTGTATGTGTGTATGTGTGTATGTACCTTGTTTCCCCAAAAATAAGACATCTCCTGATAATAAGCCCAGTTGGGCTTTTGAGCGCATGTGCTAAAATAAGCCCCCCTGAAAATAAACCCACCCTGAAAATATTTAAATGCATGTACAGCCGGTCCCTGCCATTTTCTCCACGTGCCCCAGAATAATAAGACCTCCCCAAGAATAAGGCCAAGCGCTTATTTCGGGGTTTAAAAAATATAAGACAGGGTCTTATTTACGGGGAAACAGGGTATGTATGTATGAATAAAAATCAAGTGGTCAGGAGACATTGGTGAGCTAAAGACTGGTTCCCTGGGATACTTTGCAGGTCGCTTATCCATGGACATCTGGCTTCCAAACTGTTCTCCTTCAACTTTGGTTCCATGCTCTTCCGACTGTGGTTGCCCTCCAAGCGAAGCCCCATGTGTTGATAAAGATGAAGTCAGACAAGTCATAACCCAATGTTTATGGTAGTATTAGCATTGTGGTGACCCAGAAAAATGCAGTGTTTACGCAGTATCTTTTACACAGCTTCCCTGGCCCTGTGATTGATAGCGGCTCTAGTCTGGCCACCAGACATTTGGAAATCATTAGCAGTGTCACAGATGGAGCCTGCTTGGAGAATCTTTACTTTCCCTTTTTCTTTTTGGGGGTTTATTATTTTATTATGAGAAAGCCCGGCCCACTGGGGGAAAGTTGTTTCCAAGCATTTGATGGAAAGAAACTATCCAAGGACTCACCTATGATGCCTCTTATTTGACCCGATACTAGTAGTGGGTAGAGAGTTCTGGCAATTTTCCAGGTTTCACAAATGAGCCATTTCAAGATAATCATGTTAATCCAGCCCATTTGAGCATCGCAGTGGGGTTGCCAACACTGGGACTTATGTTTTGGAACCAATAAATAGTTTAAGCCATTTTCCCCCACATAAATAAGGCAAAGGGTATTGAAATCCAGGCTGGTGGCTTTGGTCACACACACAACGTCTCTGGAAACCTACATTCTTTCCGAGCCACAGGCTGCAGCCAAGACTAACAGCTAGTGGGAAAATTATAAATAAACATGCTGTAGCGCAAGATTCTCAACCTGGTTAGAAACGACTGAGAAAATCCACATGGCCTCTGAGTCAGAGGGAATTGATCTAAAGTGTTATCCCCGAGACTGAGAAATCTTTCAGGGAGGAAGAGGGAGACCATGACAGAATGGGAGAGAGGCATTAGCCTGAGAAAATCCCAGATAATTTATCAGCATTCATGTCCCCCAAGTGATTTTGAACACAATGTGCTGAGGCTAAAGGCTGCAAAACAGAAGCCTGGATATCAAAACAGGAGCCTGGATCAGATCTTCCTTCTAAATATGCTTTGATTACAAGGGATTGATTATTTTACTGGATACAATAATAGGGGGGGGAGACAGAGGGAGAAAGAGAGACAGAGACAGAGACGGAGGGAGAGAGTCAGAGGGAGAGACAGGGAGAGGGAGAGGGAGAGGGAGAAGGAGAAGGAGAGAGAGGGGACGGAGGGAGGGAGGGAGAGAGAGAGTCAGAGGGAGAGAGAGAGACAGGGAGAGGGAGAGGGGAAAAGGAGAGAGAGGGGAGGGAGGGAGGAGAGAGAGAGAGAGAGTCAGAGGGAGAGACAGGGGAGGGAGAGGGAGAAGGAGAAGGAGAGAGAGGGGACGGAGGGAGGGAGAGAGAGAGTCAGAGAGAGAGAGAGAGACAGGGAGAGGGAGAAGGAGAGAGAGGGGAGGGAGGGAGGAAGAGAGAGAGAGAGAGTCAGAGGGAGAGAGAGAGACTGGGAGAGGGAGAAGGAGAGAGAGGGGAGGGAGGGAGAGAGAGAGTCAGAGGGAGAGAGAGAGACAGGGAGAGGGAGAGGGAAAAGGAGAGAGAGGGGAGGGAGGGGGAGGGAGAGAGAGTCAGAGGAAGAGAGAGAGACAGGGAGAGGGAGAAGGAGAGAGAGGGGAGGGAGGGAGAGAGAGAGAGAGAGAGAGAGAGAGAGAGAAAAGAGAAAGAGAGAGAGGCAGAGAACATTTATTTTTAAGGGTGTGCCTGGAAATACAGGATCAAAAGCAAGACCTCATTTCTGAAAGGCTGTTCTCACAGTGGATTTGTGGATCCCTGTGCAGAATTCCTGTAATTTGACTTTTTAACCCAAACATGTACTACTACACATTCAGGTTTATCTGCTTATATGTAATATTACGCAGTCAGATTAAGCTATATACTCTATACTCTATATTAGTTTTCTGAGTTGTAGCAAGTATTACATGCCTCCCATTAGAATAGCATTTCTGTGTGATTCGGCCCAACTTTTTTTCAGACTACTACACAAACTTGTATACAGTAGTTAATGTTTTGAATACTTGATTCATTGCAATGAACGATACAGTTAATATGGAAGGAATAACAGAATAACAGAGTTGGAAGGGACTGTTCTGTCCCCCTTCCTCACACAGGCAAACGTAACACCAAGCCAATATTTTATTAGGTAAACAGATTAGAATTCTTGGCAGACCAAGGTTTTGGCAGCAAACTGCTGAATGCCTGCCAAGACCGTTTTCACTCCCATAAAGCAGAAGAGGACTTATCTTCAGTCCATTCCAGGAGCAACAAAGTATCCACGAGACAAGAGTTTAGTCAATGTTCAGTCCAAAATATATCCAAGCCGAATTTCAGAGATCACGATGTGACTTTCAGGGTTTAACTTTCTCCGTCACAAAGCCTGAAGAGCAATCCCACCCACTTTTATTCCTGGTGGGGCGTGGATCCGTGACTCAGCTCAATCTCTGGCCCTCCCATGCCTCTTCCATTGCTGCGCCCGCTTCTCCCTCCGACGCTGACTGAGATCAAGCCAGGATTCATCATCCTCGCTCCCTATCAATTGGTGCTCCGATATGCCTTCCTCCTGGCACCTCCCAGGCTGTTCCTCCTGGCCTTCGGATGGGACCTGAGCCATTGCCAGAAAGGAGGGTCCTGGAGAGGGAGGCCTTGTCAGTTCCTCCCCATCACCTTCTGAGTCCTCTTCCTCTGTTAGGACAGGCTCTGGAGTTGGGGTCAAAACAGGGACCTTGGAGGTCTCCTAGTCCAACCCTCTGCTCAAGCATGAGACCTTATATAGAGCATAGAATTCTTTATATAGAATTCTTTTATTGGCCAAGTGTGACTGGACACACAAGGAATTTGTCTTCGGTGCATATGCTCTCAGTGTACATAAAAAATACATTCATCAAGAATCATAAGATACAACACTTAGTCATAATGGGGTGAGCTCCCGTTATTTGTCCCAGTTTCTGTCAATCTAGCAGTTCGAAAGCACGTAAAAAATATGCAAGTAGAAAAAATAGGGACCACCTTTGGTGGGAAGGTAACAGCGTTCCGTGCGCCTTTGGCATTGAGTCATGCAGCCACATGACCACAGAGACGTCTTCGGACAGCGCTGGCTCTTTGGCTTTGAAACGGAGATGAGCACTGCCCCCTAGAGTCAGGAACGACTAGGACATATGTGTGAGGGAAACCTTTACCTTTACCTTACTGGTAGGAACTGGGGCAGAATATACTGGTACAATGAATTTCTAGTATGGAGACAGGTACAGAGGACAGAATGGCCATTCCTTAGAATGCAGAATTAAAAATAAAAGGAACATAAAGCTTAAAGCAAGGGTGAAATCCAGCAGGTTCTGATAAGTTCTGGAGAACCAGTAGAGGAAATTTTGAGCAGTTCGGAGAAATGGCAACTACCACCTCTGGCTGGCCCCAGAGTGGGGTGGGAATGGAGATTTTGCAATATCCTTCTCCCAGAAGTGGGGAGGGAATGGGGATTTTGCAATATCCTTCCCTTGGAGTGGAGTGGGAATGGAGATTTTGCAATATCCTTCTCCCAGAAGTGGGGAGGGAATGGGGATTTTGCAATATCCTTCCCTTGGAGTGGAGTGGGAATGGAGATTTTGCAGTATCCTTCCCCTGCCACGCCCATCAAGCCATGCCCACCAATCCATGCAGAACCGGTAGTAAGAAAAATTGGATTTCACCACTGGCTTAAAGGCATAGGACACCCTGTCTTGCCGAATACCAATCACAATGGCCCAATCATAAAAGTATTTCTGGAAAACATTAGTGTTCTGGCACAACACAATAGCTTTGCCTCCCAAATTATTAGAGAAGTCATCGGAATTGACACACTTCCAAATAGAAAGGGTATCAAGTGTCTTCTGCTTGGTGGTTAGCAATTGACTGTGGGCATTTTGCACTAATTAGCACAGGCAGCCTGTGACGCCCTGAAATCTGTTGCCAGGTTCAGTTTCAGATTTGAAACTGAAGATGCCAGAAGAAGTGTGGCTAGCAAAACGTCAGCAGATATTCACTGTCGCACCCAGAAGTCATTTCACCAATAAGTAGCAGCTGTAGCTCTTTTCTTTTCTACGCTATGAAATTGGAAAGTCTGACGACAAAAAGCCACATCATCTGGAAATGCCTTAAGATAGATGCACTTGATTTCTGTTGAACTCTCTGGAACTGAAGTCATGACTAACTGGTTCCACTGATCCCAAAGGGTCCTCAATTGATCTAGTTTAGTTTGGATCTACTCCATGGTTTATTATTTTTTTTCACCAGTACCTGGGCCATTTCAGGATATATATTTTTTAAAGCAGCCTCTGTCCCAGTGATGGCTAACCTTTTTGCCATCACGTGCTAAAAGCGGAAGGGAGCCTGGGGTGGGGGTGGGGTGTCACACGCAAGCGTGCCCACACCCACAATTCTATTTATTTATTTTTATTTATTTTATTAAATTTTTATGCTGCCCTTCTCCCGAAGGACTCAGGGCGATGTACAGCCAAAAATAAAACCCACAACTGTATGAAAGTTAAAAGACAATTTAAAAATATTAAATAATTTGGCCAAAAGAGCTAAAATAGAAACCACCCATTAAAATAGCATTTAGGCCAGCCATGCTCGGTGAAACAATAGCATTTTGAGGGCGCAGCGAAAGGTGCGAAGGTCGGGGATCCTACAAATCTCCGGGGGCAGCTCATTCCAGAGGGCAGGTGCCCCCACAGAGAAGGCTCTCCCCCTGGGGGTCACCAGTCGATATTGTTTGACTGATGGCACCCTGAGGAGTCCCTCTCTGTGGGAGCGTACTGGTCGATGGGAGGCTATCGGTGGCAGAAGGCAGTCTCGTAAGTACCCGGGTCCTAAGCCATGGAGTGCTTTAAAGATGGCAACCAACACCTTGAATCACACCCGGAAGACCACCGGGAGCCAATGCAGCTCTCGCAGGAGCGGTGTTACATGGGAGCGTCGAGTCGCTCTCATAATCACCCGCGCAGCTGCATTCTGAACCAGCTGGAGCCTCCGGGTGCTCTTCAAGGGGAGCCCCAATGTAGAGAGCGTTACAGTAGTCCAGACGGGAGGTGACGAGGGCATGAGTGACTGTGCGCAAGGATCCCGGTCAAGAAAGGGACGCAACTGGTAGATCAGGCGAACCTGATAAAAAGCCCCCCTGGCCACAGCCGTCAAATGGTCTTCTCTATGCCCCCACCCCGCACATGTGTGTGTGCCCCCCCTGCTTTTGGCACACAATGGCACAGTGGGCCCAATAGGCCCGTTTTTCACCCTCTCCAGGCTCCAGAGCCTTTCTAGGAGCCTGGAGATAGCGAAAAACGGGCTCCCCCCACCCACAGAGGCCCTCCAGAGGCCAGAAACAGCCTGTTTCCCAACTTCCGGTGAGCCCAGAAGGCCTGAAGATCAGCTGGCTGGCGCGCGCATGTGTGCCAGAGCTAAACTCGCTTGCCCACCGATATGGCTCCATGTGCCACTTGTGGCACATGTGCCATAGATTCACCATCACGCCTCTAGCCTGTTTATGATATAAGAGATGCAAGCAGGGGGACTTCCGGTCGGCGAGCTGCAGCGACATGGTGCTGAGCGAGTGATCTCCACTCCTCAGCATCCTTTGTCACCGCGTTTTGGGGATCCCTTCGGGGGCGCGGGACCTGGAGAGCCCCGCGGACAATAGAGAGAGCCGGGGGAGCGAGAAAGTGAAGCGCAAACACTTCTCGCATAACCGGGCAACTCTGTCAAACTGACGCGCGTGAAGTCAGCCTTTCAATGGCTGACCTGAAGCTGTGGTAGCCGACAATTAGATGGGAAGCAAGAAAGATCGGAGGCTGCAGTGTCGGGATTAAAACGTGTCCTCCCTGCATACGTGAGACCGAACATCAGGAAGGGGTCGGCGGAGTCGGGCGAGAAGGGCTCGAGTGGAAAAAGGCGGCGACGGAGTTTGGTGAACAGCCTGAAAAACTACAGAGCTCGACAAGCCGGCGCTGAGAGTAAGAAATCGAGGACGCAAAATCGCCTGCGCAAAAGGAGGATCGGTGGGCATAGGGAGCAAGGAAACCTAAAGAATCCAGAAGAACTCGTTTTTGTTTCGTTTGCTGGGGATAGCAGAGAAGATTAATCAAGTCGGAGATTGGACTTTATCCAACTGTGCCTGAGAACAGGAAGTGCAGCCATCGAAGAAGCCTGACAGAGCAAATTGAAAAGGACAGACATAGAGACAATCTAGCTTCGAGACTTACCATAGAGTTTTGACAGTGGCAAAGTAAACGCGGCAAGAAGAAAGGATTGGAGGAGACTGGTGGCTGAGCGAGGAAAAATATTACTTGTTTGGGAAAACTTTGCCTGCCCTAAATTAAAATCTGGACATTTTCTATTCCCCCCCCCTTTTTCCCCCCCTTTTTTCCCCTTTCTCTCTGAAACCTTTTTCTATAACAACTCTGATCCTTTGCTTAATAATATTTTTATCAATAAGAACTGTAAATCTTTATAGTAATTAAGTTCTGATCCTGCTTATATATAAGATACTTTTTTATAGAGTCCATTAGATTTATATTTATTTAATTAATTATTTAATCGCATATACATATATTTACTCATATATATTTGTATTGACACTATTCCTATATATTTAATTTGACATATTATTATATTAGAATTGCCATATTTATATATATTAAGTTATCTATTGGTAAATAGCTATATAGTAATTTAAAAAATAAGAATTTTAGTTATAGATTATAGACCTATTTAGGAGTCAGTGCGTTATAGTGACTTAAATTATTAAGACTTGAATTAACTATAAATTAATTAATCATTAACAAATAGAAACAAACCCCTATCAATTAATTATTTGCTATTATATCAAGTGACTACAAATTAATTATAGATCATAAATATTGATTGGAAGTGATATAGATATAGATTGATAGATTGATTTTGATTGAAAAATACATTTAAGAATACTGTCTGAAAGAGATATAGATTGATAATTCGACATTAATTGATAATTAATCTCTCTCCATACCCTGAAGAAGCATAGAAAAAAAAAAAAAAAAAGAGGTGACAACTAGTGTATGAAAATTTGGAGAAATATCGAGAAAATAATCAACGAACAAAAAATAATCCTGAAAGAAATGACGAGCATGTCATCAACAATTCTGAAAACAGGGAAAAAGACCCCTTCAAATCCCACTATATCCATGACCTCCCCGGCTACCCAAAAGCCAATGGAAGGATTACCAAAAACGGATAAGGCCATAGCAACACCAACATTATTAACAGTGCAGTCAACATTGACATTAATTCAAGAAACGATGATGGCCATGCAGGAAAAAATGTCCAGCAATCACACCGAACTGAAAACAGATATCCACCTACTGGACCAGAAGATGAATGAGATCCAAGTCTCAATTTCTAACAATGAACAAAGAATCCAGAAGGCGGAGCAAAAAATAGAACTAAATGAGAAGAAGCTGGACATGGTAGACCAGACACTGACGATGCAAAATAAGGAATTAGAAGATTCGTTAATACAATTAGAGATGGACAGGGCGTCGTTTTACCTGCGTTTTCAAAATGTGGAAGAAGATAAAGACGAGGATCTGGGAGAGAAGATGGCGGAACTAATCGCAGAAGTACTTCAACAAGATAAATGTGAGATCATCAGAGAATTGGACGACGTCTATAGAGTCCAAACAAACTACGCGAGGAGGAATAGGCTCCCCAGAGAAGTCCACATCAGGTTCGCGAGAAAGAAAGTAAAAGACAACCTATACAGTATGGCGAGAGACGGACAAATAACTTACAGAGGAAAAGAAGTGATAATATTAAAACAGATTCCAAGAAGAGTGAGGGAGGTGAGAAAGGATTACAGATTTTTGGCTGTGCAATTGAACAAAAGAAATATATTATTTAGATGGCTCTTACCGGAGGGGATGTTAATCACCTGGCAGGGGAGAAAAATAAAAATTGATAGCTTGAGCACAGCACAAGACTTCCTTGATCAGTTAAGGGGTGCAGAAGAAGAACAGAACAGTAAGGAGGAAGTAGAGGTGACAAATTTAGAAGAGGAAGGAACCGCGGAGGAGAAAAAGACCGAAGAAGAAGCCAAGGAAAAAAAAATAATAAGACCAGTAAGAGCCGTAAGACTAAATAAGAACTAAGACCGAGCAAGGAAAACAAGAATGAATGATTTGAAATTAATTTCAGTAAACGTTAATGGATTAAACGATAGTAAAAAGAGGAAATTAACACTTACAAAATTAGCAAAACAAAATATGGATATAATCTGTTTACAGGAGGTCCACATAAAAAAGGATGAGGGTAAACGTTTGGAGTTTAAGAAATATGGTAAACTATTTACCTCATTAGCTGAAAAAAGGAAGAGAGGGGTAGTAATCTATGTTAAAAAAGGAATTGAAGCAGAATTGAAATATAATGACACAAAGGGAAGAACCCTCATGGTCGAAATTACGAGAGAAAACATTAAAATATTACTTGTGGGCATTTACGCCCCAAATAAAAAACAAGGAGAATATTTCCAAAAGCTTCGCGAACAAATAGGGAAAATGGAATACAATGAACTTTGTATGATAGGAGATTTCAACGGAATCATAGACCCAGACAATGACTATAAAAGTAATAAAATGAACAAAAATAAAAGGGCGACCTTACCAAAAGCTTTTTTCGATTTGGTGGAGGAAATGAGTTTAATTGATATATGGCGAACCTTGCATCCAAGTGAAAGACAGTATACATTCTATTCTAATCCGCAAAAATCATGGTCGAGAATAGACATGGCTTGGGTCACCAGGTCGTTGGGATTAAAAATAGAGACAGCAGAAATTAGCCCAAATATTTGGGCTGACCACAACCCCCTAGAAATAAAATGGAGAATCACAAAGAGAAAGAAACAACAGAGAGGGAGGCTCAACACAAATTTACTCGGCGACAAAGAGTGTGTAGAAAAATTGAAAGGAGAAATAAAGACCTTTTTTATGGAAAATGAGAATCAAGGGACACCCCGTGAAATAGTATGGGACACAATGAAGGCCTATCTAAGAGGGGTAATAATATCATACACTGCATATAAAAATAAATTAAAAAGGAAATCCCGGGAAGATCTTATTAAGCATTTAGATGAAGCAGAAAGGAAACTCCAAAAAACACCCGGAGATACTGTAGCAAAAGAAAATTGGCTGGTGTGGAGACATAAATTAAACATCCTAGAGCAAGAGGAGCTAGCCCAAAACATAAAAAGAACAAAGCAGTACTATTTTGAGAATGCCAACAAATCGGGCAGGTGGCTGGCATATAAATTAAAAAAGGAAAAGGAAAAAGCGACAATTCAGATACTAGAAGATGCTAAGGGAAACCCTCTAAATAAAGAAGAAGATAAATTGGAAAGAGCGAGAGAGTACTATGAATCCTTGTATAAAGAAGAGGAGGCCTCGGAAGAAAAAATAGACCAATACTTGGCAAACGCGGAGCTCCCAAAAATAACGGAGGAAGAGAAGGAGATGTTAAACGCGAAGATAACAATTGAAGAATTTAAAAAAGCCCTCTCCAAACTCAAAAACAACAAATCACCAGGCCCGGATGGATTCCCGGGAGAAATATACAAAAAATTGGAAGAAATTTTACAACCCAAACTAATGGAAATCTTTAATGAGGTTTTGACGGGCTCAAAAATTCCTGATTCATGGAGGGAAGCACATGTCACACTCCTGCCGAAAGAAGGTGCCGATTCCCAAAAAATCCAAAATTACAGACCGATTTCGCTCCTAAACACTGATTACAAATTATTCATGTGTATAATGGCAGAAAGAACCAAAAAAATATTAAATAATTGGATTCATAAAGACCAAAATGGATTTCTTCCGGGGCGACAAATTAGGGACAATTTGAGAATTGTATTAGATATTCTAGAATACTATGAAGAACACCCAGAAAAGCAGTTGGCCTTAGTTTTCTTGGATGCCCAAAAGGCATTCGACAATTTAAATTGGAATTTTATGACCAAACAAATTAAAATAATGGGATTCGGGCAAAACTTCGAAAAGATGATAAAGACCATTTATGACAATCAGAGGGCGAGCATCTTAGTTAATGGAGACAGGACAAGAACATTCCAAATCAGAAAGGGAGTAAGGCAGGGCTGCCCCTTGTCACCGCTGTTATTCATTTTGGCTCTAGAAGTTCTGCTACGTAAGATTAGAAATAACAAGGAAATTAAAGGCCTAAAAATTAGAAATGAGACCTATAAAACACAAGCCTTTGCGGATGACGTGGCACTAATACTAGAAGACCCATTAACATCAGGACAAAAAGTACTAGAAGAATTGAGTAAATATGGAGAGGTGGCTGGCTTTAAACTGAACAAATCTAAAACCAAAATATTAACTAAGAATATAACGGAAGCGCAGAAGAACGAGATAGAAGGAACTTTGGGCCTAAAGGTTGTCCCAAAAATAAAATATCTAGGAATTTGGCTAACCAAAAGGTGCTCATCTCTAAGAGACGATAATTATACCCCACTAATTAAAAAATTAAAACAAGATTTGGATAGATGGAAAAAGATTAAATTGTCACTTATAGGCAAAATTGCGGCAATTAAGATGAACATCCTCCCCAAGATCCTATTTTTATATCAAAATCTACCAGTGATTTTAGAGAAAAATTTTTTCCTAGAATTAAATAAGATTATTAGGGAATTCGTTTGGGAGGGAAAAAAATCGAGGATCTCACTCAAAATTCTACAGGAAAAAAGGAACGTGGGAGGATTTGGTCTCCCGAATTGGGAAATGTATTACAGAGCAGCAAAGTTGATTTGGATAAGGGAATGGATCACCTTAGAGAACAAGAGAATCCTAATGCTAGAAGGCCACGATTTACAGAGAGGGTGGCATTCATACTTATGGGACAAAGACAAGAAAAAGAAAACCTATTTCCACAGGCATAAAATTAGGGACTCCTTAATACAAATGTGGGCGGGGATCAGGCAGAGACACTATACAAAAGTTCCAAATTGGCTCTCTACGGTAGAGGCATTGATTTACCCCAACAGGTGGGGAATGGAGAAACTGTGCAGATATAAAGATATCATTGACGGAGGGGGAAACCTCAAATCAAATGATGCTCTGAAAGACCAAGGCATAACTTTAGATTGGTGGACTTACCTGCAAATAAAATCAAGATACCAGAAAGATAAAGATGAATTTGGCATAGAATTGAGATATAACGGATTGGACAAAATCTTGATGGGACCAGGGAAAAAAGCGCTGGCCAAGCTATATAATTATTTACTGGATGAAGATAGAAATGAGGATACAATTAGAAACCAATTGAGAGCATGGGAGAGAAACATTGGGCATAGTTTGAACTTTAATGAATGGGAAGAGGCGTGGAATAAAAATTATAAATTAACTAGAGCAGCCACGTATAAGGAAAATCATTATAAAATGCTCCATAGGTGGCATTTAGCCCCTGCAAGATTATCAAAGATGTTTCCCAATGTGCACCCAAATTGTTGGAAATGCGGTCATGGGCAGGGCACCTTCTTTCACATGTGGTGGACATGCCCCGAAGCAAAAAGATACTGGAGCAAAATTCGGAGATGGTTGAAAGACATACTCAAAGAAGAAATTGACTTGACTCCAGAAATATTTCTCCTGGGAATGGTAAAGAAAGGGCATGGAAAGGAAAAGGTCCACCTCCTAATACATATTACTACAGCTGCCAGACTGGCATATGCTCAATACTGGAAAAAGAAAGACCTACCACCAGATGACCTTATAATTAGCAAAATATTAGAGTGTGCAGAGACAAGTAAATTAACGCACGAAATAAGTGATGATGAAAATTCAGATTACGATACTGTGTGGGGAAGATGGTACGAATGGATAAATGATAGAATTAAGGAAGGAGTTTAAAGGTGCAGAAATTAATTAGAAATGTATAGTATAAAAGACACCAGATATTTCTTTCATGTACATATGTATAAACACTGCAAATCCGATGTCAAACAAAGTTGTTATTATATTTAATCTGTCTTAAAAAATCAATAAAGTGTAAAAAAAAAAAAAAAAAAAATAAGAGATGCAAGCAGTTGTTGACTCGACAAGAACAGCTGGAAAATCCAAGAATAAATTTGACAGGCCTGCACAAACCATGATCCATCTGGAAGTGGACAACAACAGAAGTTTGGCAAGCAGCTCAATCACCTCTGTGCATCTTGGGGCCTGGTTGCCAGATTGTGCAGGGGGAACCAGTATTTGGAGAATGAAAGAGATAGTTGGATATTGGTTTTGTTCAGTTTCCCACCGTATTATGAAACCACAATCTCACTCGTCCGTTTTATTTTACACCAGGGACTGACTGCTATGGGGTGGCTGTTGGCAAACCCTCTTCCTTTGAATTGCCAAGTCTATTATACGCATATATAGTTAAAATTCAATAAATTGCTCCCTCGTATGGATTTGTGGAGTGTGCTGTGTCTCTCCCAACTTCCTTTCCTCCCATTCTGGAGGTGGGGGTGGGGGGGAAACAGGAGCCAAAAATGTATTCCAGCTGGGTATAAAAAAACTTAGATCTAGAATTCTCCCTTATCTATTACTGGTGGAATGCATCAGCTAATGAATTTTATCCAAGCAATGCTGATAATTCCCAGGTCTTTCTGCAACCAACATGTGTGGAATACCAGCTAAGGAAACAAAACATGGCTATTTGTGTGTATTGCATAGACGTTTCATGCTGTATGATGACAGTTGTCTTTCTCAGCCACACAGCAGTGCAAGATAACCATTGTGGTTTGAAACAGTAAGAGTGGGAGAAAGGCAGAGATGAACAGGGAGCATCTGAGGCATAAGGATGCCTCAGATGCTGGGTATTTGCGGGACCGCCTTCTGCCGCCAATAGCCTCCCACTGACCAGTACGCTCCCACAGAGAGGGACTCCTCAGGGTGCCGTCAGCCAGACAATGTCGGCTGGCGACCCCCAGGGGGAGGGCCTTCTCTGTGGCAGCTCCTGCCCTCTGGAATGATTTGCCCCCGGAGATATGAAGGATATTGGCTCTCCGGGTCTTTCGCCGTGCCCTAAAAACTTTTCTTTTCCATCAAGCAGGGCTGGCGTGAAACCCCCCGCCACACACCTTTTTCTAGCTTTTTTAGTTTTTTAAATTGTCAATGAGTTTTAGTTTGAATGTTTTAAATTTTGGGGCCAAAGTCATGAAATTCTTTAAAACTTTTAAATTTTGTATTGGTATGTGTTTTAGTTTTGTCTGTGCACCGCCCTGAGTCCACTAGGAGAAGGGCGGTATACAAATTGAATAAAGTAAGTAAGTAAGTAAGTAAGTAAGTAAGTAAGTAAGTAAGTAAGTAAGTAAGCAAATAAATAAATAAATAAATAAATAAATAAATAAATAAATAAATAAATAAGGTTGCTGCTTCGTTCTTCAAGCTTTTAAGAAGTGGTGTCTTCATTCAGTACCTAAAGGCCATAGAAAACTGTTTTGTGAGTTTGCTATATATGCCGCATGAAACTCTGCTTAGTCTGCATTTTTGACATGCTTAAAATCTGGGTTGGCTCCCCTTTAGGAACATGACTTGCACGAAAAAGGTCCATGAACTGTCGATGGCAGGGGTCTCAAACTCAATTTCATTGAGGGCTGCCTCAGGATTGTGTTTGACCTCAGGTAGCCAGGGTGGGTGTTGTTAGGATGGGCATGGCCAGCTGGACGTGACATCACAGGTGTTGGGAGCACCTGTGGTGGCCAAGTGCTAAAGCAGGACTTCCCTCAGATCCTCCCTCACTCTCATTACAATCTCCTTCCTTCCTTCCTTCCTTCCTTCCTTCCTTCCTTCCTTCCTTCCTTCCTTCCTTCCTTCCTTCCTCCCTCCCTCCCTCCCTCCCTTCCTCCTTTCCTCCCTTTTCTTCTTTTTCCTTCCCTCATCATTCTCCTTTCTTCTTCCTTCCCCTCTTTCCTTATTTTTCCTTCCTTGCTCTCTTCCCATCTTCCCTTCTTTTTGCTTTTCCTTCCCCCCCGCTTCTCCTTTCCTGTCCCTTCTTGCATGCTTATATGCAAAAGGGGAAACATTTCTCCTTTTGTTTTGTTTTTAGTTTGTTTTGCTAGCCCTCTGCCAGTGAAAAATGGAGCTCGGAGGTGGTGGGATGTTATCTGGCCCTCCCGAGCTCTGTTTTCTCTGGCAGAGGCACCACGGTCCGGTCCTTTGCTGTTTCCAGGGTGGCCCTACGGGCGAGATCTAAGCCCCCCATGGGCTGGATCTGGCCCGTGGGCCTTGAGTTTGACACCCCTGGTCTATGGCATCTCCAGGTAGGAATGTGAAGGATATGTGCAGGTGTGGGTTCTACTTACCTTTACTACCGGTTCGCAATGGTACTGTGCGTGCGCACTCGCTTCGCTTACGCGCATGTGTGCTCTTCTGCGCATGCGCAGAAGCATTTTGATGACATCGGGGTCGGTGGGCGGAGCCTCCTGCCAGTTTTACTACCGGTTCTATAGAACGGTTGCAAACCAGGGGCAACCCACCACTGGATATGTGTTAAAAAAAACGTGGAGAATCCTGAAAAATCCAACATCAACTAAAATAAGCCAGATAATAGAGGTTTTGAGTGTAGCTCCTCAAATCTCTGGTTTTTCTCCTTCAAGTTGGAACTGAGAAGAACATAGAAATAAAGAAGAGAGGCTTATGTGAGGGAACTAGATTGCCTGTGCAGTTCTACATTAAATGAAGTAGTTATATTTCGCTTATTGTACAGGATGTCAGCTTTCTATTATCCAGGACTCACCTAGAGTGATTAAATGATTGACAGTGGAACTAGGTTTTTCTCTGAAGGGTGAAGACCATCCATAATAGGAGACCATCCATATTTTTTGTTGCTTGTTGTGGCTTTGTCCATTTCAACAATGAGTACTTTTATTTTTCTCCCTCAGAAGTCTAATCTCATCTGTCAAAGGATATTGTTTAAGGTCCGACCATGTTGGAAGTCACACAGCCAGGGGTGGGCTTCAAACATTTTAGCAAGGGGTTCTCTGCCTGGTTGCTGGGTGGGCGTGGCCATGGTGGGCATGGCCTAGTCGGCCTCCTGTTCCATGGTGGTGACGGGGAGGTGTTTTTGCCCTCCCCGGGCTCCAGAGACTTTCCTCAAGCCTCCGGGAGGGTGAAAAGAGCCTCCCCAGGCTCTGGAGGCCCTCTGGAGGCCTGTTTCTGGCTTTCCTGAACTTCTGGTAGGCCCATTTTTCACCCTCCCCAAGCCTCCGTGCGTGCCCTGCACTTACCTGCATCCCAAATGGGACGTGTGGTGACTCCTGGGAGGCACAGGATGGGCGGGGCCAGCCAGGAGTGGGATTTGGGGGTTCTCCAAACTGCACAGAATCTTAGCTAGAGGTTCTCCCGAACCCCTGCGAATCCCCAGCGGCCTACCTCTGCATACAGCTATATTTGATTTTGGATTTGAGTTTTCTTTAACCACTTTCAAGATGGATACTCAAATGTCAAAGAAAGGCAGATATAATGAAACTTGATCAGGGCCCAATTAGCCCTGTGAGCTTCATCCATTGCTGCTATAAAGAAAAACATCAGAATATATTTGTCTTCTTGGGCACATACTGAATAGACCCACATAACTTCTCTCATCTCATATTTCTAAACTCTGTTGATTCTTTCTGTTCAAATGAGATGTAATATAACTAAAAGCGACACTGAAGGTTTTGATAGTACAACAAATAATAAAGCAGACTTAAAATACATAAAAATGATTGAAATAGCGTCAGAAGGCCTTTTTCAAACTGACATGCTTCAAGGTAGCAATTCTACAATTGTTTTGAAAGAGGCTGGAATCTGGCTGTACTCCCAGACTCGTAACTAACAATAACTATCACAACCACATTCTAATTTGAATTTTTTAAAAATACATTTCTTGAAATGGCAGCCACTGTGGAAATATAGCAGCACATAACAGGCTCTGGATTTGTGTATATTTAATGGCTGGAATGTTTTCTTGATTGACTTTAAAAACAATCCATAAACGAGAGAATGGTTGCCAATGAACAGAGATAACCAAGGCATGTAAACAAAGAAAACGACAAAGTCTGGCCAAAGTATTTGAGAAGGAGAATATTGATACCATTAACTATATATTTACCTGTGAGTATATCCCATTGACTTTATTAATAAACAGTCAAATATAACTGAGCAGCACAACAAAAAAAGATTGTTGTTGTTAGTTGTGAAATTGTGTCTGACCCATCGTGACCCCCTGGACAACATTCCTCCAGACCTTCTTGTCCTCTGCCATCCCCCAGAGACCATTTAAGCTCACGCCGACTGCTTCAGTGACTCCATCCAGCCATCTCATTCTCTGCCATCCCCTTCTTCTTTTGAGCCTCTATCGTTCCCAGCATTAGGCTCTTCTGCAGTGAGTCCTTCCTTCTCATTAGGTGGCCAAAGTATTTCAGTTTCATCTTGAGGATCTGGCCTTCTAAAGAGCAGTCAGGGTTGATCTCCTCTAGGACTGACCGGTTTGATCGCCTTGCAGTCCAAGGGCCTCGCAGGAGTCTTCTCCAGCACCAGAGTTCAAAGACCTCAATTCTGTGGCGCTCAGCCTTCCTCATGGTCCAACTTTCACAGCCATCCATTGCAACTGGGAAAACCATAGCCTTGACTATATGCATTTTTATTTGGCAGGGTGATGTCTCTGCTTTTTAGTATGCTGTCTAGATTTGCCATAGCTTTCCTCCCCAGGAGCAAGCATCTTTTAATTTCTTGGCTGCAGTCCCCATCTGCAGTGATCCTGGAGTCCAGGAAAATAAAATCTGTCACTACCTTCATTTCTTCCCCATCTATTTGCCAGGGGGAAAAAAAGATGGAAGAAATTATGTATTGTATGGTAGAATCATAGCAATAGCACTTAGACTGATATATCACTTCACAGTGCTTTACAGTCCACTCTAAGCAGTTTACAGAGTCAGCATATTGCCCCCAACGATCTGGGCCCTCATTTTACTGACCTTGGAAGGATGGAAGGCTGAGTCAAATTTGAGCAAGTCAGGATCGAACTCTCCTATTGCAGAGTTAGCCTGCAATACAGTATTCTAACCACTGCATCACCAGGGCTCTTGGTTGCTTTTAAGATTTACTTCTCTGTCATTGTGAAGGTCCCAACATAATAGGTAGGACCAGAGAGGCATAACCTAATCCAGGGGGTGGATAATTTGTGGTGCCAGAGAAAAAATAATGCCTTCCAACCCCTTCTTCATATCCTTTATATATAGTTTTATCTGACCGTTCTTAGTGAAAATTGATGGAACTATTTCTCAGCATTTGGAGGTGGAGACCATATGAAATGCAGTTAAGTTAAACTAGATAAACTAGAATGACCACAGGTGGGCTAAAAGCAAGGAGGATGGGAGTGACTTTTGACTTCCTGATGGTTTCCCCGCTGACTTTCCTTGCAGAAAGCTGGAACATTGGAAATGATGATCATGTGTGACTGTGGCTGACTCCAGTGATACTGAAATGTTCAGAACTTTGCCAAATTTTAATCCTATGAGAGTCTTGGGTCCAGGATTTTGGACAAATTCTTTAATTTAGCCCATTGGAGATACACTGATTCAACAATTCTTGCCCTATGATGCATCATTTTACCCAAATAAAGGTTGCAAACAACCAAACAAGTACAAGTGTTTTAATAGTGCATAGATACAAATTCCCCTTTTTTTAAACAAAGCACACAGTTCACAGTCCAATTGAACAGGGAAGTCTATGAAAGTACACTAGTGGCTAAAATTGTGGAAACCTTTTGGGAAAAGTGTATTTTCTAAAACTAGCTAATAACAGCACTTTTTTGGGGGGGGGAGTAGTACCATAAAATTATATATCAATGGAAAGATAATTTAATCAAGAATGTAATGCAGTAACTTTTATGAAGGATTTGCTATTAGAATAGCAGTTACAGTATAAGGAAGAAAAGTGAAACATGTAGAAAAAAGGAAATATACAAAAATGATCACCATAGATAAAAACGAGATATACAAAATTTATCACCATGTCAGTTAATACTTAGTTGGGTAACCTTTAGCATGAATTACGGCCTTAACAACGTCTTCCCATGGAGTGAACCAAGTCTTCTAGTTCTGCAGCTATTATAATGTGAAACCAAGATTGAATGTTTGCTTCTATTGGGTTTTATTGCTGGGTTGCTTCTGACTAACAAGTTTCTTTAGTCGGCTCCATAGATTTTCAATTGGGTGAAGGTCTGGGCTATTCCCAGGCCATTCCAGCAGTGGAATATGATTATCATAAAACTCAAAAAAATAAAAAATAAATAAATGGTGTTATTAGTCATCAAACCTCAAAAATACACTTTTCCCAAAAGGTTTCCACAATTTTGTCCACTACTGTATATGCTACAATATTCTAGTTTAGGAGAACATGAATGCTACGGAAAATTTTTTCTAGTTGAGACATAAAACACTTAAGAATATAAAGTCATACAAATCCTTTCATAGTCCATGTCTACTAATTTCTTGTGTACATTTGTAAAGAATTCTTGTTGATTTTTATTTGGTGCATAAATTACTGTAAGTAGCATTTGTTTCTGTTCTATCTCCAATTCCACCATCAAAATTCTACCTTCTGTATGTCTTAGATTTTATTTTTTCCTTTACATATATGGCAATACCTCCTTTCTTTTTATCTGCTAAAGTTGTTATAATAATGTTCCTAATTTTCTATTTTCTAATAATTTTCTATATTCTTTTTGTATATGAACCTCTTGGAAGCATATCACTAGTTTAGTTCAGTTTAGTTTAGTTTATTATATTTATATACTGCCCTTCTCCTGAAGGACTCAGGGCAGTGAACAACCATGGTAAAAACAATATACAACAAAAATTTTAAAACTTAATTAAAATAATTCAATCATTGGCCGAATTTAAAACACCCAACTAAAATCATTTTAAAACCCCTATCAAAACCCAATTTAAAAACCTTTATCCCGTCAGACCAGCTTGCTGGAATAATAGGGTCTTCAAAGCACGACGGAAAGTGCGGAGGTCAGGGATCCTTCGTATGTCCGGGGGCAGTTCGTTCCATAGGGCCGGGGCCCCCACAGAGAAGGCTCTCCCCCTGGGGGTCGCCAGCCTACATTGTTTGGCCGACGGCACCCTGAGGAGGCCCTCTCTGTGGGAGCGTATTGGTCGGTGGGAGGCAATCGGTGGCAGAATGCGGTCCTGTAGATAACCAGGTCCTAAGCCATGGAGCGCTTAGGACCTGGTTATCATAAATGGTATGATTGGCTCGAGATTAGGGAAAGTAAATGTGAGTAAACAGTGGAGAGAAGAAGGTGACAAATGTGCAAAATATTGTATCTGAAGAAAATTAAAAATAAAGGGACGATAAAGATAATGATAATAAAGGATGGGGAAAATGGGGAATGTATATAGTAGAAAATAAGAGGAACAAAACTGATATGTAAGAAGAAACACATATCATGTGTTTATGTTTTGTATGCTGTGCTGTGTTGTTGTGGTAAAAACAATAAAAGTAAAATAAAATAATAAAAAATGAATATTTAAAGTCATGGTGGTAACAGCTGATTAACCGGGAAAACAAATATAAGTAAGTCTTTCCATTTGATCAGCTCAGTGTAAGAAAATTAAAACTCGTATGCCAGGCAGAATCAACTGTTAGGAGAACAGGGCTGATTACTTATCTCTTTAGGAAACGGGTTGTCTATGCTGGGAAAAAACAAAAGTGAGAGATTTATCCTGTATGAGAATTCTCAGCCCATTTGGAGTGCCCAGAGATAAAAGCTACAGATATCTCGAAGTGTGTTGCTAATTTTCTTTTCCACAGATACGGAGAGCATATAACCATCCCTCCCCGAAGGCCAGAAAAGCAGGCGAGGGAAAATCACCAACATACAGTCTCAGTACGCCATCTCTTGGCCTTGTTTTCACCTGCATCTCGCATCCTGAACTTCTCTGACTCGTCAAGATACTCTGTTTTACATTTTATGAGCAAACGTCCTTGGTTTTCCTTGACATGTGTTCCCTTCAGAGTTCATGCATGGGCTATGATAATATACCTCTAGTCTGCAAAGCATTAAAGGGAGGATATTGTCAGATATATGATCTAACCAGGAATATAAGCCAGATGTACTCGTTACCGGAAGAAGAACTTCTTTTTGCCATAACGCACTTTTAACTTACTTGGGTTTTTATTGGTATCTATCAGCACCTTCGTTCCCTAGTCAGAAGAGTTCGGTTAATTTTGCTCCTTTTGACCTGGAGTTCTGTAGGGGGCTATCTCTTCCAAATTGAGGCAGAGGCCTCTGAGATTTTAGAACTCTTTTTCGAATTGGTTAAAAAAAGAAATAAACTAACTGATAATCTCATCTCTTCTGTTGATAAGAAGAATCAGTTATAGTTATAGATGTATAATATACATCTAATATATCCTGGTTCAGACCGGATTGCCCAATCCGGTAGCGATGGTGGCTGGTGGTTCAGAGAACCAGTAGCAAAAATCCCTGCCCCTCCCATGCCCAGCTGAGTCGCGCAATCATCAGAGGCTTTTTAAAATTATTTTTAAAAGCATTTTTTCTACAACCTCTTCGGGTGAAAAAATGCTTTTAAAAGTAAAAAAAAAGTCTCTGATGATCGTGCAGCTCAGCTGGGATCGTCAGATGCTTTTAAAAGCATTTTTTCTACAACTTCTTTGGCGAAGAGGTTGTAGAAAAAATGATTTTAAAAGTTAAAAAAAAAATAGGCTATGCCCACTCAGTCACATTACCCCCCCAAGCCACGCCCACAGAACCAGTAGTAACAAATTTTACATTTCACCACTGATATATACATCTAGTTATAGGTGTATACATCCTAAAAAAAAGAACTGAACTACTACTGGATATTAAGTTTATGGGTTCTATAATCTCTCAGGACTTGAAATGGACACCTAACATCAAAAACGTCATCAAAAAAAGCACAACAAGGAATGCTCTTCCTTTGCCAACTCAGAAAGCTCAGACTGCCCAAGGAGCTGCTGATACAGTTTTACACGGGAACTATTGAGGCTGTCATTTGTACTTCTGTGACTTTCTGGTTTGGCACAGCAACCAACTAGGACAGATAGAGACTTCAAGGGATAGTTAGGACCGCAGAAAAAACAATTGCAACCATTGAGGACCTGTATACTGCATGGGTCAGAAAGACAGCTGAGAAAATATCTATAGATCCCTCACATTCTGGACACAAACTGTTTAAACGTCTTCCCTTAAGGCGACACTATAAGGCAGGGATGTCAAACTCAAGGCACGCGGGCCGCATCTAGCCCTGGAAACAGTGAAGGACCGGCCCGCAGTACCTCTGCTATTGAAAACAGAGCTCGGGAGGGCTGCATGTGGCCCTCCTGAGCTCTGTTTTCGGCTGCGACAGCCTCCTGCAGCTCTCTGTCAGCGAAAACAGAGCTCAGGAGGGCCGTGTGCGGGCTGCAGGACATCGAGGTGGCCACACCCACTTGGCTCCCTGAGGTCAAACATAACCCTGATGTGGTCCTCAATGAAATCGAGTTTGGCACCCCTGCTATAAAGCATTATTATTTTACTATTTTATTATTTTACTATTTTATTATTTTTATTTCTTTTATATTGTGCTTTTATGTCCTTGAGTCACCATATGTGATTGGTGGCAATATAAATTTTCTAAATAAATAAATAAATTGCACGCCAAAGCAACTAGACACAAGGACAATTTTTTTCCCCCATGCCATCGTTCTGCTAAACAATTAATTCCCACACCACTATCTTATGTCCTGGGATCTCAAACCATGTAGTAGGGCTGTATTACTATTATCCTTCTCATCTTTCCTATTATCTATTCCTTTAGCATCCTATGACTATAACTTTGTTGTTTGTACCTTATGATTTATGTTGATCATTTTTATTTAGTATCCTGCGACTAGGATACTAAATACATGTGTTTGTATCTTAGGAATTCTGTTGTTGTATTTTAGGATTTATGATGATTGTATTTTATGACTATAATCATGATTTATCACTTGTTGTATCTTAGGATTTATGATGATTGTATTTTATGACTATAATCATGATTTATCACTTGTTGCTTGTATGTACACTGAGAGTTTATACGCCGGAGACAAATTCCTTGTGCGTCCAATCACACTTGGCCAATAAAGAATTCTATTCTAATCATAACAAGACCTCTGTGAACAGATATAAATAAAAACAATACATTTCAGTATTATTCAATATTGTAAGGCTTATGATTGTAAGTGGCCCAGAGTTATCTTGAGGTCAGATGGGTTCAAGAAAAGCCCAATTTTGCTATGTGTTTCAGTCTGATCCTTGAAGTGGCTTCTATGTAGAACTCTTAGGCCTCTATGACTCATGAAGCTGGAGATACCTCTAGGCTATATTGAGGGAAAGGGAGGAGAAGAAACCCAAGGCAACAAATCATTTCTTTTGATATATTTTTTCACGTCTTTAGGAATACAAAAGCAGAGAGGTAGGGAAGCCCTGAGCAGGCCAAGTTCCTACAGATGGTAGTTTTCTACATAACCCATTGAAAACAAATGCTGTCTGATCAGGAGAAAATGAGGAACAAAGTTTGATAGTTTAAGATGGAAAAGGGGAGCCCCACAATTTCTCCCACTCCTGTATTTCTCCCCTCCCCTACCGTTTCAGCTGAGAACAGGATTTTTTTGGCACTTGGAATCAATTAGAGCTGAGGAAACCTTGCCAAATTTCATGCAGTTTGTGGTGGGAAAGCATGTGTGTGCATGTTAATATGCTCACTTCCTTCCACTTTCTATTTCGGACTGTTATATGCCTGTCTGAAGGCTTTGGGATTTGCCCATAGGGAAGGCCCACAAGTGTGTAGGTCATGGCAAGGCATCTTGGGTAAGGCAGCCAGAGGAAAATTAGGTTTACATGGTGCGTACAAGTGCTTAACGTATGCATGATTCATACAGTTTCTCTTGGAAGCATCAAAGTACTTATTACTTGTGCAATAGTACTTTCTTCTCACTCTTTTTCTTTATCTCTCTGGAACCAAATGGGTGTCTTTTTTTCCTCTGTCTTTTTTTAAAATTATTATTATTTTATATATTTATTATACATTTATTTGTTGCATCCATCTTGTATCCAAACCACTCTGGGCAGCTTACAACTCTTGTCTTTGGTTCTCCTGCTTGCGAAAACCAGCCAGTCTGAAGAGCTTTTCCACTTTTGAGATTTTGTTTCTCGTTGTCATAATTAGAAGAAAAAACAAATCAGGCTGGGAAGGGCCAGAGGTCCTCCTGCATTGACTCTGGGCCATGAAATCAACCATCTTTTTTTTTTCTTCAGGTGAAACTAATCATCAGAATTATTGGGTCTGGCTATTAGGGCACACCTGCAGATGGGGAAAAAGTTTTTTTTTTTTTTTTTTTACAAAAATGAAATGAATCTCTTGTATTTGGTCCAGAGGGAAGCCAAGCAATTTAGCAGCAGGCAAATTTATTGATGAGAAGAAAACCTAAGGAAAGAGGTCCCAAAGGTGCTTTTTCAGGAGGCAACTGGACTTCCTTGTTTTTCTTTGAAGATGTTTCGCTTCTCATCCAAGAAGCTTATTCAAGTCTGACAGGATAGTGGGGAATGGAAGGATTTGTGCTCTTTGCAGAGAGCCGGTCCTTTGCATCCTTTTAGAGGGTCCTTGAAGCACTTGGAGGTTTATCTGTGTCCTCAGGGTCACCTGAGTGGTGCTCCTGGTTCCTGTAGTCTGCAATTTTTTTCCTCTGGAAATCCATTCCTACTCCCACACCATTCAATGGGTGCTCATCCCAAATTGTATAGCTAAAAGCCTGTAGAGATTCTCAGTCTTCCAGGTCACGATTGTCCCAAAGGTGTTTTTTCAGGAGGCAACTGGACTTTCTTGTTTTTTCTTTGAAGACGTTTCGCTTCTCATCCAAGAAGCTTCTTCAGCTCTGACTGGATGGTGAGGAATAGAAAGAAAAAAAATGAGAAAGTCCAGTTGCCTCCTGAAAAAGCACCTTTGGGACAACCATGACCTGGATGACTGAGAATCTCTAGAGACTTCTAAGGAAAGAGGTACAAAATGTGTCATGCTAATTTTTTTTAATTCTAGCTGTCTGAATCTTAGTAACTAGAACTTGTGGGGGGAAATGGTTTCAATGGAAGATAATGTGACATCTGCTATTTTCTGATAGACCTAAACATTATTTTAAAGAGACAATAAAACCTGTAATGATGGTGTACCCACATCTATGAGATCTGGGTACAGATCAAATGAGTTGCGGTGGCGCAGTAGTTAGATTGCAGTACTGCAGGCTACTTCTGCTGACTGCCGGCTGTCAGCAGTTTGGCAGATCGAATCTCACCAGGCTCAAGGTTGACACAGCCTTCCGTCCTTCCGAGGCAGGTAAAATGAGGACCCAGATTGTTGGGGGCAAGAGGCTGACTCCGTAAACTGCTTAGAGAGGGCTGTAAAGCACTATGAAGTGGTATATAAGTCTAAGTGCTATTGCTATTGCTTGCTAAGGGATCCTCTACAATATTGTAGGTCCATCACTTTCCCAAGTCTTCATTTCTTTCCTTCTGATTGTATGGTCAATGATGCAGAACAGGAGAAGAAAAAGGGAAAGAGATGGGGACACTAGTCATGAGAATGGAAGTTTTTTTTGGACTGCGGTCCAACCTACAAAATCCTGCAATTTGGGGGGAGTTAGCAAGAACACTCAGAATATTTGAGCTCGTTGGAGGATTATAAATAGGGAGTTGTCCATTCCTATTAAAATTTAGATAACATTCTAACTACTACTACCATGGCAGCACAGTGGTTAGAGTGCAGTGCTGCAGGCTACTTCTGCTGACAGCCGGCTGCCTACAATTTGGAAGTTTGAATCTCACCAGGCTAAAGTTGACTCTGCCTTCCATCCTTCCAAGGCCGGTAAAATGAGGACCCAGATTGTTGGGGGCAAGAGGCTGACTCCGTAAACCGCTTAGAGAGGGTGTAAAGCACTGTAAAATGAGGACCCAGATTGTTGCAAGAAATATGCTGACTCTGTAAACTGCTTAGAGACGGCTGTAAAGCACTGTGAAGTGGTATATAAGTCTAAGTGCTATTGCTATCTTCCTTCCTTCCTTCCTTCCTTCCTTCCTTCCTTCCTTCCTTCCTTCCTTCCTTCCTCCCTTCCTTCCCTTCCTTCCCTTCCCTTCCCTTCCGTCCTCCCAGTGGTTAGAATACAGTATTGCAGGCTAACTCTGCCCACTGTCAGCAGTTCAATCCTAACTGAGTGGCTCAAGGTTGACTCAGCCTTCCATCCTTCCGAGGTCGGTAAAATGAGGACCCAGATTGTTGCAAGAAATATGCTGACTCTGTAAACTGCTTAGAGACGGCTGTAAAGCACTGTGAAGTGGTATATAAGTCTAAGTGCTATTGCTCTCTTCCTTCCTTCCTTCCTTCCTTCCTTCCTTCCTTCCTTCCTTCCTTCCTCCCTTCCTCCCTTCCTCCCTTCCCTTCCCTTCCCTTCCCTTCCCTTCCATCCTTCCCAGTGGTTAGAATACAGTATTGCAGGCTAACTCTGCCCACCCTCAGCAGTTCAATCCTAACTGAGTGGCTCAAGGTTGACTCAGCCTTCCATCCTTCCGAGGTCGATAAAATGAGGACCCAGATTGTTGGGGGCAAAGATGCTGTCACTGTAAAACCGCTTAGAGAGGGCTGTAAAGCACTGTGAAGCGGTATATAAGTCTCAGTGCTGTTGCTATTCAAATATTTCTTTGGTAAAGTTATTGGAGGTTTCTTAATGAGAGAAAAGGGTTTCAAATATAATTTGTTGCAAGTACCTCCTATTTATTTCTTTTGGTGCTTCAGTCTGTTGCATCATGATTCTTGGAACTAAGACATTCTTGGACAAAGGATTTGGTTGCCTGAATTTATATGGAAAAGTTGATCCAAAAAAGAAATAAAAGGAATTGTTGAAATCTTTCATAGAAATGTGTGCTAAAATGAATTTTCAAGCAGCAAGCATGCAACAATGTTTAACATTTTATCACAATAGTTAGTTAACATGCAGTGCTATACTTTGATGCTATCCAATATTATGTCTGATAAATGAAAGATTATAATAATAGGTTATATCCAATGATGTCCAATAAAATAGTTTAAATTATAAGTATTTCATAAGAGAGGAAATACAAAAGAAAAGCTGCCCAAAGAAAATAGATTTTGTAATAAAATTTTGCATTTGGAATGTACATTTTATCATTCAAAAGTCCTCATTCTAAACTGGATTAATAAATTGTCAAATATTTTCAAATGGACAACTGAATATTGATTATTGTTACTGAAGGAGGTTTTCAGGATGTAATAATAAACCATTTTGACATAGAGTTGCATGCATATATGTATGTATGTGTGTAAATAGATTTTATGGTTCCACTACAAAAACAAGCGCCTAACTCCACATTTATTTAAAACCATATGTTTCCACTGAAACGTGTTAAATGTCGTCTCCCTTCTTAAAAATTGAGACTTTAAAACTTGAAGTTGCAGCTGTGTTTACAGCCGAGATAGTTAATACTTCTACATAATGAAAGCTTCCTGCGTTTAAAGTTTTCAGACAAAATCAAGAGAAAAATGATTTTGCCTAGTGGCCTACATACGTATGTGTAAAATAATTCTGTAAAATATGAAAAGGTCAGCTCTCCAATCTCCCAGGGGAATGTCGTTGTGAATGAATTCTGTTCTAAAAGCAGCGCTCCTGAAGAATTTAAAATAATCTCAACATTCTGTTCAGAAAACTCAGATGACCCAACGGGCAAAGTGACTATTAATAATCTGCTGGATGATAAACAATGTTCCAGAGAACTGGATAGAAAACTAAGACAATTTTCCCTCAGGAAGTCATGGCGACGTGGTGACAGCAATGCTTAAAGAAAGAAGGTTTAGACGCAAACACAAAAGTGTCTGTGGACAAAAGTATGAAAGCATTTCTCCAAAGCATCCTTTTTTCCTGCAAACAAAAGGAACCCAAAACTTTAGATTGTAATTTGAGAGGATTGCTATATTTTCAAGGCTGGTTCTGATATCTTGGATAAGAAATCAGTGCGAGTCCATTTGGAATATTGGCTAAGGAGCCAGCCTAGAAACGAGGAGCCTATGAATTCTAGTCCAAACTTTGGGCACAAAACCAACTGGGTGAGGTTGGGCCAGTTGCTCTCTCTCAGCAGGGGTGGCCTTCAAAAATTTTAGTAAGGGGTTCTCTGCCCAGTTGCTGGGTGGGCGTGGCCATGGTGGGCTGGCCTAGTCGGCCTCCTGCGCCCCCCTCCTGTGTGTGTGGGGGTGTTTTTGCCCTCCCTGGGCTCCGGAGGCTTTCCTCGAGCCTCCAGGAAGGTGAAAACGTCCTCCCCAGGCTCCAGAGGCCCTCTGGAGGCTGGAAACGGCCCCGTTTCTGGCCTTCCCAAACTTCTGGTAGGCCCGTTTTTCACCTTCCCTGAGCCTCTGTGTGTGCCCTGCACTTATCTGCACCCAAAATGGGCCTCATGGGGACTCCTGGGAGGGGAGGGGAGAGGAGGGCAAGGCCAGCCAGGAGTGGGATTTGGGGGTTCTCCAAACTGCACAGAATCTTAGCTAGAGGTTCTCCCAAACACCTGCGAACCCCCAGCAGCCCACCCCCTGTCTCTCAGCCACAGGAAGATAATAGCAAACCCCTTTAGAAGAACCATACGAAAAAACTGCAGGACCTGTCCAAGTAGATTGGCAGGAGAAGAGGAGGAGGAGGAGAACTAACTGAAGGTGCAGTTAAATGGTCAAATAGCTATTGAGTAACTGCCAGGCTCTATCAACTCCAGTGAAAAACATCTGCTGACAGATAATGAGGAACTCCTCAGCTTGAGACCTTGGGGTTAGAGTAGATAATACATGAGTGAAGGACCTGCGAGGCCTCTCCTGTCTGTGCTTCTATTTAGATTTTGTTTATTTGATTACATGGTATCCCCTGCCTCATTCCCTTCCTCCAAATAGCACTCAAGAGAGTTAAGCTAAGGAAAACAAAAAGATACTGCAAATCAAACAAAAGCAAGATGGGTTTAGCAAACAGGGTTACATAGATTTTCTCAAGAGGTGGACAAAAGCCTGAAGTTGGATTTTCTCATTTATTAACATTACAGAGCATCACGGTGGCAGAGAAAGGCATTTATGAGTCTCCTCTGTGGTCCTTTATCCTTCTTGGAAGCTGAATGGGAGATCTTTACCTAAAAGAAAAGCAAATACTGTATATCCAACAATGAATTAGGGGACTGGAAAGTAAAACATACAAAGAACAATTACAGGAACTGGCATGGCTAGTCTAGTGAAGAGAAGGACCAGAGGAGACATGATATCAGGGTTCCAATATTTGAGGGGCTGCTACAGAGAGGAAGGGGTCAAGCTATTTTCAAAGGCACCTAAAGGCCAGACAAGGATGGAAACTGATCAAGGATAGATTCAACCTAGAAAGAAGGAGAAATTTTCTGAGTGACAAAAATCAACCAATGGAACAGAAGTTGCCTTCAGATGCTGTGGGAGCTTCATCACTGGAGGCTTTCAAGAAGAGATTGGACTGCCATTTGTCAGAAATGGTGTAGGGTCTCCTGTTTGGGCGGGGGTTGGATAACAATGATATTCATGTTATCGGAGCTAATGATACTCACCAATTCGATTGACAAACTGTCGTCAAGTCAGCATTGATTCTCACCAACTACATAAAATGACATTTTGCAAGATGATCTGTCCTTAAGCTGGACCTTCAGGTGTTCCACTGGGGCATCCATTGCTGTTGTAATCAAGTCTATCCATTTTGTGCTTGTCATCCTTCTCTTTCCTTTCACCTTTCTCAGACATATGGACTTCTCAAGTAGCTTTAAAAGAGGATTAGGCAAAGTAAGGAAGGCAAGGACTATTTTGGATAATTGGTTTTGTTTGTTGCCATTTTCAAATAAAAAAGCATGTGTTAAATACCAGCTGCCGGGGAGAAATATTGATAGAAGTCTATCACTTTCATTTGTGAACTCTCAGATATATCTGTTAAATACTAGATGCCCCAAAAGATCCAGTCTAGGCTGTGGGATTTTGAGTTGATCCAACATTAATTTTTTTTCCTTTTAATGATCCTGTAATCCATTGCATTGGGGTAGAGTTGGGACAATTGAATGGAGTTGAGCATTTACTGGCAGATGCCCTTCCTAATGCCTATGCAGAGCTCACAGCAGATAGTTTCTCTTTCCGCCCAGAGAGAGAAATATCTGCTGCTACCTAATTGCAAGGCAAGAGCTCCACCTCCATGCCACCATACCACTCTATGCATCATCTTGCATTAGTAAACAGGAATTAAATTGCCTGGATTTTTAGGACACAGTCCTAAGGACTGTAAAAATTCAGCCAAAACCACTTAAGAATTTAACATTGCTCTCAACATTGGGATGTTTAAAGTTCCATTTAAACAACACCCAGGAGAAGCAAAGTCCATTAAACACTGATCATAGTAAGGCTTTCATCTGAATAAATATGCTTATTGCTGCCTACAGACTTCTTCTCCTTTACAAATTTGTCTGGCAGCTTGTTCTTAACTCTGAAGTTAGAGATTCATGTCATCCAAGCAGCTCTGGCAATGTTTTTTGTAATCCCATGCATATATTTATTTGCCCATAAGCCTATTTTATCTCAGTTTTGCTTCACTCTACTACCATGTGATGTTCCGTTCACATTTTCTCTCATAAGTCCATGTCCATAGGGTGTGATAAAAAATAAAATCCAGATGATAATAACGATGAGGCAATCAAAGCTCTATCTGATTTTGATCCTACCAGCCATCATAGTTTACCATATTTTGGATACAGCCTTCCTCTAGCAGCCCTTTGGCTGTCCATGTTTCCACTGAATGTCAAGGGGAGAATGTCTGGGGGATTCCTTTCTCGAATTTCAAAATGTGGGCAGCAAGAGTGCTTCAAAGTGATGAATATATACACAACAAAAGATATATGCAGTAATGGTTGAATAAAGCAGGTGGAAACTAGAAGATAAATATTAATAATATATATATATAAGAAAAGAATGCAAGAAATTGTATTATACATAAGCGAACATTAGTATTAATATTACAGTAGTAGTAGTAGTAGTAGTAGTAGTAGTACTTCTTCTTGTTGTTGTTGTTGTTGTTGTTGTTGTTGTTATTATTATTATTATTATTATTATTATTATTATTATTATTACCATGTTTTCCCCAAAATAAGATCTGGTTTATATTAATTTTTGCTCCAAAAGATGCATTAGGGCTTATTTTCCAGTTAGGTCTTATTTTGGGGAAAATACAGTACTAAACGCCTCCGTCTGCTGATAATCTTAACTTTTTGGGGTAGGGCTTATATTAAGAGCATCCTGGAAAATGATAGCTAGGCCTTATTTTCCCATTGGGTCTTATTTCCAGGGAAACAGGGTATTATTAAAGGGATGCGGTGGCTCAGTGGCTAAGAGGCTGAGCTTGTCGATCGAAAGGTCTGGCAGTTCAGTGGTTCGAATCCCTAGTGACGCGTAATGGGGTGAGCTCCCGTTACTTGTCCCAGATTCTGCCAACCTAGCAGTTCAAAAGCATGTAAAAAATGCAAGTAGAAAAAATAGGGACCACCTTTGGTGGGAAGGGAACAGCGTCCTGTGCGCCTTTGGCATTTAGTCATGACAGCCACATGACCATGGAGACATCTTCAGACAGCGCTGGCTCTTCAGCTTAGAAACGGAGATGAGCACCACCCCCTAGAGCCAAAAACAACTAGCACGCATGTGAGGGGGAACCTTTACCTTTACTATTGCACATTGTAAGTATGTGATGTAAGAATTTCATTGTAAATAAGCAATTACTAGTATTTTAATTATGGTTGTTAGTATTAATATTATTCTCATTATCATCTTATTAATACTTTGTATGAACAAATGGATCCAGACAATACACTGTTCATTAAGCATTTATGTATTTTAAAGAAGAAAAAAAAGTATAAATAAACAATTATTAAAAAAACGATATATGCAGTAACTCCTCCACCTCTTCTAATAAAACCAACTTTGAAATACCTCCATGTTAAATCAAAACAAAGCAAGAAATAAAATCAAGCACTGGCATGGAGGGGCTTCATTACGGGGAAAATGCTTTACAGAAACTACAAGGCAGATTTCATCATAGTATTAACACCGACCTGTTATACATAAAATGTATTTTCCGTTTCCTGCTTGACTTCCCATCCTCCAGGCCAAAGGATGACATCCAAGCTCTGGGGTTGCACAGATAACCTTTACTTTTAATATCCGTATTATATCATCTTTGCTCAAGAATCACATCCTGATGTTTTTAAAACAAGATGCTTGAATTCCCCCCTTCTCCATCTCTCCCCGCCTCTTTGCTTTACTCTGGTTACCTATAAAAGTATGCCAGGCTATAATCCACAGCAGCAGGCAAAGAAAGCCAAACATATTGGCTTAGTTAGGAAGTTTCCAGATGAGCTGAAATCATATTTTAGATGTACTCTGTAAGCTGGAAGGTTTGAATTGCATCACATTTCTCACAGCTGGGAGGAGAAACCCTGTTTTTTTTTTATTTGTTATTTGTCTGTCTTCATCTGTGCAAACAAACACCTGTAGAACATTACAGATCCAGCTTGGATTAACAGACTTTCTCACTTGGATCAGAGCACAAACAGAGAGGGCTGCTCTAAATGGTTGTGGGATCATCACCTTGTAGGAACATAGTCTCCAAAACCAGACTAATACTAGCTGGGAAGGTTTCCTTCTCTTCTCCACAGCTAAATTACAGAGAAGGCTTAGAAAATGTCAGCTAAGGTTGCAAAATTATAAAATGACAATGTCAACTGCATATAAAGAAAATTTGTATAAGATGTTTTACAGGTGGCATCTACCCCTGATGAGAATAGCCAGAATGTTCAAGAATAAATCTGAAAAATGTTGGAAATGTCATCAGATACCGGGTTCATATTACCATATGTGGTGGACATGTGCAGAAGCCAAAAGATACTGGACTAATATCCACACATGGTTGGAAAAAATGACAAAAAAACATATAGATTTTAAACCAGAGATTTGTTTTATTGGGGATTATACCTGGAATATATAATAAAGAACTGAGATATTTGATTGTGAATGTATTAACAATGGCTAGGATTGTGTTTGCTAAAAATTGGAAAAATGAGAAAATACCATCGCAGGATGAAGTTATTAAGAAAATAATGGAATGTGCTGAAATGAGTAAATTGACATTTGAAATTAGAGAACAAGAAGATAAACAATACTATAAGATATGGGACCTATTTTATCAATGGTTAGATAAAAAAATATGGAAATGAAATATGGTAGAGATTTTCACAATACAAGAACTGTAGAACTATGTGAAATATAACATATAGATGTATTATTATTGGATAGATTCAAGAGGATGAAATGAATGTTATAATAAAAATTAACTCAAATCTTAGAATACTTTGAATGATAATGAGGGAAGAAATAGCCATAGTTAAATAAATAATTAATGAGGATAACAATATATAGACATATATTAGGTCGATGATATGAGAATCTAGGTAAATTTTAAATTGTAAGCTATGAATTTGGTGAATGATGCACAAAAGATTTGTAAGCAACCGACACACTGCAATTGAAGATGGTTTTATGTATGTTTGTTTAAAAATAAAAATCTTAAAAAAAAGAAAAGAAAAGAAAATGTCAGCTGAGATGCAGCACAATTTCCCCCCCAACTATTTGCTTCCAGTAGAGCATCGAGCAGTTGGCTTGCCTTTTTATCTTATCTTGTCCAAAAACATTTTACTAATAACCATAATACCAATAGTAATAGCACTTAGACTTATATATGGCTTTATTGTGCTTTACAGCACTTTCTAAGTGGTTTTACAGACTCAGCATATTGACCTCAACAATCTGGGTCATCATTTTACCAACCTCAGAAGGATGGAAGGCTGAATCAACCTTGATCTGGTCAGGATCAAACTCCTTGCAGTGGGCAGAGTTAGCCTCCAATACTGCATTCTAACCACTGTGCCACCACAGTCCTTCCTTCCTTCCTTCCTTCCTTCCTTCCTTCCTTCCTTCCTTCCTGGCTCAAGCTTACAGACCTTTAAAGGACTACTTTCTATACCTCTTTGGTCTGTCTAAAATGTGTGAGATTTTAGAAGATTCAGCACAACGTCCCTGGCAAGATTCTGTCATTTGTTTCTATAAGAAAGTGTGATCATTCATATGACTCTGAATTTGGAAGACACGGTGACTGTTCACGATATATCTTTTGTATATTTATATTAAAGGGACAATTCAAATCAGTTTAAGTTTCAGCTCGGTTGGCCAAAGGAGAATGAAGATATACAGCCTACATATAGCTACTGAAGTAGAGTTTAATCTTCCCCTAAAGCATTTTTCTATTAAATGTGAAATAGATATATAAGATGCATTCCAATATTTTTAGATTGGACCTTTCCTCCTGTAACATGGTCACAGGCTGATATCACAGGCTTCCTCTGGTATATTCACTCAACCCATATGGAACACAAGAGATAGAATCAGTTACATATGTTCTCTTAATCCACAGTGGTACCTTCATACTCAACTACTTTGAAACTGATCAAATTTGGTACGCAATGCATTTTGATGCAAAATTTTTGTCTCAGTACTCATCATTTGTCTGGTACTCAACGCACAAGCTAGAACTTGATGGTGTTGGCTGCCTTGTGACTCACTACAATGTTCCTTATTGGAAAATATTGTTTCGTACTCATCTTTTGGATACCCATCACACCTGCCAGAACAAATTAACGATGAGTACCAAGGTACCACTGCATAGGTCAGTGATGGCTAACCTTTTTGCTGTTGCGTGCCAAAAGTGGGGGGGTCATGCAGGGGAGGGGGGTTGTACATGCACGTGCCCACACCCATAATTCAATGTGCCTCGCCCCCTGTGCATGCACATGCCACCCGCCCGCGCTCCCCCCGCTTTTGGCACGCGATGGCCCAGTGGACCCGGTAGGCCTGTTTTATGCCCTCCCCAGGCTCCAGAAGCTTTCTAGGAGCCTGGAGAGGGTGAAAACAGCCTTCCCCACCCCCCCAGAGGACCTCTGGAGGCCGGAAATGGCCTATTTCTCGACTTCTGGTGGGACCAGAAGGCCCGTTTTTTGCTCTCCCCAGGCTCCAGAGGCTTTCTAAGAGCCTGGGGAGGGCGAAAACAGCCTTCCCCACTCCCCTGGAGACCATCCGGAGGCCAGAAACGTCCCATTTCCCGACTTCCAGTGGGCCCGAAAGGCCCGAAAATCAGCTGGCCAGCGCACACATGCGCAGTGGAGCTGAGCTAGGACAATGCTCGCGTGCCCACAGATATGGTTCCGTGTGCCACCTGTGGCACGCGTGCCATAGGTTCGCCATCACGGGCATAGGTTTTACATGAAATTCCACCCAAATCTTATTCCTCCTCTTTTAGCAACCATTCCTGGTCAAAGAGATATTTTCTGGAAGTTGATTTTGCTGCATACTGATAAGGTCTTCAACACAGCATACATTATTGCAAAGCTTTGTTATTTCGCCTCAAAGTTTCAGTAGGAGGTCCATGCTGTATGTGGTATTTGTTGTTTCTCTATTTGTCTTCCCCCCCTATTGTTTTCTTTGACTTGCTGGCTGAAGGCTGAAAGAAAATGAAATTAGATTGGATTGAATCATATCTGTACATAATCCTGCCCAATTTTTTTCATTCACTGACTGCGGTATTGCAAAGCTCTTCTAAGGTTTTCATGCTGATGTGAACTTTACTCAGCTCATTTTTTATTTTTTGGGGAAAGGAAAGGGCGACCCACTTCAGGTTTTGACTAACTGACCTTTGCCTCCAATTTCTCTCTCTGCTACCCCCCAACCTGCCTTTATAGCCATTGGCTCCCTCCCCCCAGCTCCTTCCTCCTCCAAGTTAACTTTCAAACCCAAATGCAATGTGCCAACTCAGCAGTCAACCTCTGATTGAAGACGTCTCTCCGGGACCATTGCAAAGTTCTCCCTTTAACCCTTCTTCATTCTCTCTCCCTCTTCCACTCCGAGATTCCAGGCCTCTCTGCCTTTTCCTGTTGTGCTGGTGGCTCCAGATAAGATTACATTTGCTCTCTCTCCCCCACCCTCTAAAAAATAGCCCATTTTGCTTTATTGTTCTTCAAAGAGATTTGTGGCAAGACAAGATCACGATCTCAACTCTTGCTAAGAAGGGGGCAAAAAAATAATAACAACAGGAATCAATAAATAACAAAAAGATGGCACACAGGGTTTAAGGCTGGCCTTTTATTCCCCTCACTGAAACATACTGGAAGAAGTTTCTTTTTTTCCTATTCATCTTGGCTGTTTCATATATTTCTCCTCTGAACTAAAGCTTCACAGGAAACCGGTAACTATTTTATGTCCCCATACCCAGACTTTGGAGTAGCATTGGGCCAAAATTTTACGATGTCTCAGTGGGGTTCATAAATTGTTACCTTAAAGCAGGGGTGAAATGCTCTGAAGTCTGCTACCAGTTCGCTTTGCGCGCATGCGCACCACAGGCGCTAAGAAGCCATTTCTAAGTCTGCAAAGGTAAGTAGAAAAGTGAGGGGAGGGGGGAACAGCTGTGCCGCATGATTTAGATTCGTTAGAAAGCAGGATTTCTTGCTTTCTAGCAAATATAAATCATCTGACACAGCTGATTGTCGCACAGCTGATCATAGGAACTTTTTTATTTATTATTTTTTTAAGCAGTTTTTTACTACCAGTTCCAGCAAACCAGTAGTAAAAAAAATGCTTTAAAAAGTACAAAAAAAAAAAAAAAAGTTCCGATGATCAGCTGTGCGACAATCAGCTGTGCCGCGCAATTGTCGGAACTTATTTTTTACTTTTTTAAGCATTTTTTACTACTACCAGGCGAACTGGCCCAAACCATTAGCATTTCACCCCTGCCTTAAAGCACCTCAACATACATGTAGTTCTCAATTTATGACTTGGATTTGGACCATAATTTCTGCTGCTAAACAAGTTGATCGTTAAGTAAGCTGCATGCTATCTTACAACCAGTATTCCAGTATTTGAGGGGCTGCCAGAAAGAAGAGGTGATCAACTTATTTTTCCAGGGCAGGAGAAGAAACAATAGATGGAAACTAATCAAGGAGAGAAGCAACTTGGAATTAAGGAGAAACTTCCTAACAGTGAGAACAATGAACCAGTGGAACAGCTGGCCTTCAGAAGTTGTGGATGCTTCATCACTGGAGCTCTTTAAGAAGAGACTGGAGAGCCCCTTCTCTAAAATAGTACAGGGTCTCCTGACTGAGCAGGGGGTTGCACTAGAAGACCTCCAAGGTCCCTTCCAGCTCTATTCCAATTTAGAACCATTTTTGCCATACTTTTTAATCAAACAGCTGCGTTTATTAAGTGAATCATGCGGTTGTGAAATGAATCCAGCTTCCCTAATGGATTTTGCTTGGAGAAAGCTGGCAGGGAAGGTCACCAGTTGCCAAGAATCATATAATCCTGGGATGCTGCAATTTTTTTCAATACATGTCAAATTGCCAAGAATCTAAATTTTGATCACATACGCACGGGACTGCTGTGACAGTTGTAACTGCAAGGACTGGTTGTAAATCACACCTTTTTTTTTTTTTAATGCTGTGGCAAGTTCAAATGATTGCTAAAGGCATGATTGTAAGTCAAGGACAACCTGTATCTGAATGATGTGAAAATGTATATTCCCCAAAATCATGACAGAAGTGTGTTCGTTTCCAGTACAATAGGGCTGATAAATATGTCAGTACATGATGGAGAGATTACAGTTTCCATCGTGATTGTTAATGCCATTTTAGAAATACAATGTTAATCACACCTTCCTTGCAATGTGGCACTTCAGTTCATGTTATCCTGTTCCTCCTGAACTTGACAGTGAATTAAAAAGAATGAGGAAAAACAGGGCGGCAAGTGGAAATTTCTGCTACTTGGGGGGCTCCAGTGAATGAACAATGATTTCCAAACTACATCTCTTGTATCTTTGATCACAAATACACACTATGATCCCTATGCCGCCCCCCCCCCCCCATGAACCTCTTATGAATTATGGATAAGGGAAAGGATGAGCCGTGAGGGCACAGTGGTTAGGGTGCAGTACTGCAGGCTACTTTTGCTGACTGCAATTTGGCAGTTCGAATCTCACCAGGTTCACGGTTGACTCTGTAAACCGCTTAAAGAGGGCTGGAAAGCGCTGTGAAGCAGTATATAAATCTAAGTGCTATTATTCTTTTCTCCTTCCTTCCTTCCTTCCTTCCTTCCTTCCTTCCTTCCTTCCATCCATCCATCCATCCATCCATCCATCCATCCATCCATCTATTGTACACACTGGTTAGAATGCAGTATTGCAAGCTAACTCTGCCGGCTGCCATCAGTTCAATTCTGATCAGCTTAAGGTTGGACTCAGCCTTCCCTCCTTCCGAGGTGGGTAAAACAAGGACCCAGATTGTTGGGGGCAATAGGCTGACCCTGTAAACCGCTTAGAGAGGGCTGTAAAGCACTGTAAAGTGATATATAAATCTAAGTGCTATTGCTATTGCTATTTGCTCAATGTTAAGCTCGGTTCCTACTAGCCATATGGAAAAAATAATATCATTTTCTGGACAGCAAAATGGAAGGGATTCATTGCTGCTTCCCACCCTCCAACCCAGGATGTTTTCCACCTTCCAGCCTAGCCTGCAATATTGGAATCTGCTTGTGGTCTCTTCTCCAAAAATAATAATAATAATAATAAAAAATCACCGGATCTTGCTTTTCCTTGTTCAGTTCAGCTCACCTCAATAGGCCCTTACATAACTGTAATTCTGCTGTCTCCACATCATTGCCTGCTTACATTCTTTGCCATACCATTAGACATTTGCCCCCTGCAGAAATAAAGATCAGTTCAGAGAGAGAAATATGTCAATGATTTTGTGAGAAAACTTCCAAAGGCATAGATGGGGGGGGGAGAGGGGAGGGGCAGGAGAGAAAGGGGAAGGGTGGAGGGAGGGAAGTGGAAACTTCCAAGTATCTAAAATGCAAAAGGGAAGGACCTTTAAGGAATTTTAAATGTTTAGGGGTATGGTTGCGAAATGCAGGAAAAAGGACAGATATGTAAAAGAAATAAAATCTCTGCTATGCTTATACAAAACTGTTCCCATTTTTTGCCTATTCACCCTTAGCAGTAATTTTGTTGTACAGCCAACATATAATATTCCCCAGAGCATGATCTGAGCTTGATAGCTGTCAGCAGATTAACTTTTCAAAAATGTAAACTGACCTCTGTGTATTTCGCTGTGCCCTCAAGACCCTGCTGTTCCACCAGCCCAGGCTATCAATGTAATGATTTTAAATTGGGTGTTTTAAATTTTTTGGGTTTTAAATCTGAGCCGAAATTATTTAATAATTTTAATTATTTTTAATTGATATCTGTCTTTGTGCTTTTAATAGGCTGTACACCACCCCGAGTCCTTCAGGAGAAGGGCGGTATAGAAATAAATTTATTTATTTATTTACTTACTTATTTACTTACTTATTTATTTATATTATTTGTGTGTGTTTGTGTGTTTGTGTGTTTGTGTGTGTGTAAGTAAAAGAAGCACATCTGCAGGGTAAATGCTATTCAAGGCTGATGAATTATTGTCCCAACCTACACATCACTTTAAAAACATGTCTTTAATGCTACCATCACCTCAATATTTTTCCTCCTTAATTAAGCTTTGACTAAGTGAGAAAGAAAGAAAGAAAGAAAGAAAGAAAGAAAGAAAGAAGGAAGGAAGGAAGGAAGGAAGGAAGGAAGGAAGGAAGGAAGGAAGGAAGGAAGGAAGGAAAAAGAGAAGTTTCTATACTCATGTACTTTTTCACACATATATGGTGAGCTTTGAAAATATAATTCGTTGATTGCTCTTAATTTAATGAAGGATTGTCAATATTCTCTGAATTTTCTTTGAGTTTATTTAGTATCATAGTCCCTTTCTTAAACTCTGACTTTCCCTTATACCCATCAAATGAGAAGTGATTGAGGGCACACAACTGGAATAATGATGAACAAGTATTTAAAGGAAGGACTATGATTGCATTGATATCTGTGGGATCCAGTGCTTTTGTCAAAATGACAAAAGGAGTGTGGCCCTTTGTCACACTAGTTCTACCCCTTTGATATATACCAGTGATGGCTAATCTTTTTGCCGTTGTGTGCCAAAAGTGGGGGGAGTACAGGGGGGTCATGCACGTGGGTGCCCACACCTATAATTCAATGCTCCCTGCCCCCATGCATACATGCATGACCCCCCCCCCATGCGATCCCCGCTTTTGGCACACAATGGCACATTGGGCCCAGTAGGCCCATTTTTTTGCCCTCCCCAGGCTCCAGAGGCTTTCTTGGAGCCTGGGGAGGGCAAAAACTGCCTTCCCCACCCCCCGGAGACCCTCTGGAAGCCAGAAATGGCCCATTTCCTGACATCCAGTGGGCCTGGAAGGCCCAAAAATCAGCTGGCCAGTGCATGCATGTGCGTTGGAGCTGAGCTAAGGCGATGCACACGTGCCCACAGATATGGTTCTGTGTGCCACCTGTGGCATGCGTGCCATAGGTTCGCCATCATAGATATATACAGTCTGTACAGCATCCTAACACAAGAATAAAAGGGGCAGAGTTCGCATCATTGCTTGTCCTCCTTCAAAACCTTCTGCATGATTCCGTATTGAATTAAATCACCTTTAGTTCTTGAAAGAAAAAGCCATTGGAGATTGGCTGATTGTTGGCTAGATCAGCGGCCCGTAACCTTTCTGGCACCAGATGACAGTTTCAGAAGAAAAATCATCTTCCACGGCTCAGGGAGGAGCGGGATGGCTTCCAATGAACCTAAATCCTTCACATGCACAGATGAAGCATTGTTCGCTTGTCTACTGCTTGCACAGCCCAGTTTCTAACAAGCCAGGGGCCAGTATTGGTCCATGGCCTGGGTGTTGGAGACCCCAGGTTAGATCAACAGACTTTGCCTTTAGGAGACCCTTTAAGAGATAAGTTTTTAGTTCAACACCTCTGGATAAACAGTTAACTTTGTTTCCCATTGTTGTTAGTTGTGAAGTCGTGTCTGACCCATCACGACCCCATGGACAATATTCCTCCAGGCCTTCCTGTCCTCTACCATCCTCTGGAGTCCATTTAAGCTCATGCCTACTGCTTCAGTGACTCCATCCAGCCACCTCATTATCTGCCTTCCACTTCTTCCTTTGCCCGCAATCGTTCCCAGCATTAGGCTCTTCTCCAGTGAGTCCTTCCTTCTCATTAGGTGGCCAAAGTATTTGAGTTTCATCTTCAGGATCTGACCTTCTAAAGAGCTGTCAGGGTTGATCTCCTCTAGGACTGACCGGTTTAATCGCCTTGCAGTCCAAGGGACTCGCAGGAGTCTTCTCCAGCACCAGAGTTCAAAGGCCTCAATTCTTTGGCGCTCAGCCTTCCTTATGGTCCAACTTTCACAATCATACATTGAAACTAGGAAAACCATAGCCTTGACTATACACACTTTTGTTGGCAGGGTGATGTCTCTGATTTTTAGCATGCTGTCTAGCTTTGCCATGGCTTTCCTCCCCGGGAGCAAGCGACTTTTAATTTCTTGGCTATATTCCCCATGTGTGGTGATCTTGGAGCCCGGGAATATAAAATCTGTCACTACCTCCATTTCTTCCGCATCTATTTGCCAGGAATTGAAATTGTTTCCCATTAGGTTTGCATAAATATGGCTATTCCAAGAGTAAAGGAATCTTACAAAGGCTTTGGCTGCTTAAGACTAAGAGACTAAGTGAAATCTGGAATACTGCAACCAATTTTGATCACCATACCACAAAAGAGATGTTGAGACTGTTGAGGGAAAAAGTTCAGGGAAGAGCAAAGAAAAAAAGAATTAGGGGGTCAAATTATTCTACAGAGCACCAGAGGTCAGGACAAGAAACAATGGTTGGAAATTTTGTGGGGGCAATAAGCTGACTTTGTACAAAATAGAACACCGCCCGGGGGGGCCAAAAAGCCCTACTAAGCAGGTATATACAAAAAGTATGAAGGCAATTGCTTAATGCATTGTAAGCCGCCCTGAGTCTCCGGAGAAGGGCGGCATATAAATCAAACTAATAAAATAAATAAATAATAAATTAACAAAGAGTGAAGCAACCTGGAATTAAGGAGAAACTTCCTAACAATGAGGACAATTAATCAGTGGGATAGCTTGCCTTCATAAACCATGGGCGCTGTTAGGATATGGTTTGAGCCTAACAAGTTGTCCAGGCAATATATGTGTTCTGTGAGTTTAATATGAATATGTATTGACTTTAAAGTTTTTACTGCTGATTCATTGTAATGCTGAGTCACGCTGTAATTAGTTGTGAACGTATTTAAGAAAGGTACTGTAATGTATTCAGTTGATGATAAGCTACCATTGTGTGTGGAATTGCAACCATTGTGCTATCATTGGTTGGATGGATCTGCTACCATCGTGGTTTGTGAACCAGAGTGAGTTTGTTATTCTAACCAACTACTGTTTGTGTGGTAAGAAGATCTTTGTATCACTGGACTGATTTACCTGGCAAAGACTTGGATTGATTTAAAAACTATGAGATTGTTTTTTCACGATAAAGTAGACTTTTGATAAACCAGTTTGCATATCTCTTATTCATTGCTCTCAGCAACGTTTCTCTGTGCTCTACACTCTGCTGGTTTGTAACACAACAACAATATCCTTAACAGGCGCTCCATCACTGGAGGTTTTTAAGAAGAGTCTAGACAGTCACTTATCTGAAATAGTATAGGTTCTCCTGCTTGAGCAGAGGGCTCGACTAGAAGACCTCCAAGTCCCTTCCAGCTCTGTTCTGTTCTGTTCTATTCCGTTCCGTTCCGTTCCATTCCATATCACTGGAGAATAATCAGTACGAATAAAATATGGTGCTGCACTAGACCAGAAAGTAATCTGACTCAGAAACAAGGCATCTTCTCTAACTGATGTTCATCACATTTTTATGAGCTACAATCACTATCAGAATGTGTTTTTTCAGCTATTTACTGCCTGACTGGGCCATGTCTACTCCCAGTGTTTGGAATGAAGCCATCACTCAGAAGAAGCTAATTTCTCCACACCAAAAGGTAAAAAAAAAATACAGATCTTAGAGGAACTTGTTCCTCAAGAACAGAAAAGTGATAGAATGGAGGAGGGAAGAAGAATAGCAAATCTTGGAATTTTTTTTTTCTTCCAAACTCCAGAGGAAGAGAAATACATCAGCACACCACTCATATTACAACACATTTTTCTCATGGCTATTGAGTCAAGTTTCCTTCTTGAGCACTTTTCCCCTGCCTGGGTGAAACGTGATCCTTCTTTTACACCCTGAAACGGGCAGTCAGTCTCTTGTGCAAACACACTGAAACATTTAACCAGGACCTGGCTTCTGACCCCCTTTGACCTTCTCCGCTTTGACATGTGTCCTCTCTCCCACTATCGTGCCCCTTCGTACCTCTTTTCTGTTCCCCTTCTCCCAAACTGCAGCCTTCACCAGGATAATCTTGATGGTGGCGAAGAAAAGAGCACGACAAACACGGCAGCCTGACTTATTCTATTCTCGTGGCTGCCTATTTTGTGAAAGTGAATATTGCTGTATACGCAGATAAATACTTTACACCATTCCTTGTTGATTTGCTAAGCAACCTTGGCAAGCTCTGCATAATAAAAGAAGTGTTACGAGTTGACCTTTTCGCGCTTCTCCTGTGACACATGTTGTTTGTCAACAATCTACTGCTGAAAATTTCATAGGGTTGGAAAATTGTGAACCAAATAAAAGCTGACCTGTTGTAACCGATGCTCAGACTGAGTATGACGGGAGTGGGTTGGTGACAATGAATAAGCAGGCGGATGACAAAAACAATAGGCTTGTTTTAGTGTGTTTATTATGTATGTGAGTCTTTGAGTGTACGTATGGAAAAAATAGACAGCCGAAGTGCCTTTCTTTTTTCCCCCTGCATTGTATTCTGGTGTTGTGTATCAGAGCTGTTAACAGGTAGCTGATGAAATTCACCCAGCAGTATAATATCAATGTTATTAAACAAATCAACAATGCATTTCCTACAGTTCTGAAGTTGTTTGGTGAGCTTCAGAGCTTCACTCACCTGCTACGGTTTTATTGGCCAGAATTTTCTGGTGATTGGACAAAGGTGAAATACAGTGAAATACTTTGAAAAAAGAGGTTTGGTAATAAGTTCATTTCTTGATTCAGATGTTTGCCTCTGTTTATGCACCATTCAATTTAGTTAGTTTGTATCCCCAAAGAAGCAGTGATCATCCCTAAAGTGGATGCATTTTGCACACAAAAAAAGTCATGTTCTGATCTGCAACCCTTTTCTAAATACCATGTACAAGAGGAGAGGAGGAGGAGGAGGAAGAGGAGGAAGAGGAGGAGGAGGAGGAGGAGGAGAAGGAGAAGGAGAAGGATGAGGAGAAGGAGAAGGAGAAGGAGAAGGAGAAGGAGAAGGAGAAGGAGAAGGAGAAGGAGAAGGAGAAGGAGAAGGAGAAGAAGTGGGACCACCCAGAGCCAAATGATCTTAGCATTTCCAGTGGTGAGAAACCGAGCAAAATAGAGATGAATTCATCCCTCAGAGTGGTTGCTTTAAATCCAGAATTAAATCTAGTCTTCCACAACCTGCTGTTTTCCAGATGCTTTGGAGTATAACTCTCCCCAACCAGCTGAATTGGACAGGGACATCTGGAGGTTTCCCAGTAGAGCAAGCTTGTTCAGATCTTATCTGACAACATCAACTGTTTAGTAAAAAGAGCTTTCCCCCCTTGCAGAGATATTGGCTAAGCAGATGGGTTCATTCTATGCATTTTGGTGAAAGATCAAAGGAGATCTGTTTTTGTCCATGTCACCACTGATGAAGTCTGGTACATTTGGAAGGCATAATTTGATGTGTACCATCTTACATATTGCCCTTAGGCCAATTCTGTGGTTCCTTGGTCTCTTCTCTTCCTTCACTGGTATTGGATAAGTTTAATTAAGATTTGTTTGGGGCTATGCCTAATTTTGATATTAGGTATTTGATAATTCTGATAGACAAACCTAGGTTTTGAAGCACCTTATATGGAAATAACTGCACAAAACTGCTGATAAGGCACAGAAAAAAAGAACAATTCCGTAGCTCTTATCTGGCTCTTCATTAGACTTCATATCTACATTGTATGATGCCACAATACGATTTGCTTGGTTTTCATTTGGCATACTATGTGAATGAAGTCAATGTGCTCTATTCATCAAACCATGGTTAAAACAAATGCAGTCACAGGAATGATGTTGATAATAACATGATATTGATGATGATGATGATGATGATGATGATGATGATGATGATGATGAAGAAGAAGAAGAAGAAGAAGAAGAAGAAAAAGAAGAAGAAGAAGAAGAAGAAGAAGAAGAAGAAGAAGAAGAAGAAGAGAAGAAGAAGAGAAGAGGAGGAGGAGGAGGAGGAGGAGGAGGAGGAGGAGGAGGAGGAGGAAAAGAAAAGGAGGAGGAGGAGGAGGAGGAGGAGGGAGAAGAAGAAGAAGAGGAAGAAGAAAGGAAGAAGAGAGAAGAAGAAGAAAAAAGAAGAAGAAGAAGAAGAAGAAGAAGAAGAAGAAGAAGAAAGGAAGAAGAAGAAGAAGAAGAAGAAGAAGAAGAAGAAGAAGAAGAAGAGGAGGAGGAGGAGGACGAGGAGGAGGAGGAGAAGGAAAAGGAGGAGGAGGAGGAGGAGGAGGAGGAGGAGGAGGAGGAGAAGAAGAAGAAGAAGAAGAAGAAGAAGAAGAAGAAGAAGAAGAAGAAGAAGAAGAAGAAGAAGAAGAAGAAGAAGAAGAAGAAACAACTCTGTTCTGTAGTCTGCTTGGACAGGGGAAAAATAGTGTATAAAGCAAACATTCCTCCCAAATTATCTTCCTATATAGAGCAAACTTGGGCAGTTCTAGTTATGAAAGAGGCTGTTAATTTGAAATTGCTGCCATATCAGTGTGCTGCAGCTGCCAAAAAAGCCAACACAGTTCTAGGCTGCGTAAACAGAAGGATAGAATCAAGATCACGTGAAGTGTTCATACCACTTTATAATGCCTTGGAATACTTTGAATACTACATCCAGTTTTGGTTGCCACGATGTGAAAAAGATGTGAGACTCTAGAAAGAGTGCTCTAGACTCTAGAAAGAGCATCGAAGGTGATTAGGGGACTGGAGGCTAAAACGTATGGAGGAGTTGGATATGTCTAGTTTGATGAAAAGAAGGACTAGGGGTGACATGATAGGGGTGTTCCAGTATTGGAGGGGCTGCCACAGAATAAAGGGAGTCAAGCTATTCTCCAAAGCACCTGAGGGCAGGACAAGAAGCAATGGGTGGAAACTAATCAAGGAGAGAAGCAACCTAGAACAAAGAGGAATTTCCTGACAGTTAGAACAATTAATCAGTGGAACAACTTGCCTCCAGAAATTGTGAATGCTCCAATACTGGAAGTTTTTAAGAAGAGATTGGATAACCATTTGTCTAAAATGGTATAGGATTTCCTGCCTAAGCAGGATTAGAAGACCTCCAAGGTCATTCTATTCTATTCTATTCTATTCTATTCTATTCTATTCTATTCTATTACCAGAGGCGATATTTAGCTTCTGTGTACCTATGACAAAACAGACAGGATTTTGATTCTTTTAAATCTTTCATTCTTTTTCATCAAAGCATCTCACGTAAGGATAGAGTCAGTCCTGATACAAAATATTGCTGCCTGAGTTGTATTTTTAAGATTCCTATGGTGTCCCCCCACCCCACCATTTCCCCAACAGAGGTTTGGTCAGTGGGAATTTCTTGTATTGGACCATCCCAGCAATTTATATCAGAGGCAATCTGTTGGACATTAAGTGCTTTCTGGAAAAGCCAGTTTCCAATAGCAAACTATTTCCAGCTGTTTGGGAGTGCTGGTCAATGCCATGAAATGTCACCCAAGTTTCCATCTGCTCTTCCACAGTCTGATATGTTCATGATTAATGCATCTGGAAAACAGAACAGGCAGGGAAAGAAGCTGCAGATGAGACTTGGAAGACTCAGAGAAACGTGAGAGAGAAGGGAGAAGTTGAGGAAAGTCAAAACCAGGTGTGGTACTTTATACAGAAGTGATTTTGAACATCAAATCCAGGCCTTAAGCCTGTGAGCTATACATCTCTCACATTGATCTTGGCTGTATGCACTTAGACCCTTCAAAGTAAATTCCATGAATTATTGGTACTTGTAGGAACTTGGAGCATCATGTTGCAAGCTCCACCTCCTTGATACATGTGTGAAGCATCACAATGGACCTAGAAAAAGGGACAGGGCTTTTGCTGCAACAGTCTGGTGCTGTTTTCACCATTCTGCCTCCCCTTGTCCTCTCCTCCGATGGGACCCACAGTCCTATACATGATTAAACTGTGGAATTCATTGCTATCAGATGTTGTGCTGGCCAAAATGTCAGAGGGTGGTAAGAGCAGACTAGACTAATTCATGGAGATTTGATGTATTGATGGTTATTAGTCTTGATGGCTCCATATTAGCTCTGGAATTTCAGGTAATAGACTAAATACCGGTTGCCAGGAGCAACGGTAACAGAGATGATCATTCTTCTGAATCTGTGCAAACCAGCTTTTGAATTTCCTGTGTCGGATGAGGAAAGCACATCTTTCTCCTTTTGTCCTGGCCACTTTTTACCGAAATGTTTAAACAAACTGCTTCACTGTTTAGTTTGGTGACAGCAATGCCTCAGATAGAAAGTCCATACAGAGAGTGGTGAGGACAGCCGAGAAGATTATAGGAAGCTTGCTTCCTGTTATTCAGGATACTGCTTATAAGCGCTATTTGCTTAGAGCTCAAAGCATTGTTAGAGACCCCGCACACCCACTTCACGGTCTGTTTCTGTTGCTCCCCTCTGGGAGGAGGTTTCAAAGTATTTCTAGCAGGACCTCCAGATTCTGTAACAGCTTTGTTCCCTATGCCATCCATCTGGTAAACTCACAAGATTCATTTTTCTCGCCATATACATGTATACATCCGAACTAGACCGTGTTGTTCCTCTGTGTCATATATTATAGGTCACTATGTGGGTATATGCATATTTATTTATTTATTTATTTATCTATCTATTTATTTATTTATTTATTTATTTATTTATTTATTTGTTATGTTTGTGTAGTGTATATTGGAGGTGGTCTGAGAGTTGTATGCAATGAAATTTCATTTTAATGTATGGGTTAGGGTACATTTAAAGCAGGGGTGGGTTCTACTTACCTTTACTACTGGTTTGCAATGGAGCCACGTGCGCTCTCTCACTTGGCTCACATACACGCGCACTCTTCTGCGCATGAGCAAAAGCTTCCTGATGACGTCCAGGTCAGTGGGCGGAGCCTCCCGCCGGTTTTGCTACTGGTTCTTGCAAACCGGTCTGAATCAGGGGCAACCCACCACTGATTTAAAGTGACAATAAAGTTATTGTAAATCTAAGTCTGTGAATCTTCTATATCTGCCCTTGTTGGAATACACATTGCATTGCAATTTATTGGATCTGATAGGCTCTTAACTCTGAACAAAACATATGTGTGTGTGATATATACATATATCAGCTACTGCGCTAATAGACATTATGAGAAATATTGCCTAAAACATCTGGATGCCATCAGAAGGACCACTTTTGACTTGGATATTTCCACTGGTGTAACAGTGCAACATTGGAAAGTTATTGTTATTACTTTCTCTCCCTTCCAATGGAGGGAAAGTCAGCTATAAAATCTTACAAGATCATATAATCAATAAGGGCAATTCTCCAGGCAGTTGAGCTGGGGCTCCTGCTGACTTCATGCATCCGACCATTTTTAATTTCCTTACTTGGCCTGCGCTTTAGGTCTCTCACCCAACCACTAATCAGGTCTGACTCTGGTTCGCTTTTTCAAGATCTAAAATATTTAGCTGACCTACAACTGCAGCTTGAAACAGAAGCTTTGAACGTTTACTTGCCCTGAAAAAGAAGAAGAAGAAGAAGAAGAAGAAGAAGAAGAAGAAGAAGAAGAAGAAGAAGAAGAAGAAGAAGAAGAAGAAGAAGAAGAAGGAATTACAAGTATACAGAGTTATCTCTTACCTAATCATCAAAACCGCAAGTCATATAGAAGAGTTCAATTGCCACCTAGTGGTATATCCATCCTATCAATGTAACCATTTTGTTTTAAAGATTTAATTAATCTAGTTCTAATTTGGCTGGCTTTGAGATGTTTTTTTGTTTTTATCTTGTCATTATTTCCAGCCCTGGATTTCTAAGTTGTGAGCCTCCCTTTTTAATTATAACAAGGGCTGTGAGAATTCCATCTCATTTCCTGGTTTTTAACCACGGTTGGGGTCTACAGGTTGAGACCACATGGCCTCATGGAGTTTTTACTAACTCCGAAAGTACCAGAAAGAAGAAACAATAGCAATTGGGGAGAAATCTGGGATAATGTAGCACATCTGTTAGGCGAGAAGACACCTTTGAAATTTTGAGAACATGTTGTGGGGATAATTTAAAAAAAAAATGGCTGGCATGAGAGGAATAGCTTGCTAATTTACCAAATGGCTTTGATGTCTGAAAATCTCCTATCCCCCTTAGATGCTTTCTCTTGTTCTGGGCATATGGACACACTTGCAAAGAAAGCAGTGAGCTGCAAATTCCCCATTTGTATTTTCTATGGAGGATTAGAATTTGGAAGCTGACTTGTTCTTTTTGCAGCATAGATGCTCACATTTCTTATGTTAGAACAATTAATTGGTGGAACGGTTTGCCTTCAGAAATTGTGGATGCTCCATCTCTGGAGGTTTTTAAGCAGCGATTGGACAGCCATTTGTCCAGGGTCTCCTGTTTGACAAAGGGGTTGGACTTCACTAGAAGACCTCCAAGGTCTCTTCCAACCCTGCTAGTCTGCTATTCTTTTTTTTTTAAAAAAAAGAATCTTTCAAAGAAAATGTGAGTGGTAGTAAACTTAGAAAACCAAGAAACAGATTCCTGTGGATCCAGGGGTGCTATTCAGTATAATGTGGATAAAAGAAAGGAATCATACAGAGTAAGAGATATGGGCTCTGGAGGACCCTCTCTATTCACATTATTATAAGGGGAAGACGTGCTTGGGTACATGAACTTTGAGAGAACATCTCTATTCACATTATTATAAGATAGAAAAGTGCTTGTTGGAAATTACATTAACAAACAGTTAAACCTCATTAAGAGGTAATATATCTTCTGATGAGACCTAGATGTCACAAAAGGACAGCCATATGGAAAACATCTGAGTGACCACACTGTGAATGATACAAAGACTTATATGTTACAAAGAGTTACTTAATCCAATAAATTTACCCAAGGACAGCAGTAACTCTCCCATTAACAACTACAAGCACTTAAGAAAAGTTGTGTGGCTAAGATAATTTTATAAACTAAAATTAATGGTTTAAGTAATTAGATAAACATATTATCAAATATATGTAACCATATAGGGAAAATCGGATGTATGATCTCATGTTAACCATATATGGAAAATATATGATCTCACTGAATCCTTTGTCTTAGAAATGTATAAGACCAGTTGTATCAGAGTTCTTTCCTTGTTCAAAGCTTCAGGTACAAAACTGGCTCTGAACCTTGCGCAATAAAACTGTCTGACCCAGGAATGGGTCTCATCAGTTGTTTGGTCTCATCATTCCACAACAAGTAGCTTCTGACCGGTTCTGGAGGACCGGTAGCGGAAATTTTGAGTAGTTTGGAGAACCGGCAAATACCACCTCTGGCTGACCCCAGAGTGAGGTGGGAATGGAGATTTTGCAATATCCTTCCCTCAGGAGTGGGGAGATTTTGCAGTATCCTTCCCCTGCCATGCCTACCAAGCCATGCCCACCAAGCCACGCCCAAAGAGCTGGTAGTAAAAAATATTGAATTCCACCACTGTGAGTAGATCCATTCAGAATCTAGGGATACCATATTGCTATTTTTTTAATTTATTTATTTAGAAGGCATAGATTGTAACCATTAAATATGTTAGATAGGTGGATTGAAGAGATTGGAGACGGGCTTCAGACAACAGTTCTTTATTCAGCAACTATTTACAATCCAGCAGCTAATCCCTCGAACAGCCAACCCTTTTATAGGGAGCTGTCAGGGAGCTCAGCCAATCATATTCAAGTATTCTTCCCGCCCAAACAGCAGACCAGAGGGAGAACTATCCTGTCAATATCTAACAAAATAGGATGGACATTCTGATTGCATTCATTTTGGTGACAGCAGGTGAACACCTGGCAATCATCTCAGAAAGATATTCAACCTAGTCTGAGGAACTCATCTCAGCAAACTTTGCTCACTGGCTTTTCAATGGGATTATGAAGCCAAAAGAAGAGACAACTATGGTCAATTTCAGTAAACAGTTCTATTTGTTTGCATCACGCCTTCAAGTGACTCTTCAAACCGAAAGGCGCATGCATGCTTCTTTCTGAACGAAATAAGACAATTCAATCAAATCAACATTTCTTGGAAGCTTGTCAGATCGAATTCACAAACTATATCAGATCCTGGAAGAGTGACACATCCTTGTAGCCATGACTGCTTTCTCCCTCACTCTCTCTGTCAATTTTCCTGGTCGTCTAGACCAATCAAAAAGAATTACATCCCAGCTGAAAGTCTTAACTGATCGCTATTTGCCCGTTTCTACTAGACAGCTCCTAATCTAGACTGAACCTCTCACAATTATAATTGACTTGCCAGAAAAGGGGATACTGCAAAAAAATTGGAACGGACTGGTCTGCTTCTTTAATTGTCAGCAGGTGGAATTACTTATGTGAAGCTGTAGCTTAACTGAGTGACAGTTAAAATGGGTGTGGGGGGGAGGTGGGAGGAGAGAGAGAGAAGGCACCACAGACACAGCTTGTAATGTTTCGGGGATTTCCTACACGACTCTGCCCTCTAAAAGATTGACCTCATGTCAATCCCTTTATTTACTCAGACTAACTCCAATGTCTGCCATACTGAGTATCCTGCTGGTTGCATTAGGCAGAAAATTCAAATGAAGAGACACTGACATTTCTCCCAGCATTTTCATATCTGTCTTCTTCTTAAGATGTTTCCTCCCTCTGCAAGCAGCGAGAGGAGAATTATTTTTGCACCATCCAAATGGCTCATGAACATGTTCCCGTAGATCCGGCATGTGGGAGGCAGTGGAGGTTGATGTATTATAATATATACCAGACAATGGCTTGGTTGGGACATTCTGTACCACTTCAAGAAAGAGTCCCAGGGAGAGGGGTTTTCCCTTCTTTGAAATGTTAAAACATTTCTGTTTCATCTTCCTTAAGGCATCAAAGCCCCCAATAAAGTTTTAAAACAGGAGAGAAAAAAATGGAGAGGAAAAAAAAGATCCTTTACAAAATCCAAAGCTCTTGAAAGTACACGGAGGCAAAGATAAAACATTTAAGACCAAAGCATCTTTAGAGATCCACTTGAATCAGAGAAAAAACCAAAACTAATGGATGAATTTCAGTATCATCATTGGGAGAATTTGTCCGGAAAAGAAATAGCTTAGTCTTAGAAGGGATGAATCGCTAAAGGTACATTTGCCTAACTACGTGGAATAAATATGCATCAAATAGAGATAATTCTCAACTTATGACAACAATTCGGACTGGAACTTCCATCAATATGGTCGTTAAGTAAGTTTACATGGTTGCGCACATCTTCTGCAATTTTTTTTTTGCATTAAGCGACTCCAGCTTCCCCCATTAACTTGGCCTGTCACAAGCTCCCAATGGGAGTACTGTAAATGATGATCACATGACCCTGGGATATTGCAACCATCATAAATACATGCCAGTTGCCAAGCACTGGGATTCTGATCCTGTGACCGTGGGGACCCCACAATCATTAAAAGTGCAAGGACTGGTCATAAGTCATTTTCTTCTGCACTGTCATCACTTCAAACAGTTGTTAAGCAAATGGTATGCTGTGAATTCCATGTAGGTGTCAGAAAGGGCATCCAGCCAGTAAATGCTTGAGCTCCATTCAGTTGCCCTGACTCCACTCCAACGCAAGGAATTTCAGGGTTGTTAAAAAAAATTATCCAGAATAGACCAGTAGATGGCTGGATATTCTAAATGCACCCATGACGTCCTCTAAGAGTTGTTGCTGAATTGTAATAATGCAGAAGAGATAAATCACTAAATAAGAAAGAAAGAAGCTATGATAATATATACCATCAACTTAGGGATAACTCTTATTGATTATGCAGATTTTATCCAGGATCATCTGTCCTTCAATTGGTTCTTCAGGTTTTCCAATTATAGCACTCTTCACTGCTACTGAATAACTGAGCCCATCTGCCTTGCTGCTGATCACCCTTCTTTTCTTTCTATCTTTCCCAAAATTACAGACTTAATCTCAGTCAGAATAGAGCTGGAAGAGTCCTTGGAGGTCTTCTAATCGAACCCCCTGCTCAAGTAGGAGACCCTATAACATTTCAGACAAGTGATTATCCAATCTCTTCTTAAAAATATCCAGTGATGAAGCAACTTCTGACAGCAATTGGTTCCACTGGTTAATTGTTCTCACTGTTAGGAAGTTGTTGCTTCTCTCCTTGATTAGTTTCCATCCATCGTTTCTTGTCCTGCCTACAGATGCTTTGGTATATAAATTGACCCCCTCCTCTTTGTGGCAACCTCTCAAATATTGGAATACAGTTATCATGTCCTCCCTAGTCCTTCTTTTCTCTAAACTAGCCAAACCCAAATCTTGCAGCCCTTCTTCATGTTCTACTCTCCAGGCCTTTGATCATCTTAATTGCTCTTCTTTGCACTTTTTCCAAAGTCTCAACATCTTTTTTCTACTATGGTGACCAAAACTTGATCCAGTATTCATCCAGTTGGCTTTACTATGGCTTTATAAAACAGTATTTCGCAAGAGAGCTAACATTTCACACAAGCTATTCGAAGTACGATAATTGGTCATTTGGGCCTGGAATGAGAACTCTGGATTGATTTCTTCTGCCACCTATTTGGTTATTTTCTTGTCTCTCTGTTGTATTCTCAGTTCTTGTCTCTAAAACCAAAGCCCTCTATTCTATCTCTATTCTTTCTAGACTGCTTCTTCAAAATCCAAAAGATTTCCATAGAGTGTCACAAGGAAAATCATTGGCTGCAACACTGATCTTTGTATGGTAGGTACAGACAGATCATGGTATCGGAATATCTCTACCAAGTTTTACTCTCAGCATTCTTGGCTGCTGTTTCTTTATAGATGATCCTTTCCACCAGTTCAATGTATTCCTTATCAGAAGATTAGGGGACAATATTTTAGCCACTGCTATAAATACATTATTTTACCTAATATGTAAATAGTATGAAGATACCCACATGCAAGTAGAAATAAATCAGGTGACATAAAGCAGATTAAAATAACAAAGCAGTGATATTCATTGTCAATCCTAAGGCTACTTGCTGTATCTGTTGGCATTAATTTGATGTTCTTCACATTTATATATTTATCATATTTGTATAACTGGCCATCTCACTTTTGGCTATGTACAGCATTTAATTTAAAAAAAAAACCAAATACATAATCTTAGTTCCATTGTACTATTACTCCCTGTATTGCATTTTTAGTTTTAGTTAAAGTTTCAACATGAATCCCAAATTATTTTTCTCCTGGCCTCAGCCCTTTGTTGTTTTAGTTGAGTTTTCGAAGTGCATTCCTTCACAAATTTCTCAAGAGACAAGTAGGGTTCTCAGCTGGAAAAAAAACATTGGCCACCCTAGATTATAATTCAAATTAAAAAGTTGGTCTTGCTGGCAGGCAGCTAATTTTTTCTATCTAGATGATGCCACTAGATGGCAGGAGGAGCCCATGTAAGACAGCCATCTCACCCAGATTTGGCTTTCTGTTGTCTACATTGCCACTGAAAAGTTCTTGAGATAGTTGCCTGTCTCTAACAAGAACTCCAGGTCAAGGGGCTAAGTCAGTTTACTTTTCTTGAGGATACAATTGCAGATAGGATAAAAGCGTAGCAGGCATTGGGAACACTGAGGCTAGATAAGGCAAACTCAGCCCAAGAAAGTCCAATAAGAAGATGCAAATTTTCACTCAGAAGGTCTTATGGTCTTAATGCAGAGGTGTCAAACTCAAGGCGAGCAAGAGTCCCCATGGCCCGTTTTCAGCTGTGACAGCCTCTTACAGCCTTCTGCCAGTGAAAACGGAGTTTCAGGGGGTGTCTCTGTTTTCTCTGGCAGAGGTCTATCAAAGCAAACTAAAAAGAAAACAAAAGGAGAAATGTTTTCCCTTTTATTTCATTTATTTATTTTATTATTCATATTTCTGTGCCGCCCACTCTCCGAGGACTCTGGGCGGCTTACACCAAAGACAGTATACTAAATAGCATATTGCCTTCAACAATCTGGGTCCTCATTTTACCCACCTCGGAAGGATCGAAGGCTGAGTCAACCTTGAGCCGGTGAGATTTGATCCGCTGATCTGTTGAACTAGCAGTCAGCTGAAGTAGCTGCAGTACTGCACTCTAACTACTGCGCCACTCGGATCTTTTGCATTTGAGCATGCAAGAAGGGACACGGAAGAGAAAGGGAAAGAGGAAAGACAAAGAAAAAGATGGGAAGAGAGCAAGGAAGGAAAAAGAAGGAAAGAGGGGAAGGAAGAAGAAAGAAGAATGAAGAGGGAAGGAAAAAGGAAGGAAGGAAGGAAGGAAGGAAGGAAGGAAGGAAGGAAGGAAGGAGATTATAATGAGAGTGAAGGCCAGTCTCAGTGAAGTCCTGCCTTAGCACTTGGCCACCACAGGTGCCCCTGACATACGTGACATCAAGCTGGCCACACCCATCATAGCCACGCCCACCATGACCACGCCCCCTTCTGAGATCAAACACAACCCTGATGCAGCCCTCAATGAAATCGAGTTTGACAGCCCTGGGTTAATGCACCCTTAATGTTTCATCAAATCCCCTCTGACCCTTCCCTCAACTCTCCATACTTTTATGAGTAAAAATCAGTAAGAATTCAAAACTACAGTTGTCTAGAAAATAATTTGAAATGGGTTAGAAGATTCAACCTCAACTTTCTTGTTAGCACTAGAGTTGCATTGAGCTCTGTATCTAGAGGTTAAGTGCAGAGTTCTGGTGGTGCAGTGGTTAAAGCGCAATATTGTAGGTAAACTCTGCCCACAGTCTGAAGTTCGATCCTGACCAGGCTCAAAGTTGACTCAGTCTTACATCTTTCTGAGGCTGTATGAGGACCCAGATTGTTGGGGGCAATATGCAAATAATGGTGACATTGTAAACTGTAAAGGTCTATGGGGTAATATAAAAGTCTAAATGCTATTGCTATTAAGTTCTCAGAACATGTTTACTCAGGTCTGCTAAATAAAATAGTGTTCTGGAGCTGACCCATACTGGCTCATGAGAGTCAAATATTAAATTCTTCGCAATTTTGTGAGCTGATTGAGAGCAGAGCTGAGCAGTGACTTCTAGCACACCAATCAACAATAAAGTTATGCTCACTCCACTGGTTAAATACCAAAAAGCAAAGTAAGCTTGGTTAGTTTTCACCTTGAACCTTTACTTGTTTTACGTGTTTTTGTTCATTCTGTGAAGCCTGTTGGTAGATTATAATTTTGCAGGAAATAAGTAAACTCAATAACTGTGTGAAGTGAAAAATCTAGCCATTCAGAAAATATTGAATTAGGGACTCTTGTTATTATTCCTGTGCCTCTCCTGCTTCTCATAACAACTTTCTGAGATTTCAACCGGCATCCTTGAACATGGTTTGTTTACATGGAGGAGGAAGAATGGAGATCAATTTTCCCACTCTTTCCTAATCACCTTTAAAGGTTTTTTGGGGAGAATCTGTGAAAATATATTCTCTTCCTTCCCCAGAATAGAATAGAATAGAATAGAATAGAATAGAATAGAATAGAATAGAGTAGAGTAGAGTAGAGTAGAGTAGAGTAGAGTAGAGTAGAGTAGAATAGAATAGAATAGAATAACAGAGTTGGAAGGGACCTTGGAGGTCTTCTAGTCCAACCCCCTGTCTAGGCAGGTAACCCTACACTACTTCAGACAAGTGGTTATCCAATATCTTCTTAAAAACTTCCTGCAACCGTTCTTCTTCATATGTTTTAGCCTCCAGTCCCCTAATCATCTTTCTTGCTCTTCTCTGCACTCTTTCTAGAGTCTCCACATCTTTTTTACATCGTGGCAACCAAAATTGAATATCTGCTCTCACTTTTTTCTGCTCAAACATCCTCAGCAGAATGTGTTGAGATATATGACGTAGAGAATCCAGCTCAGCAAATCTGATCATTGATCAGTAGAACAAGATACATACAGGCAGAAGAGAACATCGCCTTTCCTCTCTCCTTCAGAGACTGTATATTGATTAAGTTAAAGATACTCATATCTTATTGTTTGGCTGCTAGCAAGGTTCCTATTTTCTCATCCAAGCACTGACTTCAGCTATCAACCAAATGGATGCTTCATGGACCATTGGACTGGGTTTGAGAAACTCATGTTTCCTCAACCAACACCATAACCCACCGTAGGATCCTTGGTGCTCTCTGAGCTTGGTTTTTTTCTTGCGGACATTCTATTAGAGTGGTGAAATCTGAACTGGTTTGCCACCGGTTCTCTGGCCACGCATGCACGCTGCATACTAAACACACACTGCGTAAGTGTCAAACACACATTTCACACTGAAAAATAAGACTTTGCTAGGTAAATAGAACAGCGAGGAGGGGGAACAGCTGTGCTGCGCGATTTAGCTTCGCTAGAAAGGATTTCCTGCTTTCTAGCGAATATAAACCGCACGGTGTTAAGGAATTCGCAGAGTAACCCTTGAATAGCATGGGTGTATACATGAAAGTGATTGAGAGTAGGTACGAATAAACACAGTCAACATACAGATACACTGAGTTGTGTTTACTTTCAGGAAATAGTAAGGCACAGTCCAATAAACAGTCCAGGTCATACACATATAAAACAGGAGATAGCAAAATTACAGTCCAGGGATAATCCAATAACAAAGTCTTCTTACCAGTCATCATAGTCATTCACAATAAACAGTTCTTCTGGATTTGCAAACAGTAGCATACAGAGATATCAGAGAGCAAGAACAGCAAAGAGAAACAAACCATGTTTCTAGCTCCCTCTTAAGGAGATTGGCTATAGAGCTAACCAATCAGGACACAGTATGATGCAATACAGCAGTCTTAAAGCTATATTGATGGTTTATATATTGCCAACCCAACAAGGTAGGTAATACTCATTTCCTAACACACGGCACAGCTGATAGTTGGAAATACTGGTTCAACTGAACCAGTAGGTTTTTTTTAACTACTGGTTTGCCCGAAACTGTAGTTTTTATCACTACTGGTTCACCCAAACTGGGGTGAACAGATAGCATTTCACCCCTGTTCTATTACCCATTTTTGAGATAACATCATCAATGTGATATTACCTAGTTTGAGTAATGAAACATCTGCAAGAAAACAACCAAGCTCAGAAGGCACCAAGGACCCCTTATTTCAACCCTGAACTACAAATATTCTTATTTATTGATAAAGTTTCAATAACTTTGGCAGTTATTGAAAAAGTGAACCTTTTAAACTATTTAGTATCTGAATGGGAGCTCACCAGGAAATACCAAAGCTATGGGCTAAACTAATAATTAAAAAAAAAATCCCAGAGAAAGTCAATTAATGACAACTCTAATTCTGTATTGCTGCTAAGAAATCTGTTAAGATGTGTCCATTCCATGCTCAGGGGAGGTGTCCATAAGAACTCATTGCTTTGGTTAGAATAAAATTGGACTTAGTGGATATTAAAGGGTTGACATATTTGATATGTAATTCCACGACTACCTATAACAAAAATTTGAACTGAATCTAATCCTGAATGAATCACAAAATCCATATTGTTGCAAGACAAATTTAGCTTAATTAGGGCTTCTAGATCTGCAAAACAAATCAACTGAATGTTAGATGACCGCAAAGATCTAGAGTTTTCTGTATTTCTTAGCTATTCTGTATTCTGTATTCTTAGCTATTCTGTATTTCTTAGCTATTCTTAGCTTATTCTAGGTCTTTCTAATTCTCTTTGGCTCCAAACTAGTAATCTTAATTCATTGTCACATATATATCAGATCCTTAGTTCAGAGAAAGCACTGACACTCTCAGAGGTGGTATTCAGCTCTGACAATCAGTTGGCCCCACTCTCCAGCCCCTGCTCTATCCTGCCCTTTATTTCCTGCTTTGTAACTCATCTCAATCACGCGGCACAGCTGATTTCCACCCCCCTCGCTGTTCTACTTACCATAGCTGACTTGGAAGGTAAGCAGCTGAGCTTCGAAATGCTCCAATTTCAGCGCTGAGTACAATCGCCTTAGCACATAAGTGCACAAATGAGCATGTGTGTGCAAAGTGCGCACTCACTGAACCGGTTGCTAAACTGGAAGCATTCCACCACTGGACACACTGATGGTCCTTGTTTTAATCTCTACCATCTCCAGGAATAGAAAACCATCTGTCTGAAATTCTGGAGAGCTTGTTCTGTCCCCCCACCTCACATAGGCAGACACACGAGCAAAAGACATCTATCAGTAATTTATTTTACTGCCAACCTGAATCCCTTTGGCAGATAAAAGTTCTGGCAGCTACTTTCCGAATGCCTGCCACGTTTCTTATCACCTCTAGAAACAGGAGTTAGCGTATCTGTAGTCCGTTGCTGGGGCAACCAAGAGTTCAAAGAGTAGTCAGAAGTCATTTACAAAGTCCAAGCCTTAATTCCGAAAAATATCCCATCCGAAGCTCACGATATGCAGTTTTTGTCCGTCACAGAGCCTGCAGAGCAACCCCACCCACTTTTATCCCCTGTGGGGCATGGCTCAGTGACTCAGCAATCTCTGGCCCTTCCACACCTCTTCCTTTGCTGTGCACGCCTCTCCCTCTGACGCTGCCTGGGATCAATCCAAGATTGATTTTCATCACTCCCTATTAGTGGGTGCTCCGACATGCCTTCCTCCTGGCCTTCAGCTGGAACCTGAGGCGTTGCCAGAAAGGAGGGTCCCGGAGAGGGAGGCCTTGTCAGTTCCTCCCCATCACTTTCAGAGTCATCTTCCTCCATGAGGACAGGCTCGGGAGCTGGAGTCACAACAGAGCTATTATCAGTCAGTCTTGACAATATTGGACTAGATGAGTCAGAATATCTGACTCAATTGTTGGGGAGGTTGCTGGTTGAGAACATGTTGTGTGAACTAGACAGTGACATTAAACTATCATATGGTTTATTGATTAGGGCACAGTTTTCTATGTAAATCCAGCAGCCATGATTTTAGAGCAGCGGTCACCAACTGGTGTTCCGTGGACCACTGGTGGTCCGCAAGAAAATGTTGGTGGTCCACAGAAAAATTATTTGCATTTTTTATATGGCACTAAATTAGGGCTCCTCAAACTATGGCCCCTAGGCCGGATGTGTGCAATGAATGGTTGTGTTGCTGCAGAGAGTCTCCTCCTTCACGGTCTTTTTGTGCTGGTCGGAGGGGGGCAGAAATTCTGACTTGGGGTTTGCTTCAGCCTCCTGGTGTGGGGCTCCAGCAAAGGCTGGAGGGAAGTGCGGCTGGTAGCAAAGAGTCGGAGGGCCTTGTTCCAGTGGGACTGATCATGGCCTGGAACTGGCTGACAATCTCAGCCCACTGAGTCTCCAGGCGCCGGTACCTGGTCTTGCACTCCTGCAGGTCTTCTCTCTGCTTGGAAAGCCTATGCTCCTATAGTCCTCAGTGAGATGCTTCTGCTGAGCCTCCTCCTAGGTCAGACCCAATTTGAACTGAGCCAGCTGTTTTGCCAACTCTTTCTCATGGTGGCTGCTTAGCTCCAACAACTGCTTCCTGTTGAGGCACTAAAGAGCCTGGGCAGACAGGTGAGGAGGGGCTGGGAGGGAAGGGGTGAGTAGAGGCTGCTGGGGTGCCCCTCAACATGAGTGACATCGAGTTGACCACACCCACCCAGTCACATGATCACCTAGCCACGCCCACCCAGCTGGTAATTAGGAAGATCATATTAGTGGTCCATGGGATTTAAAATTATGAATTTAGTGGTCCCTGAGGTCCGAAAGATTGGTGACGCCTGCTTTAGAGCTTAACTTGTTGTATGCACACTTCAGGGGTGGTATCCAGTTACCCTCGCTGCCGATTCGCAAATGTGAGTGTGAACCGCGCATGCACAGAGTGTCAAAAATGGACGTGATTATGTCCGGGTGGGTGGGTGGAGCCTCCCGCCGCTGCTCCTACCGGTTCACCAGAACCGGAGAGAACTGGCTGAATACCACCAGTGGCACACTCGAAACTGTGTATAGCAACACCCTATGTTAGAAATTGCTCCTAGGTTTCTATATTTGTTGTCCCAAGAATGAAAATCGCTCTTTCCCGAAGAAACAGTCATACAAGTTCTATTCCTATTTGATCAGGAACAGGCAGAACAACCTAAACTTACTCCAATTAGCATTTCTGATCCTTCTTCCCTACTGAGTCTTTTAAGTTTTCTTATCATAGAATTATCACTTAGATTTCATAAGATTTCTTTTCATCCACAAACTCCAGAATGGCTCAACAGGATGTCTTAGGCCCCCACAGTGAGACTCTAAAAAAAAAAAAAAACATTGGCTGTTTTCCTAAATTTTCTGAATTCTCTGCCTTCCTGTACGGCCTCTGGCGTCATGAAGAAAAATCCAGTTCCTTGCTTCCCTTTCCCCGTCTAAGCGAAATAAAACAAAACAGGCATAAAATAAGATCTATGAACGCAGAGAATGAAATTTACCATTCCGCACTTTTGGTAATGGAGGTTATGCTAGTCACACGCTCCTTACAAATTATAGCTAAGGCCTCTTCACCTTCCTAGAGCTTTGATGAAAGATCCCATTGCTCTGCTAGCTAAGCCTGAAGTCTTACCTTGACCTTCTGAGCAAGGCTGTGGAGCAACCCAACCCTGTCCATTGAGCTGGCTATTGATTTATCTCCTGGCGAAATGTGACTGACCCAGAACTGAACAAACATAGTCTAAAGCTATCAGCTGGGTTGATCATTACCTGGATGATGTTATAAGCAAGATTTTTCAGGTCTGGTCTCCAAAAGTTTAAGTCGGTCCCTTGTTGCTGTTTGTTCTTTTAGGCTAACTGTTCATACATGGACAGTTTCATACAGTTTTCTTGGCAACTCTGTCAAGGACTTAGGAGTACTCATCTCAAATGATCTAAGCACCAGAGCTCACTGTAACAGCATTGCCAAAAAGGCATTAAGTGTTGTTAACCTAATTTTGTGAAGCTTTTTCTCCGGTAACATTGTATTACTAACTAGAGCATACAAAACCTTTGCCAGACCAATTCTTGAATACAGATCATCTGCCTGGAATCCACACTGTATATCTGACATTAATACAATTGAGCGGGTCCAGAAGTATTTCACGAGAAGAGTCCTCCACTCCTCTGCTCACAATAGAATCCCTTATGCCACCAGGCTCAAAATTTTGGGCTCGGACAACCTGGAACTATGCCGCCTATGGTCTGACCTAAGCATAATACACAAAATTGTCTGCTACTGTGTCCTACCTGTCAATAACTTCAACTTCAACCTAAAAAATACACGGGCAAACAATCGATACAAACTCAAGGTAAACTGCTCCAAACTTGATTGCAGAAAATACGACTTCAGCAACAGAATGGTCAATGCCTAGAATGCTCTACCTGACTCTGTTGTTACATCCTCAAACCCCCACAGCTTCAACCTTAAACTATCTACCATGGATTGCACCCCATTCCTAAGTGGTCCATAAAAGGGGTGTATAAGTGCACCATCGTGCCTATCGTCCCTCTCCTACTGTCCCCATTTATTCATACTCACTCCTTCTTCATGTCCATGTTTATACTTATACCTGTTACCTAGGACATGATCAACAAACTAAATAAATAAATAAAATAAATAAATAAAAATATCATTTTAAAAAATTAATTCACTGTTGTTATTTTTCCTAGGGCTGAGAAAGAGGGACTGTCTCCAAATCTCCCAGGTTACTTTGTGCTTGATAGAACCATAATTCATAATCTCCCAATGTTCTATCCCAGTGTACTTAACTATTACACTTAACTAGTTCTCAAGTATATGACCCATATCTAATGCCAATTAAAGCTGAAGTGCTTCTGTCCAATGATGGCAAATCTCACCAATCTTCCTTCCTGAAGGAAGACTTACAATTACAGAGCAGAATGATTTTCTATCATCTCAAGAAAGACCACTAAATCTTTTAGCCAATCAGTAATACCACACAATTTGCCTTTGACTAATATATATATTATGTTCAAAATTAATGTTTTGCTATAACCAAAGCCTTGATAGAAATTTAGATGCTAAGTTTAAATTTAGATGCTAAGATGCTAAATCCCAGAAACCTCATCACTAGAGGTTTTTAAGAAGAGACTGGGCAATCTGAGATTGTATAGGTTCTCCTGCTTGAGCAGAGGGCTGGACTATTAGACTTCCAAAGTCCCTTCCAGCTCTATTCTATTCTAAAGTTGCCATCCAGTTTTTTTGTAGTTTCAGGAGTCAGGAGTTGCAGATTGGGTCCTGCAACAGAATGATTTATTACAAGTAAACAACTTTGATATAACCAAGAATGTACAGGGCTGCAAATCCCCTATTTGCATCTTCTATGATTCCCCCTCCCCTTAAAATGACCCTGTAATCCTTTGCATCTGGGTGGAGTCAGGGTAACTGAATGGAGCTGAGCATTTACTGTCTGGATGCCCTTCCTGACGCCTGTGTGGAGTTCACAGCAGATATTTTCCCTTTGCACCCAGAGAGAGAAGTAACTGATGCTACCTAGGATCAAACTTTACCTCTCCGGATTGTGAGGTAAAAGAGCTCCACCTCTAGGCCACCATACCGTTCTGGATATTCTATGATTAGAAGGTGTATTGTTATGATCTTGGAAACTGACTTGGAGCATCTTCAGTTTATCACTTGTTTCTTTTAAGGAAAAAAAAATCAAAGAAAACATGGGCAGTAGAGACCTAGAAAACAGTGAAGAAGGTATCTGTGGACCTGTTAGAGACTTTAGAAGCCATGCTGCCAACCTCTGATTTAGAGGACATAGATTGCAGCAGTTAAGTAGGGTAGAAATTATGATTGCACTCGGTCTGGTGACAGTTTGTGAGGGCCTGACAGGCACTTGAGAAAGAACTTTAACATAGCCTGAGGACCCAATCCCAACAAATCTTGCTTGCTTGCTTGCTCCCTCCCTCTGGATCGAACCATAACAGAATACAGGTGTTCTGACCGAGGCTTCCTTAGAAAGTAAACAGCACAAACTTAGTCCTGGCAAACCTCTTTAATCCAAACGGTTGTGAATTATTGTCATTCCCAGTCTGAAAGGCTTCTCAAACAGTCTTGCAGGGGAGTGTTTACAAACACTCACCTTATCTTCCTTGGAATGTTGCCAGGGAATTAGTAGCCACATGGAGGGCAAGGCCAAACTTAGCACAGAGTCAAACAGAACTTTTCCACAGCTTTTACTGACCAGATGAACTAATTGCTTCCTGCAAACGCTCACGTCCCGTTCGCTTCTCTTTTATGACATATGGGAGGGGCCAATCATCTCCAAGCCTTACTCCCAAGTCAACCCTGTTTTCTTAATTGTTCCTGCCTCCTGGCATCTCTGCTCATGCACACACTGGGAACAGGCTCATACTGTTCTTCTGCCTTGCTGATGTCAGACTCCGGAGACTCCGGAGGCAGCAAAGAACTACCAGATGGGCTTGGCCCCCTCTCTGCCTCCGATTCAGAGCCCTCGTCCGAGCCTTCCCCAGACTCCAGGACTGGCCCATGTTCCTCCCCAACCTCCTCACTGTCCGTATCTGCTGTCAGCTCTGATGGCTGCTGGTGGGCCACAACAACAGGTAGTCTTCTACATACGAGCAAAATTGAGCTGAAAATTACTGCTTCTAAACAGGACAGCTATTCAATAAATTTTGCCCCATTTGATGACCTTGCTTGCCACAGTCGTTAAGAGAATCACTGCACTTATTAAGTTAGTAAGATGGTTGTTAAGTGGATCTGGCTTCCCCATTGACTTTGCTTGTCAGAAGGTTGCCAAAGGGAATCATGTGACCCTGGGACACTGCAACTGTCATAAATACATGCCAGTTGCCAAGCATCTAGATTTTGATCATGTGACTCTGGAGATGCTACAATAGTTGTAAGTCTGAAAAACGATTACAAGTCACTTTTTCAGTGTCTTTGCAACTTCTAACAGCCAGTAAACAAATGATTGTATGTTGAGGACTATCTGTACAGAGCTGAGATCCTGTCAATCTAAGGGTGGAATACCCAGAGGGATACAATCAAGATCAAGAGAGGTACCAATACCACTCTATAAAGCCTTAGTAAGACCACACCTAGAGTACTGCTCCAGTTTTGGTCACCACACTATAAAAAAAGATGTTGAGACTCTAGAAAGAGTGCAGAGAAGAGCAACCAGGATGATGAGGGGACTGGAGGCTAAAACATATGAAGAACAGTTACAGGAACTGGGCATGGCTTGTTTAGTGAAGAGAAGGACCAGGGAAGACCTGAAAGTGGGGTTCCAATATTTGAGGGGCTTCCACAGAGAGGAAGGGGTCAAGTTATTTTCCAAGGTACCTGAAGGCCAGACAAGAAATGATGGATGGAAACTGATTAAGGAGAGATTCAACCTGGAAATAAGGAGATTTTTTTCCGATAGTGAAAACAATCAACCAATGGAACAGAAGTTGCCTTCAGAAGCTGTGGGACAGGGGTGAACCCCTGGAGAACCGATAGCAGAAATTTTGAGTAGTTTGGAGAACTGGCAAATACCACCTCTGGCTGGCCCCAGAGTGGGGTGGGAATGGAGATTTTGCAGTATCCTTCCCCTGGAGTGGGGTGGGAATGGAGATTTTGCGGTATCCTTCCCCTGCCAGGCCCACCAAGCCACACCACACCACACCATGCCCACCAAGCCATGCCCACAGAATTTTGGATTTCACCCCTGCTGTGGGAGCTTCATCACTGGAAACTTGGACTAGGGGTGGTTGAACTGTCTTTTGTCTGGGATGGTATAGGGTCTTCTGCTTGGGTGGGGGGTTGGACTAGATGACCTACAAGGTCCCTTCCCACTCTGTTAATCTATGACCTAAGATTTTTTTTTCTTTGCCCAAAGTGGTACTAGCTGGTCCCAGCAACCTGTAGTAGTGGAAAAAAATGCCTTCAGCTTTCAGTCTCCAGCTTGAGACTGATTCCAAACAGCAGAGCTCTGCAGCATCCTGTCAACTGAACAACTGTAAGGGAGGAGGAGGAGGAGAGGGAAGGTCGTCTAATAGCTGTAAACCACTCTCAAAATATAAGGGACATACTTGGATGGATTTAATGCCAGCAACAAAAATCTCATATATCTCCCAGCTTCGGCTTCTTAGTGGTTTTATTATTTTTATAGCTAATAGAGGTAGATTTAGTGTGGTGCTGAGCATTTATCCTAAACATTCTTCAGTTTAATGGGGGAAAAAATATTTGAATCTTTTTTCCCCCAGGACAAAAGAAATTCTCACGAGTGGAGTAGAGTGGTCTTCTCTACTTGTGAAGTGGTTTAGGGGGCACATGAGGGTATCAAGGTCTTCTTTACCACTGTTTCTCTGTGGCCTCACTGGTTTCTCACCTACAGAATGTCATCATTCCAAATAATGAACTCCAGGCAATCAAGACTCTGACAGGTTGATTAACTTCAAGAAGCCCTTTATTGAGTACATCATGTCGACATTTAGATAGGTGAAGCTAACTCTAAATAGTTCCCATGCTCGTGGATAGTTAAAAGAATAGGATTTCCCCACCTCACCCCTGTGTCCTTTATGGGCCAATCAAGTCAGCCACAGCTTCCCGCTCAGCTCCGTTGGCATGGCCTTGGTGTCAGGGTTCAGATGGATGCCCTAATTAAATCATGAGCCTTGAGCCAAGCTTCAAAAGAAATCCAGTTATTTATTAGGAGCTTCATGTCGGCACGTTTCCAAGTAAAGTCAGCTCTGACCCTACGTAATTTATGCCCCAATTATGACCCTGTTTCCGCCCTCCCCCCAGGGTGTGTCATCAATCACATTTGTCAATGGGGTTTTGCGGGTTGTAGAAGTCACTCCCCTCCGGCTGCTGTAGGTAACCCTGGGATACAGCCTTGAAAGAGATAAGCATGGAATGTGCATCTGTTTTTGGCTGCCGTGCCATTTCGCCGGTTTCCCATCCCCTCTGGCCTATGACAACTCGAGAGCAGGCCAGGGATGCTTTGTGAGTTGACACTTGGTTCACATAGCTGCTGGTAGATGTTTTGACTAGCAGCTGAGGCACCACATTCCTAAATTCCCCCATCCATCAGTGTCCCCCCCCCAGTGAATGGCAACCAGGTTTTAACCAGGAAATAACCTGTTTTTTACCCTCTGCACATGTACAGAAGGGTTTGTGCATGTGCAGAGGATCCACGTGTGCAGGTGACGTGCGCAGGTGATGTGCGCGGCATGTGCAATTCCAAACCGGTAGGGAAGGTACTGTATTTTTTGGAGTATAAGACGCACATTTCCCCCTCTAAAAGGGGGTGAAAATTTAGGTGCGTCTTATACAGCGAATGTAGCCCCACCCACCCATTGGCCCCCACCCTTTGGCATCTGCTTCCCAGCAATTTACCTCCTTGCAGCAAGCAGCAAGAAGAAACAGCCCATTTCAGCTTCAACACAACCTCATTAGCACAAGTTGATTGTCCATCGGCCTCCTGACTCTCAGCTGTTTCAGGCTGCAGGGATTGCCATTGCCTATTGCTGCACAGGCCTCTGCTGCTTGCTGCAAGGAGGTAAATTGCTGGGAGCAGATTTTTTTTTTCTTGTGCTAATCAAGCGATGCTGAAAATGAAAATGAAAGTAAAGTAGGCTGTTTGCTGTTTGCTGCAACGAGACAAAATTGCTGGGAGGCAGATTACTTTTTCTTGTTTTCCTCACCAAAAAAGGTAGGTGCGCCTTATAGTCCGGAGCGTCTTATACTTCGAAAAATACGGTAAGTAGATTTCACCCCTGATATGTTCTCATAGGACAATTGGAAGTTGTATGAGAGGGCTATGTTCTCTGGAGCCTTCAACATCATGTGAGAATGGAGCATGCTTTCCTATGCTTTTTGGAGGCTGCAGAAGAACATTCTCTGAAGAACCAATGCCTCAGGTGTCCCAGACCTCTACTTCAGGCCAAGTGCCCATTGTTCAGGCTGGCTTAAATGGGAAGGAGAGAGGTAGGGAATTGTTTCTCTTTTGTTTGTGTTGGTGTGTTTGTGTGACATACCAGCAGAGTTAAGTTAGGCATGTTTTGAAGGATGACAGTCTAAGTCCCAAAGGTTCTTTATCACTCTAGTACCATGACAGTGAACCTATGGCATGCATAGTGGTGGGTTCCTCCTGGTTCCGCCGAGCTGGTAGCGGTGATGATATGACATCACCTAATCGGTTCTCTTTGTTCAGGAGCTGGGCCCTCCCGCCCCCCCACGTTATTCTTACCTTTTATTTGGCCCCACCCCCAATCTATTCGCTGCCCCCCCAAGTCCCAGCTGATTGGCTAGAAGGAAAAAAACTGTTTAAACTCTTGCTGCGCGGCTTCAAAGGGCCGCCCTACAGCTGATCAGTGTTAAAAGGCAGTGTGGTGATAGACCAGTACGCTCGAAAAACAAATGGGTAGACCGGTGCCTCCCCCCAAAAAAGGGTAGACCGGTGCCTCCAAAAACAAATGAGTAGATCAGAATGCTCCAAGAACAAATGGGTAGACCAGTACAGTTCTGCAAGCAGTTAAAAGCCCAGTAGACCAGTACCTCTGCTAAATCCTAAAGAATTGTCACATGACCATCAAACCACGCCCACAAAATAAGCCACACCCACAGAACCGGTAGTAAAAAAAATTAGAACCCACCCCTGGGCATGTGTACTAGAGGTGGCACACAGAGCCCTCTCTGTGGGCATGCATGCCTTCACCAGCTGCTATTCTGGTTTCTGGCATGCATGTGGTCAGCTGGTTTTCGCAGGCGCCGGAGCACCTGAAAACGCCCCCAAAATGGCCAAAACCAGGCCATTTTTCCAGGCCGTTTTTGGGGCTGTATTCAGGTCATTTTCGGGCCATTTTTGGCTCAGAAAACAGCCTGGAAAATGGCCCAGAAAATGGCCAAAAAACAGGCATGTGCATGCCAACCAGCTGGTCTTCAGGTTTCCAGTGCTCTGGCACATTCACATACATGTGCATGCACGTGCATTCCGGTTTGGGCACTCAATGCCGAAATGGTTTCCCATTACTGCTCTAGTCCCCTGCTCTAGTATATTAATTGTAGATCTCTCTCCCTCCCTCCCTCCCTCTCTCCCTCTCCCTCTCTCCCTCTCTCTCTCTCCCTCCCTCTCTCAATAAACAATTTTTTTTTAAAGAAACCGGAGAACTGTTTAGACAGGGTATTATTTTTCTCCCTCGGTATTATTTTTCTTTCTCCCCTTTTCGCTCTCGTAATGAATTAGTAAAGTTGGCAGGGAAAGGTCCTGCTTTAGACCAGAACTCATATTCGCCCAAACAAGCAGGCCGGCCCATGTGAAAGAGCTGATAAAAGAAGAATGGCTACAGTTTGCTTTTTCAGCCCGATAAGGCTGCCAAGACTTCCTGCAGCCCAGCTTCAGCTTTGAAAATCCCTGTGTACTGGGGGAGACCAGAGGAGCTAGTTCATATATTACCTTGAAGAAAGCCAGAGCATTTATATATTATGATAATCCAAGTATCGCCTGGCTGTTCATTAGGCATGGTTAGAACTCAATTTCCCCCTTCGTTCGACAAATACAGTATGAAAAGGAATGCTTGTATTTATCTAGCTCTGGCAGCAGCTCTCAGCTCAGCTGAAGGTAATGGAAGAAAATTGGTCCCAGGAGTCCAGCTATGTATTGCTCTTGAGTAAAGGGAGGAAGGGAGCAGGTAAATTGCATTCATTAGGCAAGACAGTTGCAATTCATGTTAAACTGGAAGCTGAGGAGAAGCAAGGGCTGGAGCAGGAGGGAAGTGAGAGGAAGCTGAGAACAGATCTCTCAGGAGGGTTGAAATGGTTACTCCGGTATGATAGTTGATTTCCATATTTATTGGATTTGTTCAGGTTTTGATTGGGGGGGATGGGATGCGGGGGTGGGGGTGGGGGTGGGGAATCCTAGGCTCAAAATCCTAGGAATTTGCTCTTTTTGAGAAGCTGGGGGATCAGAAAGTCTAGCATACTTTTACTTAAGAGATGCATTTAAGGAGTTTTTTTTTTTTCTCAAGGATGCCCTCCGTAAATTCAATAATCCCAGTTGATGGGCCAGTAAGTGATAGTTTGTTTAATGCAACCTCACTGAATCAGTCACGATTGGCTGGACTTGCACAACACGTTAAACTAGCCATGTCAATCTCATTCTCTGCAAAAGATTAAAGTTCAACTCCTTGAAATGTCTCAGGGGCTGCCACAAAGAAGAGGGAGTCAAGCTATTCTCCAAAGCACCTGAGGGCAGAACAAGAAGCAATGGGTGGAAACTAATCAAGGAGAGAAGCAACCTAGAACTAAGGAGAAATTTCCTGACAGTTAGAACTATCAATCAGTGGAACAACTTGCCTCTAGAAGTTATGAAAGCTCCAACACTGGAAGTTTTTAAGAAGATGTTGGATAACCATTTGTCTGAAGTGGTATAGGATTTCCTGCCTGAGCAGGGGGTTGGACTAGAAGACCTCCAAGGTCCCTTCCAACTCTTCTCTTCTCTTCTCTTCTCTTCTCTTCTCTTCTCTTCTCTTCTCTTCTCTTCTCTTCTCTTCTCTTCTCTTCTCTTCTCTTCTCCTCTCCTCTCCTCTCCTCTTCTGCAACAGAGGGGTTGGGAGATCCCCAGATTATGGAAAACTGCATCAAGCCATACTATGTTGCTGGGTTCATAAGGCAAATCCAAACGGAGCACATTAAAACCAGGCAGTATCTTTCAAGACTGGCTTTCAAAAAAAAAAAAAATGAAATCTTATGCTCAATCAATCCTCTCAAGAAGGTTGCAATCCAGCAGGGATTTACTTAGGAATAAGTGCCATTGAATTTAATGGAAAATACTTCTGAACAGATGTGCGTAGGATATTGCAGGTCAAGTACCCATTTTTTCTCCCTTTGTACATTCAGGAGACCTTTCAAGCTTCGTGATACAACATTGTTTTTATTTTTCTAAACTTTGATGGTGTTGAGTGCCAAAACACATTTCTTTTGAAAGATGTTCTCCCAATCAGATCAGATCAGATCAATCAATCAGCTTAGAAAATTGAACTTCTGGAAGCAGGGACCATTCCAAAGGGAACCACTTATTGACCTAACCATCCATCCATCCATCCATCCATCCATCCATCCATCCATCCATCCATCCATCCATCAATCTATTGACTGATCTATTGACTGATCTATTGACTGATCTATCTATCTATCTATCTATCTATCTATCTATCTATCTATCTATCTATCTATCTATCTATCTATCATCTATTTATTATTATTATTATTATTATTATTATTATTATTATTATTATTATTATTAATATTTCTATACTGCCCTTCTCCCAAAGGACTCAGGGCGGTGTGCAGCCATGATAAAATAATACCAACACAAAAATTAAAAACAATTTAAATAATTTAAAGCATTGGCCGTATTTAAAACCTCTAGCTGAAACTCCTTTAAAACCATTAAAACCCACTTAAGTTAATTCATTCGCTCAGGATGGCTTGCTGAAACAATAAAGTCTTCAGCGCACGACGGAAGATGCGGAGGTCGGGGATCCTCCTTATGTCTGGGGGCAGCTCATTCCATAGGGCAGGAGCCCCCACAGAGAAGGCTCTCCCCCTTGGGGTCGCCAGCTGACATTGTTGGCCGATGGCACCCTGAGGAGGCCCGTATCGGGCGGTGGGAGGCATGCGGTATCAGAAGGCGGTCCTGTAAGTATCCCGGTCCTAAGCCATGGAGCGCTTTGAAGATGGTGACTAGCACCTTGAAACGCACCCAGAAGACCACTGGGAGCCAGTGCAGCTCGTGCAAGAGAGGTGTTACATGGGAGCGACAGGTCGCCCCCATAACCACCCGTGTGGCTGCATTCTGGACCAGTTGGAGCCTCCGGGTGCTCCTCAAGGGGAGCCCCATGTAGAGAGCATTACAGTAGTCCAGACGGGAAGTTACAAGGGCGTGAGTGACCGTGCATAAGGCATCCCGATCCAGAAAGGAACGCAACTGGGAAATCAGGTGAACCTGATAAAAAGCCCCCCTGGCCACGGCCATCATATGATCGTCTAAAGACAACTGCATATCCAGGAAGATGCCCAAGTTGCGAACCCTCTCTGAGGGGGGTAAGATCTCATCCCCAATAGCCAGCGATGGTACCAGCTGGCTATATCGGGGCGCCAGAAACCACAGCCACTCAGTCTTGGAGGGTTTGAGTCAGAGTCTGTTCCTCCCCATCCAGATCCGCACGGCCTCCAGGCACCGGGACATCACGTCAAGGGCGTGATGTGGGGTGGTCCGGGGTAGAAATGAACAACTGCGTGTCGTTGGCATACTGTTGACATTTCACCCCAAAACCACAGATGATCTCACTAGCGGCTTCACATAAATGTTGAACAGGAGGGGCGAGAGGACTGACCCTTGTGGCACCCCACAAGTAAGGTGCCTCGAGGTTGACTTCTGCCCTCCCATCAACACAGACTGTGTACGGTCGGAGAGAAAGGAGGAGAACCACCGCAACACGGTGCCTCCCAGTCCCAGTCCCCCCAACCGACGCAGCATGATACCATGATCAATGGTATCAAAAGCCGCTGAGAAATCTAGGAGGACCAGGACTGAGGAGCATCCCCTGTCCTGAGCCCTCCAGAGATCATCAACCATTTATCCATCTATCATCTATTGACCTACTATCTATCTATCTATCTATCTATCTATCTATCTATCTATCTATCTATCATCTATTTATCCATCTATCATCTATTGACTGATCTACCTACTTACCTACCTATCATCCATCCATCCATCCATCCATCCATCCATCCATCCATCTATCTATCTATCTATCTTTTATCTATCTTCATCCATCCATCTGAACATTACTTCTTAAAAATGTTAAACATTTTAACAATTAGGTAGAAATGTAGGGCACTGTTCAGATATTTAGGTCCTAAGCAGGGAGGGGCAACTATGGCCCCTTTACAACCTGTGGATTTCAATTCCCAGAATTCCTGAGTTATGACTCAGGAATTCTGGGAGTTGAAGTCCACAGGTCATAAGGAGGCCATAGTTGCCCAACCCAACCCTAAACTATTTTGCCGGGAGCAAATTGGGGCTGTGACGTCATTTGCAAGTTGGAACTGCTAGCAGGCTGAAAAAAGAAAATGGGAGAATTTTATCTCTCATCCTGAGGCGTTGAGAAGGCAAATATTCCTAGCTGAAATGCTCATTCTGAAATTAAAATGCTTTCCTTGTGCAGTGCTACCTTGGACACGTGGAAACCTTGGACACATCCACTTGCTTCTTACCCAGAGGAGCTGTAATGGATTTACTTCTAGGAGAGGAAATTAAAAATCACAATTGGTTTCATGTCTTGCCTGACATCACCTTAAAACTGACTAAACCAGCTGCAAAAACTCCAGAAGAACTTTAGAGGGCAACAAATTGATATCCTCATAGCAATCTAGTGGTTAGTGAGATCCAGTATGGTAGTCCTTGATTTACGACCATAATTCAGCCTGGAATTACAGTCACAAGCCATTGCCATCATAAGTCAAGGCATCACATAATCAGACCCATTTTTTTTTTTTTTTTTTTTTGTAGCAGTGGTTAAAGCGAAGGTGGCCATAATTAACCAAATCCATTTTACCCAATGAACTTTTTTCTTTCTTTCTGGAAACCGAAAGTAAACACCAGAAACTGTAAAAAAAACAAAAAACCATCTATCAAATATTGTGGTCATGTGACTACAGTATACAGCAAACTGTCCCTAAAGGTGAACCCATTGCCAAGTGCCCAAAATGTGATTGTGTGTGTGTGGCCATCAAAACTTCAAAATCTGCCTGTAAGCAGGTTTTTTCTTTTTTTGTAACTTTGAACTCCGTTGTTCTCATCCACCTTCCTTTCCTCTCTTTTTATTAGTTGGCAGATTAAATACTTCCTAATAACATTATTATTTAAAAATAGTTTCACCCTAGGAGCCCAAAGGGATCTTGCTTTAAGCAACAGAGAAAGGAGAAATGGGCATACTTAAGCATTTTTATCAAAGTACTAAGGCAGGGGAGAGAGAGAGAGAGAGAGAGAGAAATTACCTGGCAACCTAAACACCCCCATCAGGGAACTGCCTGAGGGACAAATGATATTATACACTGCACAGTGACTCCTGTGCTATCCATTCAATATCTCGAGGTTTACCACACACTGCTTTTATACCCAGGAGACAGCTAATGTAATTCCTTCCAAGCTCTGTTCTGACTTGAGCCTGAATCTGAATACAAACGAGTTAGGTGTTTCAAGGCAGGTGAAAGGAAGACATTAAATGCAAGGCATATGCAGGGGATTTCTCTGCCCAAATCCCATCTGGAGGTGTGGTTTTCTTTGCATTTAAAAGGGGCACCGGCTCCATTTCTGAGACTTAAACATTCTTTCTAGTGAATCGCTTTAAGTTCCTCTCATCCCTGATACACAGATGCTCCGTTGCACATGCACACACATGCGATCACAAACATTCTTGAAGTCTCTTCCATCCAGGTTGCCAAACCCCCTTCCTGCTAATCCAGTGGGCTCACTCACTTTGTTATCCTGCTTTAAATGAATTTTTCAGGAAACCTAGTTGGCTCACCAGCCTTCGGTGAGGGTTGGCTGGTTTCGCAAGGGTTAGAGAGATCTACCGCTACTATGTTGTGTCAACTACGAGAAAGGGAAATTGACCACAGTTAAAGTCAACGTTCCAGCTTACTAAGGGTATGTTTCCAATTCATATACTGTACATCATGAATAGGAGAATGTCACTAAGGCAGAGTTGGACATATGCTGCAGGTGGCATACAGGTGAGTCCCAGCAGAAGAGGATACTACCTGTCTATGGAGATTCTCAGCCATTCAGGTCATGGTTGTCCAAAGGTGCTTTTCAAAAGGCAACTGGACTTCCTTGTTTTTTTCATTGAAAACATTTCACTTGTCATCCAAGAAGCTTCTTCAGTTTTCTGAAGAAGCTTCTTGGATGAGAAGTGAAATGTTTTCAAAGAAAAAACAAAGTCCAGTTGTCTTTTGAAAAACACCTTTGGAACCACCTCAAATTTGTACATTATTGTTAAATTTCCACAGCATTTTTTTTAAAAAAGTAAAATTCAGAATGGGAGGGGAAAGCCTCTACAAGGTCATCTCCTTCCCCCCTTTAGAGGTCATCTACAGCTCAAAAAACCACAGTAACCATTCTTCGAGGACATTGCTTCCTTTCTTATCCTGAGGCTCATCCGATATTGCAGTGGCATTTTCCAAGCCTTCCATTAATGTTAGTTGTGAAGTTGTGTCTGACCCATCGCAACCCCATGGACAATGTTCCTCCAGGCCTTCCTGTCCTCTACCATCCTCTGGAATCCATTTAATCTCACACCTACTGCTTCAGTGACTCCATACAGCCACCTCATTCTCTGCCGTCCCTTTCTTCTTTTGCCCTCAGTCATTCCCAGGTTTAGGCTCTTCTCCAGTGAGTCCTTCCTTCTCATTAGGTGGCCAAAATATTTGAGTTTCATCTTCAGGATCTGGCCTTCTAAAGAGCAGTCAGGGTTGATCTCCTCTAGGACTGACCGGTTTGATTGCCTTGCAGTCCAAGGGACTTGCAGGAGTCTTCTCCAGCACCATAGTTATAGCATTCCATATACTGTACACACCTTAACTGGTATTTCTGCAGCCACTGTGATGATGACATAGTCAGAACAGGAATCTTCCCAGCTCCTATTAGCCTTCTGGATTCAGTGTACATGACCTCTCCCTTATTCTTGCTGGGCAGTGCCTTAAGATAATGTTGGTTTGTCCTGTTGAGTTGACATCTGCAGAAAGTTGTTCCCAAATGTCTTGGCCAATGCTTTTTGAAGCACAAGCCAAGTGTTATGTGAGCTTCTCATTAATACATGTTCATCCTTCCTACACCTCTTTTAACACTTACCATCACTATGTGATTACTAAAACTTCTCAACAAGGTGCACTGTCTATGATGAATGTCAATTTTACTGAGAAAAGTACTATTTTTGAAGTACAAAGATGCCTGCTGCTACTGCCAACAAGACCACCACCTTTGAACTGTTTTAATTTGTTGTGTGGAAACATTTTGACTACTCTATCAACTCCTTAAACACTGACTGCTACTGTTCCTTCCATTGCCTATGCCTGGAGCTGTGGTGGATATCGGTTTTTGTACTCATCTTGCTGTTGCCTCTGGGTATTGGGTGAAGCTCGTATTTGCCAATTTCAGTTTGCATTTGTCACCTGAATAGAAGGAAACTACTTTTGAGTGATCCTTGGTGCTCTCTGAGCTTGGCTGTTTTCTTGCAGACATTTCATTACCTAAACTAGGTAACGTTATCACTGGCACTGATGATATTACTTAGTTTGAGTAATGAAATTTCTGCAAATGGAGTTCAGAGACACCAAGGACCCCTCATTTCAACTTTGAGCTACAAATATTCTCCTTTATTAGTGACTAGAGCAGTGGTTCTCAACCTGTGGGTCGCGACCCCTTTGGGGGTCGAACAACCCTTTCACAGGGGTCGCCTAAGACCATCAGAAAACACATATTTTCAATGGTCTTAGGAATAATTTTATGGTTGGGGGGGGTCACCACAACATGAGGAACAGTATTAAAGGGTCGTGGCATTAGGAAGGTTGAGAACCACTGGACTAGAGCCTTGATGGTGCAGTGGTTAGAGTGCAGTACTGCAGGCTACTTCTGCTGCCTGCTGGCTGCCTGCAATTTGGCAGTTCGAATCCCACCAGGCTCAAGGTTGACTCAGCCTTCCATCCTTCCGAGATGGGTAAAATGAGGACCCAGATTGTTGGGGGCCATAGGCTGATTCTGTAAATCGCTTAGAGAGGACTGTACAGCACTCTGAAATAACATATAAGTCTAAGTGCTATTGATATTTTTATTTGATCATTTAAAGTCGATTGTTCTCCAAGTTACCCAATCACATCCCAAACCAAATTTTAGGAAAGGTGTACAATTCTAGTCTACCGATAGATCCATTCCATTTCTTCATTGCTCCATCCTTTAAAAAATCTTATAAAATGCTTATTAAAATATGTACTTCTCACTCTAAATATGCATCTTACAGATTTACCTAAGCTCCTTAAAATTGCAACACAACTCTTAGAAAGGTATGAAATAGGATAGATTATTTTTAGTCAAGCAATTACAAAGTAAGTTATTTTGTAATTTTCTGGTCAACTTCAAATGACTTCTTGAGTAAACCTTTGGTAAGAAGACAAAGTTTCAGATTTCATTAACCTTCTTAGAAAAGTTAGAGTTGAAAGGATACTGCATTTATGCCAATGAAGCTTCAGATTAAGAGGGAAAAAAATAGCCCATTAGATATTAAGAAGACCACCAATAAACAAATAAATATTTAGTTACTACTTCAAGATAAACACTAATAATTAGAGAAAGATCTGTATAAAGAAAAAAAACTACATCAAACAACATACATACATGCAAAGACCATTGTGATAAATGCCAAATTTCAACCGTCTAGTTGATTTATTGTCCATTCCTTAACTAATATTGCAGACGTATGATATCCAGGCCAGTTGCTATGCTATAATCAAACCCTTGATAGACAATCAAATGCTGAATTGCCATCAGCTTCTGTGTGGTTTTAAGAATCACAGGACAACACAGTGGGTTATCGCAAGCAAACAATTCTGCATGTCCCAAAGATAAAAACAGCCAGAATAACATTGATACCAATTTGTTTAGTAATATTCATCACATCTCAACAATTTAAAATGAAGGCAACAATCATGTGCTGGTTTACCTGAGCTTAAGTTCCATTATCTAGTCTATAGTCTATAATGTTTGCTATGCCCTGTCTAGGTTTTCTCTCTTAAGAATTTAATTTAACACATTTTACTGCAGAAAATAGCTTACCCCTTCTCCCAAATGCCTTTCTGAATACCTCTTTGTCTTTTACTTATTCAGTGACGGATATACACATTCACCAGTATTAACTCGAACTCTTCTTATCCAAATTTAAAAGATAGGAAATATGAATACTTGTCTTCATTGTGCAATTTCTCCCCCTGCTATTGTAATTCTTGCTTTATAAGAATGGATAACTCACCAGAGGATTTCACTTTGTTTTTTGGGCTGGGGAGCAGGGATGAAATGCTACCAGTTTGGACTGGTTTGCCCAAACCGGTAGTAATAAAAGCTACCAGTTCAGGCAAACCGGTAGTAAAAAAAATGCTATCGGTTCAGACGAACTGGTATTTTTGATGATCGGCTGTGCTGCGTAATTTATATTCGGTAGAAAGCTGAAAATCCTACTTTCTAGAAAATCTAAATCATGCGGCACAGCTGTTCCCCCCCCCCCGTTCTACTTACCTTAGAAAAGGCTTCTTAAGCCTCCTTTTTCAGCGCTGCGTGGTAGCACCTGCAGTACGCATGTGTGCAAAGTGCACATTTGGCACACACCACGCATGGGCACTAACAGCGAACTTGTAGTGAAGCAAACTGGCAGCAGACTTCGAAGCATTTTATCCCTGCTGGGGAGGCCCATCCCTGGAATCCTGACAGTTGTACTGGTCCATCCACTTCGGTTAACCAGGTTTCCTGAATGGCTATTACATCGAATCTAGAGAGCAAGTTCATTAGTACGTTATCAACCATCCCTTTCCAGCCAGCCAGGTTCTAGGTCACCATCTGTATGGGATTCCTGGAGGCAAGGTGGTTAGTTGGCTTGGTTGGTTGGCTAAGTGGTAAGAATGCCGGATGTCAACTTGACGTTGGAGCTGGGTCAATATTAACTATGCTTCCCATATAGACACAGTTATTGTGAGGTTCGGTATTTCTGCTCGTGAGTTACAGATCTTGTTGTTGTTGTTGCTCTATTGAGTCGCCTCCAGACATGGATAGATATGCTTCTTTTATATTTTTGGAAACGTTTTGCATTTCTCTATGCTTATCAGAGTCTCTCTTTTTATCAGTTGGCAGATAGACGTCTGAGAACTCAACTGGAGAGAACAAACAGAGTTTATAATCACCTTGATAAAAATGGTGCTATGTGCCTCCCCTCTCTACAACCCAAATATATATCCCAGAGCCTTCTGCTGTGCCAGAGGAGATCTACTTTATCAACCTCAAGATCTCTAGTGCATCTTGGTAGCCAATTATATGTGTAACTTCTTGGGCCACCGGACTTGTGAGAACTTGTTGCTGTATCCTTACGATTTATATTGATTGTTTCCTAGTGTGATTTGATTGCTTATTTGTACCTTATGACTATCATTAAGTGCCGAGGTGCTGAGGTGGCGGAATGGTTAGAGTGCAGTACTGCAGCTACTTCAGCTGACTGCTAGTTCAGCAGATCAGTGGATCAAATCTCACCGGCTCAAGGTTGACTCAGCCTTCCATCCTTCCGAGGTGGGTAAAAGAGGACCCAGATTGTTGGGGGCAATATGCTATTTAGTATACTGTCTTTGGTGTAAACCGCCCAGAGTCCTCGGAGAATGGGGGGCATAGAAATATGACTAATAATAATAATAAAATAATAATAATAAGTGTTGTACCTTATGATTCTTAACAAATGTATCTTGTCTTCTTATGTACACTGACAGCATATGCACCAAAGACAAATTCCTTGTGTGTCCAATCACACTTGGCCAATAAAGAATTCTAAAATCTAAAAAATCTAATCTAAAGTAAGCAAGTTATGGATCTGAGAGGAACCCAGTCCCAAAGATTCAACTCCCATGTGATTTCTGGATCTTCAGATCTATTCTGTTGTGAATCATCTGCTTCATTAGGAACTTTAATTCATATCTGCTCTAGCAGTCTTCCAATATTTGAGAGGCTGCCACAGAGAGAAAGGGGGCAAGCTATTTTCCAAGGCACCCAAAGGCCAGACAAGGAATAATGGATGGAAATTGAACAAGGAGAGATTCAACCTGGAAATAAGAACTTTTCTGACAGTGAGAACAATCAACCAATGGAACAGAAGTTGCCTTCAGAGGTTGTGGGAGCCTCATCACTGGAGGCTTTCAAGAAAAGACTGGATTGCCATCTATCAGAAATGGTGTAGGGCCATGTGGCACGCATAGGGCCAACCTACGCGTGCCATAGGTGGCATGTGAAGCCCTCTCTGTGGGCACATGAGCCGTTGCCCAGCTTACTCAACCACGCATGCGCGCGCACCTCCCTCCAGCCAGCTGACAGTGAGAACAATCAACCAATGGAACAGCTTGTCTTTGGAAGTTGTGGGAAGCTTTCAAGAAGAGACCGGACTGCTATTTTTATCAGAAATAGTGTAGGTTCTCCTGCTTGGATGGGTGGGGGGGCTAGACTAGATGACCTACAAGGTCCCTTCCAACTCTGTTAATCTGTTATCTAAAAAAAACCCCACCGAAATACCGTCGCTTGGACCTCAGTTTAGTCACCATTTTGATTTTCTTCATATTTCCCAGAGACAAGACTGCTCTACAGGCGCTGAAACAAATTAAAAGAATAATCTGAAAAAATGTGGTTACTGCAAGAACTCGCGGGAGCTCCCTGCTGAGCTTGTCGCTCAATGAAAACCTCATGATACTTGTTTTGTTGCATGTGAAAAGTCTGCAGGCCTATCACTAGGCCCCTGAACTTGTTTTCCTCTTTCTTTAATGATTGATTATTAAATATTCAGTCTGTTGTTGCCTGTTTTCATCATCCAGGCTTTTCCTCTATTTCACGCACTAAGACTCAACTTCTCCTGGCGATAATGACTTTTTCCTTTTTCTTTATCAAGCTGAGATAATTGCCCAGAATCTATTGAAAAGGTCCAAATGCATGCCTCGTGATAAATGAAGAAATACAATAGCCAGATACATGCGTGCACCTGCATGTGTATTTTAGAAACAGCTAGCTTAAAAATAAACAAAGAAAGCAAGCAAGCAAGCTTCAGGATATGTTAGTCCACATTTAATCCAAAACCTTTAAAAGTTTCTTGGATGGCTTAATTAAAAGGCAATTCCTCGCTGTATTGGCACAGTCTTTTAAAGGCCAATAATGTTGGAGTCTTAATTAAAAAAATGATGTAAATTTTAAGGATTTGCGGGAAGGGTATGTCTCCCCCACCACGACCACTTCATCGGAATCAACAGGAAGGATTACCCATCAAACTGTGAAAGATCTCGATTCAGCTTTGGTTTTGTCCTCTTAAAATGTAAATCCTCAATTCAATTACTGCGAGTTCAAATCTCTCCAAGGCTCAAGGTCGACTCAGCCTTCCATCCTTTCTAAGGTGGGTAAAATGAGGACCCGGTTTGTGGGGGCAATAAGCTGACTTTGTATAAAATATACAAAAGTATGAAGGCTATTGCTTAACGCATTGTAAGCCGCCCTGAGTCTCTGGAGAAGGGCGGCATATAAAAATAAATAATAATAATAAAAAAATGTGTTCAGTATTTCTTGATACACCCTCCAGACAAATTGTAAATGGCCTTGCAGCAGGATTTAGAGATGTCTGTAAACATTTGACGTAAAAACCGGCACGAGTGAATGGTCTCTGCAACTAGTATAATAATCAAGTCAAAAAGAGCATCAGGGGGGCAGCCTAACATCGAAGATAAAATGGAAAGGAAGGGAGAGAAACCTTTTGCAGGAAAAGATCTCAAAACAGGTAGCTCCCAGGACATGACTGGATTTAAATCTCTATGTCAACACGTTGAATTCAATTCCAAACTGACTGATAGTCAATGAAGATGCCACAGTATCAGCTGTTAGGTCTCTCTCTTCTCCAACTTATGCTGAGCATCTCTTTTTACCTACTTCAGCTTTGGAATCGCTTCTTAATAGAGCCCACTAGGGTTTTTACAGTTGATAAAATGCCCTGGCTTGTGAATATTTTTCTTCCTGAGAAATTCTTTCCTCCTTCAGGTTTTTATCTTGATTCCTGACAGCACTTTAGAAATCTCTTCAATAGTCAATAGTTTAAAGGCAAAGTAGAGCGAAAACTAATTGGGGAGTGGGGGGAACCCCTTCATAATATTCAAATATGAATTACACCCAAGAATCAAAAGCAACAGAAAGACTCCCAAGCGAAGATCAGTAGATAATTTGAGCTGTTGACACCTGAAGTGGGACAATGACATGAGACGGGAAATTTTGTGAGATATTCTGGACTAGTGTGGATGGTCCAAAACTTGTATCCTTATGATAATGAAGACTAACTGTGGTCTCTCTTTAGTTTAGAAGATAGTTGAACCAAGATAACCTAGCAGCAGATTCTCAAATCCTGGAGGAATCAAGAATGATTTCTTTGTTAGCTTGTGCCTTCTTGCTATCTTCAGTCATGGTGGATTATTCTGTCCCATTATCCATTATGAACCAGGATTCAACCTTCATAAAGTTGATAGCAGTCTTCCAATATTTGAGGGGCTGCCACAGAGAGGAGGGGGTCAAGCTATTTTCCAAGGCATCCAACGGCCAGACAAAGAATGATGGATGGAAACTGATCAAGGAGAGAGTCAACCTGGAAATAAGGAGAAATTTTCTGACAGAACAATCAACCCATGGAACAGCTTGCCTTTGGAAGCTGTAGGAGCTTCATCACTGGAGGCTTTCAAGAAGAGACTGGACTGCCATTTATCAGAAATGGTGTAGGGCAAGGGTGAGTTCTACTTACCTTTACTACCGGTTCACAATGGGATCGCGCACGCTTCTGCGCATGCGCAGATCACCCATGATGACATTGTGTGGGTGGGCGGAGCCTCAGGCCGGTTTTACTACCAGTTCTATAGAACCGGTGCGAACCGGGAGCAACCCACCACTGGTGTAGGGTCTCCTGCTTGGGCAGGGGGTTAGACTAGATGACCTACATGGTCCCCTCCAACTCTGTTAATCTGTTAATATTTGTTAAGTTTGAGTTTTTTCCATTAAGTGATAGAGCACTATTGAATTCCTCACTCTAGTCAGTAGAAGGTTTTGGGCCATCCACACTGCTTCAGAACATCCCACAAAATTTTCAGTCTCCTGTCATTGTCTCATTTCAAGGCATCAGCTGCTCAAATTATCTACAGAACTTTCCTGGGGTCTGATGAGCAGTTCCCTCTCAGCTCCTCATTCTTGGAGATACACTAAGCTCCACCTGGAAAAGTAAACTTGGATAAGCTTTGTCATGTCCCCTAGAGGCAAAATGTTTAGCAATTCCGCATGGCATTATCAGGATTAAAAGCCTGACAGTGCTCCGTTTCATGGCAGTTGACATGAAAGCAGCTGACGATGGGTGTTCCCAAACAGCAGATAATTTGGTTTAGAAATTGCCAAGTTTAAATTATTAACAAACAGACAAACCCAGCAGGAAAAGGAAGGAGACGTCTACACACACTCCTATTTCTTTCTCTAATGAAATATATTTATTGCCAGCCTAGCTCTTGAAATTGTCATCCTGTGGTAAGAAAGATTTCTCTGATGTTATTCACGTTAGGAAGGAACAATGGTGCCTACCTTCCCCTCATTTTTCCTCAGATAGGTCTTTTGTTTCAAGATCTGAAACATTTCAGTAATAATTGGAAATGGTCTAAGTTGAAGAGCAATTTTGTTTCTGCTTTTTCTAAGCTCAGGCGAACTAAACACGAAACACAAGGAATTACAGCAAGCAATTTCCTTCAGTTTGAGTATAGCAAGATGTTGAAAGCTGAAATTATTGGGATTTGGGGGGGGGGTGGACTCTAATGGTCTTATCAGTGCAAATCATGGGTGGTCGTGAGTGACAGGCTGAATTCCAACATCCGAATTGCATTTTTTTCCCAGTGGCAGGAAGTCTCTCTGACACTAATTGGCTGAGATGTTTCAGGATGTTTGTGAATATTGCAAGCGCTCAAAGAACAAGTTGTCGGCAGCCAAAACAGCCCCTGCCCCAGAACAAAAGCACAAGCGAAAGTTGTACAGTCCAGCTTTTGAGAAGGAAATATCATTTTTGGTTTGGATTAAAACACTCAACTGCTCTTACGGAGAAGGTTTGGGAACGGGCACATGGCTCCGAGTCTCTTTTAGGGAAAGAAGGACTCACCCCAACTGTAATATTTCATCTGATTTTTGTATTTATTTATGTTTTAAATGTTGGAAAATTTTTGCTTCCAATTCTGGGCAGTGACTTTAATAAAAAAAAATATTCACTCATCAAATTCTATATTTGTATAAAATGTAGGCTTAGCACATCTAGATTGCTATAGAGTGCAGAGGTTCTTGACAATCTCAAGAGGTGAGAATTCCCCAGTGGTGTCATTTAACATTAAATAGATAGCAAATTAAAGATGCTATTTGGATATCAACATTCCAGGACATAAACACCTGTGATGTGAATTCCTTATTTGCTAAGTTGCATCCACTGAGGAATTGATGCTGTTTGTCATATATCCACAGTCAAATTATTCTTGCCCTCTCCCCCCCCTCCTCCTCCTCCTCCTCCTCCTCCTCCTCCTCCTCCTCTTTTTCCCAAGGTATATTTACATGGTGGCAATGGGAACCGTTAGGGCAAAAGTTGGATCTTCTGAGATATGAAAAGATCCAGAGGGTTTCTAAGATAAGTAATTTGTGAACCTGGCTTTTCACCTTTATAGACTCAGCAAGCCTGCTACAACCTGCAAGTCGGTTTCAGCCTTCGCTCTGTGAAAGAGATATTCCCTGCTTGTATGAACTCCTGCCATCAGCTCCATTTGAGGCGTAAGCTCATTTATTTTTGGCTTAGCTTCAGAGTATTTGAAATTGCAATAAAACTTTTTTGGAAATGCTGTGATTCTGCAAAGCTCGTTGATTCCTTCATTTGTAGGTAAGTTTTATACAGTACGTTTCATAGGTATGTCTCATACGGCTCAGTGGCTAAGACGCTGAGTTTGTCGATCGAAAGGTTGGCAATTCAGTGGTTCGAATCCCTAGTGCGGTATAATGGGGTGAGCTCCTGTTACTTGTCCCAGCTTCTGCCAACCTAGCAGTTCGAAAGCACATAAAAAATGCAAGTAGAAAAATAGGGACCCCCTTTGGTAGGAAGGGAACAGTGTTCCGTGCGCCTTTGGCGTTTAGTCATGCCGGCCACATGACCACGGAGATGTTTTTGGACAGCACTGGCTCTTCGGCTTTGAAACGGAGATGAGCACTGCCCCCTAAAGTCAGGAACGACTAGCACATATGTGCGAGGGGAACCTTTACCTTTACTTTCCTTTGCAAGGAGGAATTTTAAAGGGGAAGGTGGTTCAATAGATTTGACCCTCTTTGTCCTAGGAACTGCCCTTATATTTTTTTCATTTGCATATGATAAATGCCATTTGTTCCTTGTCCTCAACATTTTGGGGATGGGACAGATATACACAATGCTTTCTAAAAGGAATTGGAAGCAGCGGGGAATCACTCTAAATTGAACTGTTCTGTCATGGATAATTTTGGGGATAGAAGCAGTGTACAGTATTTAGGCTGCTAGGAGTTCAAGGGAAATCTGTATAATTAAAATGTAAAACACCCAGCAACCACATACTTAATCACTGAATACATTCTGAACTCCACATGAATCTAAATAATTGATTATGGTCTACATCTCTCAGCTGAGAATGACCAAGTAGTTGGTACACATCCCATGGTTTCTCTACCTATTTATTTATTTATGTTTTTTAGACTTTGAGACAGCAAGCATACATTAATTCTGCTTATCCCCCCTTGTCTTCCATAATAACAACCCTATGAGATGAGTTGGGCTGAGAGAGAGAGACTGGCCCAAAGTCACCGAGCCAGATTTCAAGACTAAGGTGGGACTAGAACTCACATGATGTCCTAGTGATGGCCACAAAGTCACCCAGCTGACTTTCATGCTTAAGGGGGAACTAAAACTCCCAGTCTCTTGATTTCTCACCTGGGACTTTCACCACTACATCAAACTGGTTCTGTTTAGCTTTTTCATCAGTCCAGTGCAGTGGTGGGTTTCAGAAATGTTTACCACTGGTTTGCCATGCACACACATGCCTTCCGTGCATGCGCCCAGCCTTCTGTGCATGAGCTTTGCTTGCGACAGCTCCTTCCGCGCCTGTGCCTGGCCTCAAAAATGTGGTGTCAGCACTTCAAGCTGCATTCACTCCAGTGCTGACATAAGGAGGAGAAGATGGGGCATCTGGCAAGAGGACGTTTGACTTTTCACCTACTTATTTTCCCTGGAGATGCTATCCCCTAGGAGATGGGATGGGAGGGGGGAAATTCCTTTGAGCTGAAGTAGTAGATTACGGGCAGAGTGACTTGGAAGATGGCCAATGAGACGCAGAGGAGTGGGGAAAGGAAAGGGAGGGTTTTGGCCAGGAAGTCAGTGTTGGCTGCAACAGAGTCGGAGATTGATTGTTGTGCTTAATAAATGGAAGATTTTTTATCAAAGACTATTTGTTTGAAATGCAATTCGTTTGAGACGACATTGAAACCTGACATGTGGCTAAATAGGACATCTTTACACCGAGGCGGGTGGGGTGGGGTGGGGTGGGTCCACCCAAAGTCGCCACTACCGTTCATCCCAAACTGGCTGAATACCACCTCCGGTCCAGTGTCCCAATAACATGGCAGATCTACAACAATGAAGATGATTTCCATAAAGTAGAAAACCGGTTTTCATCTTTTCATTCCAAAGCTATCACATTATTAATCATCTATGAGTCCTTATCCTCTATTTCCAGTGGTGAAATCTAAAATTTGTTACTACCGGTTCTGTGGGCGTGGCTTGGTGGGGGAGTAATGTGATTGGGTGGGCGTGGCCAATTTTTTTTTAACTTTTAGAAGTATTTTTTCTACAACCTCTTCAGCGAAAAGGTTGTAAAAAAATGCTTTCAAAAGGAAAAAAAAAAAAAAAGCCTCTGATGATTGTGCGGCTCAGCTGGGTATGGGGGGTGGGGGAAGGGATTTTTGCTACCGGTTCTCCGAACCACCCGCCTCCATCGCTACCGGATCGGGTGATCCGGTCCAAACCGGGAGCATTTCACCCCTGTTTATTTCCCAAATCATATGAAATGGACAAGGAAAGCAAGCAAAAATCACACACACACACACGACTGCTGCTTCCTCCTCCTTCTCTTTTCCTTTTTTGAAATTGCACTTTCAGTTTAGGATGGAGGTGGGGAGAAAAGTATTGGGTGAAAACTGCAAGGTTTATCTTGACAACTGGCATGACTCTCTGGGATATAGAAGCTCTCACTTCTCATAACAGAGCATATTGATAATTTAGGATGGCTTTCTCCAGGCATTTTATTGTCTCAGTCAATTCTTTTCCCGCTTCTGAGATTTGAGGGGTTTTTTTTTTATTCACCTTATCTAAATTCTCTCCCTGGCCCCTGATTGCTGAAAATGCCTTTGAACTGTGTTTTGCTCAGGAATATTTAATATTGCATTGCTTCAGGTAAAATCTGGTGTTGAGACTATTTCAAATTAAATAGCGTCGATGGAAGAACTAACTCCCAAAGCTAAAGAGGTGAATGGGGAAATCGAGGGATGATTATGCAAACGCAGAGACTTGAAGCAGGAAAACCTGTTGCTTCACAAGCAACTTTCATTATTTGTTTACACTCAACTTTCGTTTATCTGGTTCCCTCAAGATGTATTGGAATTTTAAACCACAACATTCTCAATTGGGTGAAAATTCTCGGAATTATAAACCAGGGGTGTCAAACTCGCATCGTCATAGCATCATCATGTGATGTATTGGGTCTTTCCCCCCCTTCGTTAAACTGGGTGGGGGTGGGGCCAGCACGATGATGCATCAGGCCCACGGGCCGCGAGTTTGACACCCCTGTTATAGACCCAGCATCTTTGGACTGCATTAATGTTGACAAAATTGTTGTTCCTTCTTCTAAGTTCAGCTCAACAAATTTTCACTGAGAGTTGTTCTTGACCAATTTTTTTTTTGTATTTCCAGAATGCGGATATAGGGTAGCATCAATTTATAGTTATGGCATTTGGAGACAGTTGCAAATTCCGTTCCTGACATCTGTACTTAAATCTGACAAAACATCTGTTTGAAATCTTAGAAACCCACGTTAACCAAGATAGAAAACACCAGGCTACATGTGACTATATACAATCTAGGTTATGAATATACTCTCGTACGGGACCTGAAAACAGGAAACCATCACTGAAGCATCAGTAAAGACACTTATTTTATTGTTATATTGATATGTTACTGTTAGCAAATTGGTTTAGAATGTGTTGTGGCCCGTCAGCAACCTGTGCGGATTGTAGCTGACAGTGAGGAGGCTGGTGTGGTGTTGCGCCAGCAGCCTGTGCAGCTGGCACTCGAATTGGACAACGAGGAGGCTGGAGAAGATGTGGTGCCAGAGGCAGGGATTCAGCCAGGGCCTTCAGAACCTCCAGAAGCTCCTTTAAGTGAAGAGAACGAAGAGGAGGAGCCTCTTCTCGATGCACGGGCGCACAGAGTGGCCAAAAGGCAGGAGTGGCTCCTCAGGAGGAGGTCTCCTCAAGAGTAAGGCTTGAAGCTAATTGGCCACTCCCGTAGCCTATTTAAGGAGGAACGCCGACTGAAGTAATTTGTAGGGAACAACTTTAGTTCACTCTACTTCGCGTCTGGATTCTCTGCAAATTGCTTCTGGGCTTTCTGCCAACCTTCATAAGATTGTGATTACTTTATCTTTTTTTTCTTGTAGGCTGTTAAGAAAGTTTCTTAACAGCGTTTGTTTTGAAAAAGACTGAGTTATTTTAGTAAATTAAGTTTTGTATAAACTTTGTGTGTGCTGCATTCTTTGAGGTCTGTAGCTGGGGCAGAACAGAATGACACGTAACCTCCCCATATGAGCACAACACCAAAGAGAATTCCATGAGATCCAGGTAGAGTGAGACTTGAATCTGTGGCTCCCCAGTTCAACAAAAACATCTAAAGTGCTACCCCACAAGACCATCACAGCACTCTCCCTGTCCCATGATAAAAATTTGGGTGCCAAACAACCAGCAAATCATTTTTATCAGTGGTGGGTTTCAAATAATTTCACCACCGGTTCGCCAAAAATGTGAGTGCAGCTTCCATGCATCTGCACATGCACGGATTACACCACGTGGCAAGGCTTGACTGAGCAGCCTTTCAGGGCCTGCTCATCTCCATCTCTGTTCTCTGGGGAAGCAGCTGCTTCTCTCTGCACTGCTGGGACAGTGTCTCGTACAATTTAGCAGCTGTGAGCCGCCGCTTTCCTCTAAGTCTCATCCGGAAAGCGCTGCAGCTGAGAGAAACAGCATTCAACATGTCTGCTGCTTCTCTGTGAAGTGAGCGGGTGGAAGCTCCAGGGCAAGGCTGGAGCTGGGGAATGGCATGTTCCCCAATCTGGCTGCAGCGAAAGGCGAGCAGGCAGAGGCCCCGGGGCAAGGCTGGAGCCAGGGAATTGCGTGTCCCTGGGCCCCAACCTGAGGCGAACGCAAGTGGGCAGCATGCTTACCTTTGGAGAGCAGAGTGGGCAAGGCGCAGAGGCGAGGCGCGGAGATTAGCTGGCCTGTGTGACGAAGGCAAGATATATAGGGCAAAGTGGGGTGGGGTGAGTGGGGCCAGCCAGTGGTGCGATTTGCCAGTTCTCTGAACTTCAGAGAATCATTCAGTAGAACTGGCTGAATACCACCTCTGATTTTTATAGAAAATGGCTTGGACATGTACATGGAATCTAGAGCTGAGCTTATCTTTGTCTCTTATTTTAGATTTATTGAGAAGCAGAGATTCCAATTTCCAGCTGCTACACAAAACCCTTCAACATCATTAGTTTTGGCCTGTTGGCAATAGCTATGAGGTTCTCATGAGCAGATCACTCAAAATGAATGACATGTCTTGAGAAAGAGAAGAAAGGACGATCAATGCCAGCCCAACAGCAAAGGAAGCAAATGTATAAGTCATTTCAGCATCTTATGGAATCATTCTAACAGTGCTACTCATTTGTGTGTCTGATTGCCCCTTTCATGGCTGAGAAGTATCTTGGCTTTCCGTCAATCTTGCCTACAGCTGGGGATCCAAGCTTGCTTGCCTTTTATCTCTGACCACTTTGCTCACATAAGCATTCCTGCTCACCTTTTAAATTCATCTGCATATAACATGAACAAGAAACACTCAACCCAATTCATCTGTTGAATTATCTTTAAGTGAGAATTGATGGCTGGGAATGGCATGTTCATTGGTTAGATGTCCCAGCATCTAAGGATAGAGTGATGTTATAGGGCAGTGTTTTTTTAAGATTTACAACTTTAAGATGTATGTCCCAAAAGTGCTTTTTAAAAAGTCAACTGGACTTCCTGGATTTTCTTTGAAGACGTTTTGCTTCTCATCCAAGAAGCTTCTTAAGCTCTGAAAAAGCACCTTTGGGACAACCATGACATGGATAACTGAGAATCTTTATAGATTAATGTATGAAGTCCATACATTAAGATGTATGGACTTCAGCTTCCAGAATTCATCCATCCTAAATTGACTTTTGTTGATCAGGTTTGAACAAGGAGACTTTAAGTATTTGTTTATAGATAAGGGTGTGATATAATGTAGGAAGTTAGCACCCACCCCTTTCCTAGAAGAATGAAATATTTTGGGAAATATTAAAGAGGCAGAATATTGTGTTTCCCTGGATGGGAAATGGAGAAGTATGTTTTAAAGACAAAGCAGCTCCCATTTTCCTGTGCCCACCCTTTGTCAATGGTCCAGAGGCAGAAACTCAATCTTTGTCAATGGACCATCATCTGCAACACAATAGGACCCATCTAGCAACAGAAACTCACAATAGGATCCATCTAGCAACAGAAACTCACCACATGGCACCTGGGAAGATTACATCAGCCGCAAGGGTAGCTAAGACCCCCCCATCCCCTGGGAGTCTGACAACCAATCAGGATACTCTTTCTGCGCCCCAGGAAGTTCAAAGCCAGAGAGGGCATAAAACCCAGGGACTCACTGCATCTTGCCCCTTTTCTGTTCAGGAACTCAAGCCATGTAATCCTGTCCACCATTAAACCATCTTTCCAAGCGGTCTCCATGTTTCCAGTGTCTTTTTCTTCACTTGGAGCTGAACCCAGAAGGATATTTCTTCTGACAATAGGAAGTGGTATTTTGAGGGTAGGTGATAAGTTACTAAAATTGTTTATACTTGTAATGAAGGGGAAGTAATTTCTTTACAGATGTCTTTTCATTTTCTGTAACATTCCTGTTTTTCTTTCTTTTCTATTTTTTCTTTCTGTGTTTGCTTTTCTCTTTGATGCGCTTCCTATCTTTTTCTTAAGATTGTATTGCTTTTCTATTCTTCGCAATTGTCATATTTAATAAAATGATTATTTTAAAAGTGATTTGGAAGGAGGTAGCCCCCTTTGTGTCTTTCATGTAAACCAGCCGTTTAAGGAGAAGCAGGTTTCCTTTTGTGCAAACAGCCTAGAGAGCTGATCCCTTAATCCAGTGTTTCTCAACCTTGGAAGCTTGAAGATGGGTGGACTTCAATTCCCAGAACCCCCAGCCAGCGCTGCTGGCTGGGGGATTCTGGGAGTTGAAGTCCACCCATCTTCAAGCTTCCAAGGTTGAGAAACATTGCCTTAATCAGAGAGAACGTCAAAACAATGACTGTGATCCAATCATTCATGCACGCAGCGACCAAAACTGCACATGTGTCACCCAAGTCAAATTAAAAATGAATAAGACGCAAGCATTGATCAGACATATGAAGAAGCTGAGGAAAAGAAATTCGGGGTAAAAAATCTGATCAAATCTTTAGAAGTTGGGTACAGACCTTCATTAGATATGCCCTTAACTGAATGGGGGTGGTGTGGAGTGGTGTGACTATTTAATCCTTAAAAAGTAGAGTTATCATATCTGGATCGTATCATATCCCTTCCTTCCCTTGTAAATCATGTGCTTATTTAATATCACTGGTGACAGTCAGGCACACAACCGTACATGGAGAAAACCTAAGGCGTTACTACATCACTGAATACCTGATAAAAACTGATGCTGAGCTAAGTAACTTAGCAGTCATACCCCATTGCTTCTCCCTTATAGCTCAACTGGAAAATCTCCAAATGCTCGGGAAGGTAATGAAGAGAGGGGAAAGAACCGAAGAGCTGTTGAAAACAACAAATAGCAAGGGCTCCGGGAAGGACAAAGCCTTGTTAGGATGATCAGATCTGGGATGCAAAACTCTATACAATCACTAGACCAGCAAAAAAAAAAATCCAAGTGACTTCTCTACTGTCCTTTAATGCAGGAGTGGGTTCTAAATTTTTTTACTACTGGTTCTGTGGGCGTGGCTTATTTTGTGGGCATGGCTTGATGGTCATGTGACAATTCTTTAGGATTTAGCAGAGGTACTGGTCTACCAGGCTTTTAACTGCTTGCAGAGCTGTACCAATCTACCCATTTGTTCTTGGAGTGTTCCGGTCTACCCATTTGTTTTTGGAGGCATCGGTCTACTCATTTGTTTTTCAAGCACACTGAAAACCACCACACTATCTTTTAACACTGATCAGCTGTAGGTCGGCCCTTTAAAGCCCCGCGGCAAGAATTTAAACAGTTTTTTTTCCTTCTAGCCCATCAGCTGGAACTCGGGGGGGGGGGGGCGGCGAATAGATTGGGGGGGGGGCCAAATAAAAGGGAAGAAGAATTCGGGGGGGGGGGCAGGAGGGCCCAGCTCCCGAACAAAGAAAACTGGTTCGGTGACATCATATTGTCACCGCTACCGGCTTGGCCGAACCGGGCCAAACCGGGAGGAACCCACCACTGCTTTAATGGTTTTCTGGGTTTTACAGACCACGTCTGGCAGTTCTGACACTTGCATCAATTCTGTTGAAATGTCTTTACAAGATCCATCCAAGAAATTAACTGGAGTGATGGAGACTAGCATGATGGAGACCAGCCAGTTAATGGGCATCCAGAAAAAAAAAACCAACCAAAAAACAACAACAACCCAGAGATGTGATTCATTTCAAGTCCCTTTTGTACACAGATTTTTTTTTTTAAAAAAAATAAAAATGCAGGGAAATGTTTAACGCAACACCCAACTCTTGCATTTATTTTTATTCCACTGTCTCTGCCTGTGTGTTCATCGCTTTAAAGAATAATTATTTTTAGCACTGTCCAGAACTGTTGCTGTTCTATAAACCATTAAATGTAGGGCATTATCTTTTCTATAGCTTTTGGCTATCGGTGGGGGGTGGGGGTGGGTGGGTGGGTGTGGGAGGAGCTGCAACAGCCCACACATCCTTCATAGGCACTAAGAGTGAGAAGGTACTATTGTAAATTAGTTTTGATTATATATAGCATTTCAGCATGAATTGCAGCACACAATCCTTCAATTCTGTTTATCTTGAAGAGCTTAGAGAAGTGCAATTCAAGCAGGGAATTTGGGGGAGGAGGGGGCGGAATTTAAAAATACATGTGCTTGTTTGATTCACCAAGCATACCCTATCTATCCCATTCCTTCTTTTAAAAAAATACTGAGCCCCCTCCCCCTTTTAATTAATCTTTATTTATTGATTATCCCTTAGGCCATATCGAAGTGCAGAGTGTCAGCACGTCAAGATGCATTTATCCTAATGCTGACATAAGAAGGAGAATGCAGGCGTCTGCAACGGGACGGTTGCCTTTCACCTACTTATTTCCTCTGGAGATAATGTCCCCTAGGAGATGGATGGGAGCGGGGAAATTCTTTGAATTGGAGCAGTAGATTAGGAGTGAATGATTGGGAAGATGGCCAATGAATGCAGAGGAGTGGGGGAAGGAAAAGGAGGGGTTTTGGGTCAGCACGTCAGTGCCGGCTGCAACGAGTCAGTGTAAAAAGTGCTGTGCTTAATAAAATGGAAATTTGTTTTATAAAAGACTTTGTTTGTGATGCAATTTATTTGAAGACAGCCTGAAAACCTGACACAGAGTTTCAGAAACAAATGATTACTAAAATTTGATAAAAGCCATTTAAAATGGAATCGGATAAAGTACAATGTAAAATGAAATTGGAATAAAATACAATAATGTAAGATATAGATAAAATATGATAAAATTATACTTCGGTGTCACCCCTGCAATCTACCCCAATGAGCCTTGGTGGCGCAGCAGACTAAAGTGCTGTTAAATAGCCCCAGCTGCCTGCAATTACTGCAAGTTCAAATCTCACCAGGCTCAAGGTTGACTCAGCCTTCCATCCTTTCGAGGTAGGTAAAATGAGGACCCGGATTGTGGGGGCAATAAGCTGACTTTATATAAAAAAGAACACCCCTTAGGGGGGGCTGAAAGCCCTACTAAGCAGGTATATACAAAAGTATGAAGGCTATTGCTTAATGCATTGTAAACCGCCCTGAGCCTCCGGAGAAGGGCGGCATATAAATTGAACCAATAAATAAATAAATCAGTCCCACATATGCAGATCTCAACTGAACCATTTTGCTTAAGTCCTGTGCTGTGTTAAATGTTATTGTCGAGTCCTGCCGGAGCTCGCCATCGATGGGGTGTGTGGGAGACGAAGGAGTGGAGATAAGCAGCCGCAGAGAACACACAAACAGTTCCTGGATAGCAGCATTCAGGGCAATGATTGATGACGTTGCTGGGCCTCTCCGATTCTGCTGTCCTCGCTGCTCGCAGCTGTTACTGTTAAGGGAGTGGGGGGTGCTTGATTGATAATCACCGGATGTATGTTTAAGGGGCTGAGTTTTTGTTAAATAGCGCTGTGGTGTGATTACACCCAGCGCTGACTTTGAACCAAAACACCGACTTGTACTTTACTTTTGACTGCAAGCTTATCATTGCCAAAGTAAACCCTGATTCTCTGTGTGTTACTGGTGATTATTTCCTATCGCAGTTCTGAACGAACGACAAGCCGAGAGAAAGTCAGCGCTTGGTTCTTTTTCGCAAGAGGTGAGGAGTCCCTGTGGCTTTGCAGCAAAGGGGGATATGGCAGAAGGGACGGCCTTGGAAGAGCAGGAGTGTGGTGGAGATGTGGAGGGGGAGGAACCACTGATAGAGGAGGTGAAGGAGAGTGTGGAACAGTTGGCAGTGAAACCAAAAGTCAAGCAACCCAAGAGCGCCCCGCCCCGACCGGAGGAGGAGAGTTTTCCAGGACAACGGGCTCGGACGGGGGATTGGTGGCACAGCTCTGTTCTCCTCGGGCCACGGATGCCAACACCCCCTCGCTTGGGAGCATCTTTCCAGGGCTGGAGGGAGAGGCGATGGACTGAGGAGGATGAAGGGGATTGGGGGTATCCTGCCTCATCCAGTCCCAGCACCATGGATACGCTACGTGAGCATTTTGGGGAATCTGGATTTCGTGACGCCCCATCCTGGCAGCCCTGGGTTGCAGGGCTGGAGCCTCCAGGTTCTTCTTGGCAGGATACAGGGGTGACCGCTTCGGAGACCCAGTTCCGGCTCACAAGTCCTAAATTGAGGATGGAGCGGACCTCTAGACGATCCATGGACCAACCCCCTCCAGAACAAGACCAAGGTGCCTCGTCGGGAGACCTTGGAGCCGGTCCTGAGCCCCAACCAACGCAATTGGCAGGGGGCTTACCTGTTGGGGGTCGCGGGGCGACGAGGGACCAACCTAGGCAGGACAGGAGAGCGACTGGAGCAGCGAGGACCCCAGGCCCCATGCCTTGGCCTCCGGGGCCCCCGCCGGAGCTGTGGGTCCCGCAGGCCGTTTGGGGACCACCTGCCCTGCAGACTTCCTTTGACGGAAACCCTGAACGAGTGGCTATTTTCTTAAGCCAGGTGATAAGCCATATGGACCAATATGGACAGTGGTATCCCTCCCAGTGGGCTATGGTGGTTGCTGTTACAGGGGTCCTGACGGGAGAAGCAGCTGAGTGGGTGGCAGGCCTCCATGCTAAACATGCAAGGGAACTCGTGGACCTGGGACGATTTCTGGAGGCTCTTCGTGCCAGATTTGAAGACGAAACAAGCGCCCAGGTTGCAGAGGGGGATTTGTTTGCGCTTAAGCAACGGGGCGTCTCATCCTTTTGAGGTATGGACGGACCATAAAAACTTAGAAGCCTTACAAACGCCCAGGCGACTATCTCCCAAACAGATAAGGTGGGCACAATATTTTCAGCGTTTCTCTTTCCGGTTGCGGTATGTTCCTGCTGGGAAAAACTTCCTGGCTGATGCGCTGTCCCGGATGCCACAGTATAATAGCAAGCGAGAGGAAGTGATAGAACCTCTAATTGCACCTTTCCAAACCCTATTGAGACTTACAGAAGTAGATGGTCACTTACGTACCGAGTTTAAAACAGCTTTACAACAGGATCGATGGGTAATCCAAAACCCCTCTATGGTTAGCTATAATGATGGAATAGCGTGGAGGGAGAATAGAATATATGTTCCAGAACGTTTACGGAACGTAGTGTTATGCAGGTGCCATGATGCCAAATCAGCAGGCCATTTTGGGTATTTAAAAACTCTACACCTTGTGAGGAGGCAATTCTGGTGGCCACGAATGCGTAAGGACATAGAAACATACGTAAAAGGTTGTACAACCTGTGCAACCGCCAAACCCTGGTCTGGACGACCGTTAGGACTATTACAGACAGTCGCGAATCCTAGCAGGCCTTGGGAAGAGATAGCTATGGATTTCATAGTCGATCTCCCCCCTAGCCATGGCCACACTGTAATTTGGACGGTGGTAGATCTGTTTTCGAAACAGGCCCACTTTGTGCCATGTAAAAGCATACCATCCGCGCGACAATTAACCGAACTCTTTTTGCAACATATCTATCGTCTCCATGGAGCACCTAAGAGGATTATATCCGACCGCGGTGTTCAATTCACCTCTAAGTTTTGGAGACGATTTGTCCGTTTAATTGGGTCCTCTCAAGGGTTAAGTTCAGCATTCCACCCGAGCACTAACGGGGCGGCTGAACGGGCCAATGCTATGGTCGAAAGATATATCAGATGCTACGTTTCATACCAGCAGACGAATTGGTCAGGCCTCCTGCCTTTCGCCGAAGTGGCATATAACAACATACCCCACCGCAGTACTGGGTTCTCCCCTTTCCAAGTAATATATGGCCGAGAGTTTTCAGCCATTCCAGAGTTAGATCCCCCTATGACAGACGGTGACACGCCACGCAGTTGGGCCGATAAAATTAGTAATGTATGGCCAAGTGTAAAAACAGCATTACAAAAGGCAGCAGACGAGTATAAAAAATATGCAGACAAGAAAAGAGCTGATCCAAAACCATTCCGGATAGGAGACAAAGTATACTTATCTACGAAATACCTTAAACTCCGACTGCCCAGTAAAAAATTAGGACCTAAATATATAGGACCATTTCCCATAACACAAGTCATCAATCCTGTAACCGTAGCTCTTAAACTTCCCCCTCTGTTCAGTAGGATACATCCTGTATTCCATAGCAGTTTGGTGAAACCGGTGACGATAGAAAGGCCAGGTACCTCAACTACTCCACCAGGTCCCGTGCATACCAACCAATATGAGATAGACCGAATATTGGACTCCAGGGTTCGTAGGGGGATGTTACAATATCTTGTGCGGTGGAAAGGATACCCTGTAACACAGGCCTCGTGGGTGGCAGCACCCGATGTTCACGCTGCCCGATTGATACAACGGTTCCATCGGAAATACCCAGCCAAACCTAATGCAGGATCGTAACAGTGACTAACATCTGTATGCTGTCTATTTAGAGGTGAGCTCCTGGTAGGGGGGGCCGCCTGTCAAGTCCTGCCGGAGCTCGCCATCGATGGGGTGTGTGGGAGACGAAGGAGTGGAGATAAGCAGCCGCAGAGAACACACAAACAGTTCCTGGATAGCAGCATTCAGGGCAATGATTGATGATGTTGCTGGGCCTCTCCGATTCTGCTGTCCTCGCTGCTCGCAGCTGTTACTGTTAAGGGAGTGGGGGGTGCTTGATTGATAATCACCGGATGTATGTTTAAGGGGCTGAGTTTTTGTTAAATAGCGCTGTGGTGTGATTACACCCAGCGCTGACTTTGAACCAAAACACCGACTTGTACTTTACTTTTGACTGCAAGCTTATCATTGCCAAAGTAAACCCTGATTCTCTGTGTGTTACTGGTGATTATTTCCTATCGCAGTTCTGAACGAACGACAAGCCGAGAGTTATTTTCAGATTCTGGCCACACATAAGGTAAGTTGTTTTGATATGGGGATCCCAATGGGTCCTTCATTTGGTATATAGACCGAGGGAGTCCCTCTTTTTAAATTAACAGTTTTAGGTCAAACACTCTCTGTTGACTTTCAACCACAATCCTGCCATTCTGCCCGATGCTCGTGAAATTCACTCATTCCAAACCTGTGTGTATTTGTGTGCTAAGGATGTAGGGCGCCTTGGAATCAATCTGCAACACCCTAAAGCAACCAGAGCTGTGGTGGCGCAATAGTTAGAATGCAATACTGCAGGGTACTTCTGCTGTCTGCTGTCTGCCTGCAATTTGGCAGTTCGAATCTCACCAGGTTCAAGGTTGACAGAGCCTTCCATCCTTCCAAAGTCAGTAACATGAGGAACCAGATTGTTGGGGGCAATAGGCCAACTCTGTAAACCACTTAGAGAGTGTCACGAGTGTTTCCAGGATTGCTGTGGCTACTTGCCTACTCACAAACAGTATGGTTTCAATCAAGCCATCTCCTGTTTGTAATTACCTGCAAGCCTTCCCCGCCCTAGTTAATTGCAGGTTAACTCCCCATATAAGCAAGGACCTTTTCGCTTGCTACTCGGGCCTAGACTCCGGTTTAGGCCTAAATGCACAGCTCCTGCAGGAAGCTCAGTGCAACGCTGCAGATGGGAGAAGAATGCAGATAAGGATTCCAGACACCGTTGCAGAGAACTCCCACAGATGCTTGCCTTTTGCTGTTTTGTAGCACGCAAGCTATCATTGGGACTGCTGTTGCTGGACCTCCTTCCTCCCACAAGCTTCAAGCAATGTTTGCTGTTTGAACTGTTTTTACTTCAGGTGACTTTTAGCTGTGAAGTTTGTGCTGCCGCCCCTTCTATTACCTCAATGATGTATCGATGCCGAAGCTGCTTATCTTCATGTTAGCTTTATTCTCTTGTGAACTGTTTCGGTATTGTGGAGAGGAATCTAGGGAGATAGCCTTGCTTCACATACCCAGATAAGACTTTATTTTTAATGCGCTTTCTTAAAGACATAGTGCTTTTTAAATGTTTTAAAGTAAATTATATTTTTACACAAGACGCCTCTGTCAGATTTATTTTAGTCTCAGTGTGTTTGCTCATGAGCTGGTTCACGGTCCGGGGTACCCCTCAACCCCATTCCCTAACAGAGAGGGCTGTAAATGTTCTGCCCCAGCTACGGACCCTAAGGAACGCAGCACACACAAAATCTGTACAAACCTTAGTTTACTAAATTAAATCAGTCTTTTTCAAACAAAGGCTGTTAATTAACTTTCTTAACAGCCTACAAGAATCCAAAGAATAAATAATCGTAATCTTACTATGGTTGGCAGAAAGCCCAGAAGCAATTTGCAGGAAACTGATAAGAGAACTAAGATCAAAACATGAAGGAGAGTGAACGAAGTTGTTCCCTGCAAATTGCCTCAGTCATCGTCCTTCCTTAAATAGGCTAAGGGAGTGGCCAATTAGCCCCAAGCCTTACTCTCGAGGAGACTGCCTCCTGAGGAGCCACTCCTGCCTTTTGGCAGCTCTGCGCACCTGTGCATCGAGAAGAGGCTCCTCCTCTTCTTCCTCTTCACTTCTGGAAGTTCTGAAGGCTCTGGCTGAATCCCCGCCTCTGGCACCACACCTTCTCCAGCCTCCTCATTGTCTGACTCGAGTGCCAGCTGCACAGGCTGCTGGCGCAGCACCACACCAGCCTCCTCGCTGTCAGAATCAGCTACTACCTGATGCTGCTGACAGGCCACAACACTAAAACACTCTGAAATGGTATATAAGTCTAAGTGCTATTGCTATTGCTATTGCTATTGCTATGGATTTTCTAGGGTAATGCATAATGTCAGAGTTCCAAGTAACCAATGAATCAAACTCTGAGGATTGAGTTTCCTCAAAGCTAATTTTTATTAGGGATGTCATATTGGCACATCTGGGACAGTGGTGGGTTGTTCCCGGTTTGCCCCGGTTCCCGCGAACCAGTAGCGGTGGCAGCAGGAGGCTCCGCCCACCCACTCAGACGTCATCAAAAATGCTCTGTGCATACGCAGAAGCGACACACACTGGCAAAGCGAGGGTGTGCGCCCGTGCACTACCAGTAGCGAACCAATAGCGCCGGGATTTGAAACCCACTACTGATCAGGGAAAACCAAAATCTGAGAGCTTCCGGGTTTTCCTCACGCAAGAGAAAGTTCAAGTCCTTGCCCCTCACCCACACGAACTAATCATGTACCCTCCGGAACAGAAGATGCCTCCTCATTCTTCTCAGCACAGCTGCAGGGCACAATGGCCTTGACTTTCTAAAAGAATTCTATTTTGACTACATATCTTCTTCGCTCTATACAATCCCCCTCCCATTTTCCCACAGTAGAATTTGTGGCAGACCTGAACCCCGAAGGCATAAAGGTAGAAGGATGGCTTCCAGGTCTGACAGCAGATGTAATTTAAGGCAGTGGTTCTCAAGTTGTGATCTGCAAACTCCTGGGAGGGGACGTTGTCATCACAGGGGGTCGACGAAGGCTTAAATATTATGATTTAAATCTTGAGTTAAGTCTTGGTGGGTCTGTGCCAGTGGTGTATTTCAATTTTTTTTATTACCGGTTCTGTTGGAATGGTTTGGTGGGCATGGCATTGCTTGGTGGGTGTGGCTTGGTGGACATGGCAGGGGAAGGTTACTGCAAAATCCCCATTTCGTCCTGATCAGCTGGGACTTGGGAGGCAGAGAATAGATGGGGGCGGGGCCAGTTAGCATTTTTACTACCGGTTCTCCAAACTACTCAAAATTTCCGCTACTAGTTCTCCAGAACTGGTCAGAACTTGCTGAAACCCATCTCTGGTTTGTGCCCATGGTCCGTGGCCACAAAAAGATATTTAAAGGGGTCCATGGTGAAGAAAAGATTAAGAATAAACTGATTTAAGGTATTGCAAGCAGTTGCCCTGCTTACACTACCACCACTCCAAAGCACTTTCTGAAAATTGAATCAGAAATGTTATCAGAGGACTGTGCAGAGTATGATCAAGACAGCTGCCATTGGAAATGTAAACAAAATCAGGGAACATATTGCCACATGCCCCAAAGTAAAACAATACTGAAGTAAAATTAGAATATATTTAGAAGAGATAATCAGACAATGTATAGAGATGAAGCCAGAAATATATTTGTTAGGAATTCTTTCAAGGACATATGACAAAAAAATACAATATTTAATTATACATATTATAACAGCAGCAAGAATAATATATGCACAAAATTGGAAAAATAATAATACACCAATGGAAGAGAATTTGATTAGAAAAGTTTTGGAGTCTGCAGAAATGGACAAACTCACAAAAGAAATACAAGATAAGGAGGAAACAGAATACTACATGGTATGGGAGAAATGTTATGAATGATTAGAGGAGAGGTATAAAGGGCAAGGAAAGATTAAATGAGGAAGATATAGGAGTTGAAATGTAGCAACAAACAAGTGGAAATGGAACTGACACACAATGTATGATTGAAATTAAGTACCTTGTTATTTTTATGTATATAAATCAATATTAGAAGCATATGTATAAACAATAAATTGAAGTAAGAGAGAAAAATGAATATGTAAGAAATGATTACTGATGCGAAAATGTTGCAAAGAAGAAAATGGTAAACATTTCTTTCTCTTTTTTTTAAAAAAAAACCTGTTTAATAGAAATTATTAAAAAAAGAGAAGACAACAGCCATGATGGTACAATTGAGTTACTGACTGTTCTTTAGGTACTTATTTATTTATTTAAAAATAAAAAAATAAAAAGTGGATCTGGGATCTGGGATCTGGGATCTGGGACAATGACGGGATGACAGAGCTTCAATGGTGGAAAGATAAGGGGTAGAAAAATCTTGGATTTCCGCTGAAGATAGCTGTGGAAGTGGGACAATGGGTTTCAACCCGTCTACCTTCTCTGAGAACAACTCCCTCAAGATTCTAAGGAGGATCAGAACAACATTGTCGTCTTCTCCTGCTCCTTGTTTTTTTTTTTGTTTTTGTTTTTTTGCAAACCCTCAACACAAGGTCTCTCCTTGAGGCCTCTGATAGTTAAAAGCTCTTGGTGTGTTTGCATAAACTGCTTAGATAAGTCTGCAGAGCCCTTTTGACACAGTTCTAATGTTATGGCAAATAATCCACCCTGCTAATAATGCTTAACACTTATGCAGCACTTAGCATCTCGAAAGCTCTTCACAAATGTTCACTAATTGCTCATTATCTGTAAAATAGGTCCAGGCTTGGGCTTTGCAAAGATATCATGATCAGCATCTTGAAAGTGCAGTCTGTTCATGTGCAGTATGCCATGATGGAAATATAATTTACCACCCTCCACCTTAACAGTCCTAAAACTGTAGCACTTCTGTGAATGTTCTCTAGATCTTTGAAATGTCTTCTCGCGTGTGTAGGAAGAAATACCCTTCTGGGTTCAGCTCCAAGTGAGGAAAAAGACACTGGAAACATGGAGACTGCTTGGAAAGATGGTTTAATGGTGGACAGGATTACATGGCTTGAGTTCCTGAACAGAAAAGGAGCGAGATACAGTGAGTCCCCGGGTTTTATGCCCTCTCTGGCTTTGAACTTCCTGGGGCCCAGAAAGAGTATCCTGATTGGTTGTCAGACTCCCAGGGGGTTTGGGTCTTAGCTAGCCTTGCTGGCTGATGTAATCTTCCCAGGTGCCATGTGGTGAGTTTCTGTTGCTAAATGGGTCCCATTGTGTTGCAGATGATGATCCATTGACAAAGATTGAGTTTCTGCCTCTGGCCCCTTAACAAAAGGGTGGGGGCAGGAAGGTGGGAGCTGCTTTGCCTTTAAAACATGCTTCTCCATTTCTCATACAGGGAAACATAATATTCTGCCTTTTTAATATTTCCTAAAATATTTCATTCTTCTAGGAAAGGGATGGGTGCTAACTTCCTACACATGCGCTGAGATGAGGATAGAAAAAAGAAGTTTCCTTCGCAAGTAAGGAAAAAGAAACCCACCATGTCTGAGAAATGACAAGAAAATTTTTAGCATGGCTTTAATTCTAGAATTTGGATCCCAAAAGTGCTTTTTGAAAAGGCAACTGGGTTTTATTTGTTTTTCCTTGAAGACGTTTCACTTCTCATCCAAGAAGCTTCTTTAATTCTGAGTTATGAACTGACGAAGAGCTTCTGGGATGAGTATCTATGGAGATTTTCAGTCATCCAAGTCTTGGTTGTCCCAAAGCATCTTTTTCACAGGGCAACTTGATTTTCTTTGTTTTTCCTTGAAGACTTTTTGCTTCTCATCCAAGAAGCTTCTTCAGTTCCTTCAGCACACTTAATTTTCTTTCTCTTTCTCCCTTTTTTTTTCTTCTGTAGCTATTTTAAGATTGTAAATGGGACTTTTTTTTAAAAAAAAAAAAAAAGGCAGCTGTTTCCAAAAGCATTCCAACCACCACAAACAAAGAAACTTCATTCAGTATCAGTGAAGTCAAAATATCTCAGAAGATTATTATATCAGATAGTTTAAATTTTGCTTTCTTTTCAGGAGATTTTATTCTTACCGTTGGGCAGGCTTACGCCCGTTCTCATCTTTCGAAATAAGGTTAAACTCACTTTGCATTGCTTTAAACAGGCTGCTTTGTTCGCGTTATATTTAGTAAGATGTTTCACATGCTTTTTATGCAAAATACCAGATTTAATGTGAAAATATTTTTCAGGAGCAAGAGGGGCTGAGAAATCGCTGACAATCAAATCCCAACTTTATTTAACTACCCCAAGTCTCTATTTAAAACGAATTTGCTTATTAACAACCACTTAATTGGGGGACAAGTCCTTAGGTGCCAATATGATGTTATGCATTTACCCAGAATGCATCGTCCATTCTACACATGGCTCCAGTGAAATAACCTTTTACTTCATTTTCGGGATTCTATCACAACAACCTTCTCACAAGAAACTTACATAATGCACTTAAAATATTCCTTAATTAACCTTCAGTTGCTGCTAAATTGTTCACCAATATCACTGAATTCGTGACAGGAACGAAGATGCAGTTCATAGGGACTATTACTGTCTGGTCCCCTCTGTTTCTGTCTAGAATTTTGCTTCCCTTAACATAGCATCTTCTACGTGTGTTGATATCGCTATAGTCAACCATCATCCCGGTAAATATCAAAGTTCAAAGGTTTAGCTTGTGCTGTACCTTACAGTCATGAAAACATTGCTTGCGATTTTTATTAGGTATCTTTAATAAATAAATATGTTTACCATATTTTTTGGAGTATAAGATACACCGGAGTATAAGACACAGCTTAGTTTTTTGGGAGGAAAATAGGGGGAAAAAATCTGCCTACCAGGTCAGGGGTAAAATGCTCTTGGTCCGGATTGGATCGCCCGATCTGGTAGCGATGGAGGCGGGTGGTTTGGAGAACCGGTAGCAAAAATCCCTCTCCCCCCCCTCCCATGCCCAGCTGAGCCGCACAATCATCAGAGGCTTTTTTTCTTTTAAATGCCTCTGACGATCCAAGCTGAGTTGCCTGATCGGCAATCAGGCAACTCAGCTTGGATTGTCAGAGGCATTTAAAAGAAAAAAAGCCTCTGACGATCAGGCAACTCAGCTGGGGTTGTCAGAGCCTTTTGAAAGCATTTTTTTACATCCTCTTCGCTGAAGAAGTTGTAGAAAAAATGGTTTTAAAAGTTAAAAAAAAAATGTCCATGCCCACCCAGTCACATTACCCCCACAAGCCATGCTTGTACCGGTTACTACAGAACCGGTAGTAACAAATTTTAGATTTCACCACTGTACCAGGTATTCATCTGGCTAGCATCCTTAGTCTGGTCAGCTTCAGCACATTAGTTTGTTGGTTTTTTTATCCCCTGCTTTGGGTTAGAAAGCAGCTTCTAAGGCACAGCTGAGAGGAAGCAGCAATGAGAAAAGCAGGCAAATCACATGGGGGGCGGGGAGAGCTCGCTTCACTCGGCTAGCATCTAGTTAGGGCTGAAAAAAAGCTTCTAAAGAACAGCTGAGAGTCGGAGCAAAGCATGGCGATTGCTTCACTTGCTAGTGGCTCGCTAAGGCACAGAGTCAAGAGAGCAGGCAAAGCTGGGAAGATGGCTTCACTCACTAGCACCTCGTTAGGGCTGAAAAAAAAACTTTAAAAAAGCTACATTCTGAGTATAAGATGCACCCAAATTTTCAGCCTCTTTTAGGGGGGGGAAAGGTGCATCTTATACTCCAAAAAAAATGTGATATTTATTAATAATTTTTTTTTATTTTTACTAAGAAAGCTTTTCTCATTTTTTTGTATTTATTGCATCCAGCCAAGCTTGTATTGTGGACTACTGGAGACCTCAGACCATTTTTCCCAGGAGCCCTCTGGATCTTCCCGTCCTGTCCCTGTCTCCTGGTTTACCATAACAGTTTGGCAGCTTCCCAGATGCCACCATCCATCTTCAAGGGGTCACCTTAACGGCTGTCCTCTTGCAAACTGCAAATTAGACAGATCATAGGAATAAAATTAATAATGTATTGTACCCAACCTAAGGTTTCATTCAAGGTCATCCCAAAAACCCAATTATCTAAATTTTGCAAAGAAATAAAAACATAAGACTTAACACAGGATAGGAAATATTAATTCTTAATCCGAAGTGGAGGTCCCTGGAGAAATTTGTTACCTTGAATACTTTATTTATTTATTTATTTATTTATTTATTTATTTATTTATTTATTCGATTTATATGCCACCCTTCTCTGGAGACTCAGGGCAGTTTACAATGCGTTAAGCAATAGCCTTCATACTTTTGTATATACCTGCTTAGTAGGGCTTTCAGCCCCCCCAAGGAGTGTTTTTTTTATACAAAGTCAGCTTATTGCCCCCACAATCCGGGTCCTCATTTTACCTACCTCGAAAGGATGGAAGGCTGAGTCAACCTTGAGCCTGATGAGATTTGAACTTGCAGTAATTGCAGGCAGCTGGTGCTACTTAACAGCACTTTAGTCTGCTACGCCACCAAGGCGTATCCCTCTGTCTCAATTATGTGGACATCCCACAGAGTCCTGAAAGTCCAGTTTTTTTAAAAAAAAAAAAATTTGGAATGTTCTCATAGCTTTTTCCTCCATTTCTGCCTTTAAATGTTTTAAGGAAGGGGTGTCAAACTTAAGGCTTGAGGGTGGTGGATCCGGCCCGCAAGGTGCTTAGATCTGCCCTGTGGGGCTGCCCTGGAAACAGTGAAGGACCGGCCCATGGTGCCTCTGCCAGCGAAAAGAGAGTTCGGGCGGGCTGTGCGTAGCCCTCGCAAGCTTCATTTTTGCCGGCAGAGGGTTGCAGGTGTCAAGATTCGGGTTAATGTCAGGTTCCAAGCAACACCCCCAACGAAAGAAGACTCTGAGGCTTGAAGTTCCTCAAAATTCCATTTTATAAGAGATGTCATATTGGCACATCTGGGAAAACCCGAATCTGAAAGCTTCCAGGTTTTCCACACCCAAAGGAAAGTCCAAGTTCTTGCCTAGCATCCACATGTTCACCACATGGTCCAATCAAAGCACCATCCCAATTCCAGCCGTCCAGGTCCAGGGCAAGATGTCCTTGACTCTCTGAGAAAGGAATGTTATTATGACTATATATCACCCTGGATCCATACAATCCCCCCTCCCAGTTTCCCACAGTAGGAGATGTGGCAGGCCTGAAGGCCCAATGCAAAAGATGGCTTCCAGGCCTGGCAGCAGGAGGCCATTGCAGCCGAAAACGGAGCTTGGAAGCCCGTTTTCTCTGGCAGAGTGCTCGGGTCACCACAGGCATTCCCGACATGAGTGATGTTGAGCTGGCTTCGCCTCCTGCTCCCCCACAAGGTCAAACACAACCCTGATGCAGCCCTCAATGAAATCAAGTTTGACACCCCTGTTTTAAGGAGTCAAATTGTCTACATCCTGAAAAGTGGGAGGGCCTGGAGTACTTTTCTCTGTCTGTAACAAGCCCTGATTTTTCATGGATATCTCGATCAGGTGTGGGCAATTAATTTTCCCATGTAAATATCCATGTCTAATGTGGTGGGTTGAACCAACAGGTGCGTAGGCATGCACACAGACACATATGTAAATTAAAAAAAAAGTCACCTTAAAAATAAAATCAGAACAATTGTATCGCATGCATGCTGTATACTTATTTACAGTTGATTTCCAATTGACCTCAGGTAGACCAGACAGGGACAGGTAAAGGGCCAGATGTGCCCTGGGGGTGGGGGGCGGACCATAAAATGCCCAGATCTGATTTAGGTGACCAGTCTGGCATTTGTTTGATTGCACAGAGAGGGTTGTGTGATTGTTAACCCCTGTGTAGGAAACAAATGGATAATTATTATCATTTAATGGTTTACAGGCAGGTTTGTCATTATTCTTGCTTAGGTTCTTATTTGCTGAATATTAGATCTGTGCAATTAGAAAATGTAATAGCAGCTCTAGCTGAAGTCACCTCATAGGGCAACTCAATGACTACCATTAAAAGTCAAACAGGTGAAAGGAAGGAATATGGTCTCATTTAATCTGGTATCTTTCAGATGTGCTAAATTATGATCCTCCATCATGGCAATCAGCATGTTGGCTGTTGCCTGTTTTTAGGGCAATTAATGGGAAGCTTCCTATCTTCCTGAAAGATAGGAAGAAAAAAAAAAGAACAGCAAGAACAGAAAAAAAGAAGAAGTTTGGATCAAAATCGTTCTGCTGACAAATATAACATGTGCTGAGTCAATCAGTCTTTCTTACTCAGGCTTCCCCATTTTACATTTCATGGGAGGTGAAATCCAGCAGGTTCTGGCGAACCGGTAGCGGAAATTTTGAGTAGTTCAGAGAACTGGCAAATACCACCTCTGGCTGGCCCCAAAGTAGGGTGGGAATGGAGATTTTGCAATATCCTTCCCTCAGGAGTGGGGAAGGAATGGGGATTTTGCAGTATTCTTCCCTTGGAGTGGGGTGGGAATGGAGATTTTTCAGTATCCTTCCCCTGCCATGCCCACCAAGCCACACCATGCCCACCAAGCCACGTCCACAGAACCAGTAGTAAATTTTTTTGAATTTCACCACTGGATGGAGGGGCATAGAATAGACAATATAAAAAGGAGTTCCTGTGGATTTTACTCCTCTAGTTGTTGCTGACCCTAGGGGTTGGTGCTCATCTCCATTTCAAAGCCATTGAGCTATCCAAAGACATTTCTGCAGTCAAGTGTCCAGCATGACACCGTGGAGTGCTGTTCCCTTTTCACCTATTAATGGTACCTATTAATCTACTTGCATTTACGTGCTTTCAAATGGCTAGATTGGCAGGAGCTGGAGCAAGGACAGGAGCTCACCCCATTGTGTGGTGCTCAGGTCTCGAACCTGGGCTGTTGGCTTTTCCAACTGACAAGCCCAGTGTCTTAACCATTGAGCCACTGCGCCGCTCAGAATAGACACTATAGAGCCACATATTTTCTGAGACAGATGGGTGGATGGCTACATGTATGGATAATATTTGCATTCATTTTAGCATCTTGCTGAGAACTTGGAGTTCATGAATGACTCCTAAATGAAAGCAGATACTACCAGTTTTCAGCCGGTAGCCATCCAGATTCCTGCAACTTAGGTTGAATAGTCCTAGACCAGGGGTGCTATTCACTTACCTTCGCTACCGGTTCACAAATGTGAGCGCACACCCATGCGCAGAGCGTCAAAAATGGGATGTGATGACATCCGGGTAGGTGGGTGGAGCCTCCCACAGCTGCCGCTACAGATTCACTCGAACTGGATAAAACCAGCTGAATACCACCACTGTCCTAGACATTGTAGGATTAAGATGGCTGCTAATCCATCTACCCACCCACCCACCTCTAAAAACAAAATCAGGGCCCCTTCAGAGAAAATTCTTCCCCCACCCCTGAGTTGGTGACAAGAGAAGATGTGCGAAAAATGAAAGGTAAGGGGAGAGAAAAACTCAGACACATTCTCAGGAGGGGGGAAAAAATGGCTCAGCTTTTGTTTCCATGGTGTTACAGCAGGTGGGGAGATAAAAAAGCTTCAGTAGGATAACAGGCCAAATATATCACATATCAAAGCAACCAGAGTCCTCTTTTTCATTCTTCCCTGGAGAAATATCCCTTCATTTGATTTTAAGATTTTGCCTGCCATTAAATGCCTCTCTTTCTCTCTTTGCACGTGTGCTTTGTATGTAAATATCCATGTCTAATGAATTTCCAACGTCAAAATTTTCATTTTAGAAGCACAGATGTTTAGGTTACAATATTTTTTTTTTTGCTTTCTTTTTAAAGGGCAAATGTTTGTATCTGGACTCATGCTAAAGATTTAATATTTATGTAATAGTGATCACTACCATCTCATCATGGACACTCTTAAAGGTTATAATTGTCCATAAACCACTCTAAGTCCTTACTACTGCGTCCAGAGGAAATAATAAAAGTTGTGATGAGATATATTTTGTGCCAACCGCCAAGCTCATTATCTTTCTCACAGATTATTGTTTTAACAACAAAATCAGTGGATAAATACTGTTTGCCCACCCAGACAAACCAAACAGGGAACTCGACTCTTCTAAATCCTCTTTGTTGTAGGGTTACATTAACAGAATCTTGCAAGTTTGAATCTTACAAACTTTCTGCTACCATTTTTTACTGCTTGATCCATTAGGGTGGATCCTTCTCAGAGGTGGGTTTCAGGGGTGGGTTCTACTTATCCTTACTACTGGTTCTCAACGGGGCTGTGCGCATGTGCAGAAGCATTCTGATGATGTTGGGGTTGATGGGTGGAGCCTCCCTCCAGTTTTACTATTGGTTCTATAGAACCAGTCCGAACCGGGGGCAACCCACCACTGATGGGTTTCCAATATTCTTACCACCAGTTCTCTGCATGTGCGCACACTCATTTTGTATGTGTGCCTTCCGCGCATACGCCCGGACTTCTGTGCATGCACCCAGCCTTGAAAACATGGCTAAATAGGATGGTATTACGCCGGCTGCTTCCGGTTCACTTGAATCAGTCCGAACCGGCTGAAGACTACTAGTCTTTCCTAAGGACTTTAAGGACTAGTCTTTCCTAAGGACTTTAAGAGAAGGACAGGAGCCTCCTCCCTTCTCTTCACCTGCAAAACATTGCAGGTATTCAGACACATAACACTGAACCAGAAATAAATCTATTCAGTTGTTCAACACTACAAAGAAGTAGACATTTTATTTTATTTTATTTTATTTATTAGATTTTTATCTCATTTTTATTACTTTATAAGTTATTCAAGGCAGCAAACATACCTAACACTCCTTCTTCCTCCTGTTTTCCCCACAATCATAACCCTGTGAAAGGTGGGTTGAATGGAGAGAGAATGATTAGTCACCCAGCCAGCTTTCCCCCCCCCAAGTTTTTTATTTTATTTTATCCATACCATGCATATTTTGTGGACAGTGTATTGACTGGGTCAATGTCCTTTTTAAACAATGTTAACAATAATAATACAAATAAGTATACATAGTCCTAATCTTCCAAATTCACCAATACCATTCTCTCTTTTTAATTCTTTATTGTTTTTTCCCATTAATACATTTAAATTGAAATAACATTTCTTATGGGGGACGGGGTGGCTCAGGGGCTAAGACACTGAGCTTGTCGATCAGAAAGGTCGGCTGTTCGATGGTTCGAATCCCTAGCACCGCGTAACAGAGTGAGCTCCTGTTACTTGCCCCAGCTTCTGCCAACCTAGCAGTTCGAAAGCATGTAAAAATGCAAGTAGAAAAATAAGGACCACCTTGGTGGGAAGGTAACAGCACTCCGTGCACCTTCGGCATTTAGTCATGACAGTGCTGGCTCTTCGGCTTTGAAACGGAGATGAGCACCGCCCCCTAGAGTCGAGAATGACTACCATGTATTTGCAAGAGGAACCTTTACCTTTTTAACATTTCTTTGCTCCATTTATTTGTTATCTCCTACTAAATCACTAATATTTAATATTTAAAAATTACTCATTATTCCACTATAATTTCGATATCCGAAATGCCTAGGACTACTAATAAAGCCAAATATTAACAAAATTTAATCAATCCCGGGATTATATCTTAAAATCCCCACAATTTCTAATCCTTAAAAGTTTGAATTCACAATATATTTTAACACACTGTTAATCTTATAAACTTCCATCTTTTAATCTTAGCTTATTTTTAATTATAATAAATTCTATTGTCTATTAGTATATATGCTACTATTTTCCCTATTTATATTTTCTACTTTTCCATTTTATTAATATATTTTCTCACTATCCCTCATCTCTTAACCTTTTTGGAATTCTGTCATTTATTGACTTTTTAGTCACCCTTTTATTCCTGAAATCTCTTGGAATCTTATAACTTTTTTTGATATTTTTATATCCACTGAGTGTTCCCTTCGTATTGCCCTTTATCTCTTTCTGCTGTTTCATTTGAGCACCCATCCATAAATCTTCCTTTTTTTGAAGAGATTTTTCTTTTTTTTAAATCTAAACCTTTCTCTTTTTTTGAAGAGATTCCCTTTTTTTTCTCTGTTCTATTATAAACTTTTAATGAATTATCTATTTGATTCCTACTTATCAATCCTTTCTCTTCATTATCTTTGTCTTTCTCCATCTCAATTTGATTTTTCTCTTCCACTGCCTCTTCTAATTTCTCATCTATTTTCTGAATAGCATATTCATCTTTTCCCCCAGTTGTTGAGAAGCTTTAATACTCATTTCTTTATCTTTAGACAATCCCATTGTCTCCTTATTGTTCTTTATAGTTTCATGCATGCTTTTGAGCATCAAAATTATTTCTTCATATCCCTCTATTATCTCCTGACAGTCCATTTTGTAACAATTTGATATAAATTACTCAATATCCTTCTATAGTTCCAATGTCTTTAGTGTTTAAAAACTCCAACAAAGCCAATTATTAGTAAGATTTAAGTCAATCCCATAGTTATACCTCCGATCCCCTAAATTTATAATCTGTAAAGTTCTTCAATATTTTACGGCTTTTTGATTTTCCAATTATTTATCTTCCCAATTGTCCAGATTTTAAAGTCTTGTTTAACTTTTCTTCTTTTCTCTTTTCTTCTATCACCTTTCTTCTTTTGCCTCGGGTAATGTTCTATCAAATAGCATTAGTAATCCAAGTCCAAATTAATCCACTAGGTTTTCTCCAATCTTTCAAATTCACAATCTAATAACCAATTTCAATGGAGTTTAATTATTTGCAATTTAAATTTGCAATTTTGTTCATCTTAAAAATTTTCAAAAAAGAAAAGAAACTCACTGAGAATTTCAAAATATCCAAATCATATTCTAAAATAGACTCAAGGTCAAGCCACCTTCCGAGTGCTGATTACTTTCTTCTTTTATATGTATTAGACATAATACACTTTCATTGAAAATTCTCCCACTGTCATGCTCCTCTTCTTCCAGTAGATGGCTCTCCTACTTCCAATTCCAACATTAAACAGTATGTCAAAAACAGCTGATTCTCTGATAAATCCAGGGGATTTAAAGATACAATAAGAAAGACAGTTTCTCAGAGTGTGCCAAGATGGATAAATTAACAAAAGAGCTTAAAGAAAAAGAGGATACGGAATATTATATAATCTGGCACAAATGGTATAAGTGGTTGAAGAATAGGAATAGGAATAACAGAGAAGAAAAATAGGGGTGAAATGTAAAAAAGGAAATAATATGTCAATGTATAGAAAATATAAAGTTAATAGGGGTCTTAATAAATACACGGTAATTAAAAGAGAGGGGCAAGAAGAAACTGGAATAATAATAACTATAATAATAAGAAACTGGAAAAGGGAGAAAATGTAAATACTAGAAGATCATCACGAAATAGCTGTTAAGAAAGTATATATATATATATGTTGCATGTCTTGTAATGTCATTTTATGTTATAATAATAAAAAAATTAAAAAAAGAAAGAAAGAAAGACAGTTTCTCCCAAAAATCACCTTTCAAAATGTTTAAGCTTTTTTTTTCAGTTTTCTATATTTTAAAGCTGCCTTTGGGCATTTCTTTCATCTCTTAATTTTCAATCTTTAATCTTCTCCATAACTTCCTTAACACTTGGAGTATTTTTTGAAATTCTTGTACTTAAATTAAGCCTAAGGTAAGAATTGGAAGTTATTTCACCCAGCTTCAATGCTCTGTCCACAGAACTCTCCAGCACAAATCTTGTGGTCCCGGTTGTCCCAGCTTGTGATTAGCCAAAAATGGCCATCGTCCCTGCTGCTGCTCAGGAGAGCTTGCTTCGGACCTAACAATGAAATTGCAAGTTTCTCGTAGTCCATGAAGCACATCTCCTTTCTTCTCCATCCCTACAAGGCTGGATTTTGCAGGTCTCTGCAGCTGTTCTCACCATGACATCAACCGGAAGTCCCAGCTTTTGTGCCTAAGGTAGGACAAGAACTTCCAGTCTCCTGGTTCTGAGTCAGCACTTTAACCACTAATGCTAAATACCATAATTTCTCTACCAGTTTAGTCTCTGGAACTTGATGTACAAATGGCAGGTTGACTAGATTTGTAATTTGGATAGCATATATTGTTTTCTCCCCTTCCAATATTCTCCTCTCAAACAACCATGCCAGATAAGTTGGGGTTAAGTACAATGATTAGTCTATTTGTCAACACATTACAGAACTGAGTGGAAGATTCAAACTCTAGTTCAGTCCTTGAGCCACTTCATCCCATTGGATCTCTGTTGTATTATAATAATTACAATACATTTCAACATCTATCAAATCCTGCACCTCTTAACAGTGGTGTCCCCCAAAGCTGTCAAGGACCTTAGAGTACTCATTTCTAATGATCTATGTGCCAAAGCCCACTGTAACAACATTGCCAAAAAGGCATTAAGAGTTGTTAACCTAATCTTGCATAGCTTCTTCCCTGGTAATATTGTACTGCTAACTATCATACAAAACATTTGCTAGACCAATTCTCGAATACAGCTCCTCTGTCTGGAACCTGCACTGCATATCGGATATTAATACAATTGAGTGAGTCCAGAGATATTTCACGAGAAGAGTCCTCCATTCCTCCACTCGCAACAGAATACCTTATGCCACCAGACTTGAAATTTTGAGCTTAGACAACTTAGAACTACACTGCCTTCAGACTGACCTAAGCATAGTTCATAAAATTATCTGCTACAATGTCCTACCTGTCAATGACTACTTCAGCTTCAACCACAACAATACACGAGCACACAATAGATACAAACTTAAAGTGAACCGCTCCAAACTCGATTGCAGAAAATACGACTTCAGCAACAGAGTGGTCAATGCCTGGAATGCCCTACCTGACTCTGTAGTTTCTTCCCCAAACCCCCAAAACTTTAACCTTAGACTATCTACTGTTGACCTCACCCCATTCCTAAGAGATCTGGTAAGGGGCGTGCATAAGCGCACCAATGTGCCTACCGTCCCTGTCCTACTGTCCCCATTTTATTCATATCCATTTCATGTATTCATAATCATGTTTATACTTATATCTGTTAGCTAATACATGCTTGGATAAATAAATAAATAAATAAATAAATAAATAAATAAATAAATAAATATTTCCACTGCAAATTTTCTGGATAGACTAGATGATGCTGCAGGGGCAAAACTATATAGTGCATGTTTCTATGTTTACAGAATAGAAGTAACCCCCAAAGGTTTTCACATGGTTAATTAGAAATAGGGAGCTTGGGAGGTTAGCAAGAGAATTTATCCAATGTGTTTTTCCATGTGATTAAGTCGGTTGGACCAGTCTCTCCGAGCTGTGTTCCCCGTATAACATAATGTCCAAGCAACAGTAAATGAACTGCCCACCCTCCAGCCTCTTATCAGCTGCTTCCACAACATTAATTCGACTTATGAATAGACATGAAACTAATTTCTTTTGAAGTCCATTTAAACCAATGCCTTGCCTGGGATAGCATTGTTTCCAGTCTCAGCTGCCCAACCTGGCTGATGTGGTCCCCCAATTCACTGGAAAGGCTTGAGCAATGTCACTGAATGCCAGTTTTTGTTAGCTGTTATTTAAGGGAAACAAAGCAGGGGCAAGAGAAGAAGGCTGCTGGGAGTCAAGCCTGTAAGAGAATAAATTTAGCCCCTCCTAACGAGGTTTGGTGTCAAGGATTCCTAAAGGAATGGCACTTGTATATTTCATATCGACAGGTATTATTATTATGACATGATGTATGTCATGCCTTTTGCAAGCCTTAAGGCGTGTTAGCAAATTACGAGCCATTAGAGCTAGCAGAGCTCAGCAATTTTCCTTCTCAGGGGATCTGCAAATACTCACTTTGGTTTTGATCCAGAGGAGTTTTCCGTCTCTTCTTCAGCAGGTAAAAGAGAGGGCGGCAGTGCGGGGGAGGGGGGGAGCAGGCAGCGTTTGTGTGCAACCACACAAACGTAATTCAAGGAAATCCATTGGCTTCCCCATGTTTCATTTGGGTATGTCTCAACCCACATGTGTCTAGGGCATGTTCTGCCCCAGCTCCGGATTTCCGAGGATATTGACACACACCAACGGTCCCTATCAAATTTATTAAGTAGCAAGAATAAACAAGACCGGCAAAAGTTGGCAACCAGCCCAGAAAACAAGATATGATAAACCAAAATACTCTGATAATAATACGAGTTGTTTCTAGCAAGAAACTGACTAACGGCGTGTGGCTTAAATAGGCTAAGGGAGTGGCCAATTATCCTCAAGCCTTACTCTCAAGTAGACCTCCTCCTCCTGAGTAGCCACTCCTGCCTTTTGGCAGCCCTGCGTGCTCGAGCATTGAGGAGAGGCTCCCCCACTTCGCTCTCTCCACTGGAAGGAGCCTCTGGAGGTTCTGAAGGCCCAGGCTGAGTCTCTGCCTCTGGCACCACATCCTCTTCAGCCTCCTTGCTGTCTGACGTGAGCGCCGGCTGCGCAGGCTGCCGGCGTGACACCACACCAGCCTCCTCGTTGTCGGGATCAGCAACAATCCGCGCAGGCTGCTGGCAGGCCACAACAGGGCAGAGGTGGGCAACTGTGGCCCTTTTACAACCTGAGGACTTCAACTCCCAGAATTCCTGAGACAGCCAAGCTATCTTAGGAATTCTGGGAGTTGAAGTCCACAGGTCATAAAGGGGCCATATTTGCCCACTCCTGGTCTAGGGATATTCTCAGACATCCAGGTCATGGTTGTCCCAAAGGTTCTTTTATTTCAAGAGGCAACTGGACTTTCTGGTTTTTTCTTTGAAGACGTTTCATTTCTCATCCGAGAAGCTTCCTCAGCTCTGACTGGATGGTGGGACATGGAAGGATTTATATTCCTTGTAGGCAGCTGGTCATTTGCATCCTTTTTAGAGAGTCATTAAGGTCACCTGGAGGTTTATCAGTGTGGTCAGGGTCATTTGACAAGTAGTAGCATCCACAGGTTCGTTTGAAAGTTCTTGAAGGCAGGAAGGTTACTCGGAGAAGATGTATTCAAGCTTCAGTGACAGATTTTTCTACATTATCCCTTTTCCCATTTTAGGTCTATGAAGAGTAATTTTATTAGATGGTATGTAAGTGCTTTTTGGATGAATATTAGGATGAAGCTTGAGAGCTGCCAGGGTGATGGTTTGTCTAACTTAGAATTCAAAATGTAAAATGATAGTATTGATTATGCTGAGAGAACTTCTCTATCTTAAATAATAGTAGGAATATTTCTTGATATAAAAATATCCAAGGATATTTGGATCTTTCTTCCATTAAGGCCCTTAGTCTTTTCCTTCTTTGAAGAGCCAAAGTGCCTACAAGTTCATAGCAATCCACTATTCTCTATAGTTTTGTTGCATTTTCTGGAACAACCATATGGCATCCTAAATAAGAGTTCTGCTAATCCTTTTCATTCTGTTGATCAATACTGCATATCTTCCCCTTCTTAGGTGGGAAAATGTTTGAATTTGAAACATGGCCAAAGGGAAAACAGTTAAGCACATACAAGGAGATACAAAAACTCATTTACCATTCCATCTACGTAATTTCGAAAGCGATCACATCCAATTGTTCAGCTTCGAGAATTTCTAGTTTGGTTATTCATTGCATTAAATTTATATCTGCTATTTCTGCATTTCCTCTTGATGCTTTCAAATAGCAACTGGTCATGGGGAGAGAGTGAGTGAGTGGGAGGGAGAGAGAGAGAGAGAGAGAGAGAGAGACAGACAGACAGACAGACAGACAGAGAGATTCAGAGAGAGAGACAGAGACAGACAGACTCAGAGACAGACAGAGAGAGACAGACAGAGAGAGACAGAGAGAGACAGACAGACAGACAGAGACAGACAGACAGAGACAGACATACACACACACAGAGAGAGAGAGAGAGAGAGAGAGAGAGAGAGACAGAGACAGAGACAGAGACAGAGACAGAGACAGAGAGACACACACACAGAGATGGAGACCTTGATTAACATTGCAAAATACTAGAGCCAGTGGTGGGATTTTTTTGGTTGCATAGGGAAAATCACATTAATCTTGGTGTTTGTTGAATGAGAAATTTCTGTTTACTGTGGATTCTTCTTTCTGTTCATTATTTCACTCCATATGAGTGCTTTGATGCTCAATGAACACGAATCCTGATCAATTATGTAGAATCTTATTTTTCTATTTCCAAAAATGGAAATAGGTGGGGTGGGGTGGGGGAAATGAGGAGAGAAAGAGATGGTCCATAGTTTATAATTCTTCTGAACAATATGAGGAAGAAATATTCAGACCGCAGATCAGTGGGATATTTTAAATTATTATTTGTTGGGCAGGTTGCAACTCTACTTTTCTTAACCATGAAGGCTTTAAGATGGCCAACCATCCAAAACAATGCAAAATATAAAACTGTTAAAAGTTCAGTAACAGCAATACCCGAATAAAATGATTGTCACTCAGATCCAAAGGAAAGTGCAGATTCTTTTTCTGAAGTTGGGCAGAAGAGACGCTAAGCACAACACCCAAGGGAATGAGCTCCATAGCTGGGAAGTGATGAAGAAAGACTGACTTCCTTGCTAACTTTATGCTCAATAGGTTCAATGAGATTACAAATTCTTCTAGATTGACTTTAAGCATTTAGAGCTCCACTGATTAAAGCTAACTTCCAATTGAGTTGAAAAAGCTATTTACCATTGTGGACTTTTCACAAAGAATCTTAGCCTGCTCCTGTGTACTCATCACCAAATGAGATGCTACATTTTGCACCAACTGAAGTGTCCAGGTGTTTTTCAAGGTAGACCCACACAAATAGCAATAGCACTTAGACAAGCGGTGAAATCCCCCTGGGTCTATCTGGCTCGCTGAACTGGTAGCACTGGCAGCAGGAGGCTCCACCCACCTGCTGGGATGTCATTACGTCCTGGTTTTTTACCATCAGTGCATGCGCAGAAGATTCTGTGCATGTGCATAGCACATGTGCCTTCCTGCGCGCTCCTGTTCTCGAACCAGTAGCAAAGGTAAGTGGATTTCACCACTGACTTAGACTTATAAACCGCTTCACAGTGCTTTACAGCCCTCTCTAAGTGGTTTACAGAGTCAGCATGTTTCACCCAACAATCTGGGACCTCATTTTACTGACCTTGGAAGGATGGAAGTGTCAGGGTTCCAAGTAACATCCCTAACGAAAGAAGACTCCAAGGCTAGAAGTTCCTCGAAGTTCCATTTTATTAGAGATGTCCTATTGGCACATCTGGGAAAACCCGAATCTGAAAGCTTCCAGGTTTTCCCCACCCCAAAAGAAAGTCTGAGTCCCTTCCCCTGCACCCACATGTCCATCACATGGTCCACTCAATGCCCCATCCCAACTGGAGATGCCTCCCAGTCACGCCACTCCAGGTGCAGGCAGAATGTCCTTGACTCCCAGAGAAAAGAATGTTATTATGGCTAGATATCTCTATAACTCCATGCAATTTCCCCCTCCTAGTTCCTCACAGCACTAAGTGTGGCAGCCCTGAAGATCCAAAGAAAAAGATGGCCTCCCGAGCTGACAGGAAGGCTGAGTCAACCTTGAGCCTGGTTAGATTCGAACTGCCAAAGTGCAGGCAGCCAGCAGTCAGCAAAAGTAGTCTACAGTATTGCATTCTAACCACTGTGCCAACACAGCTCTGCATTCTAACCACTGCAGTTAGTAGTCATTGTAACCACTGCGCCACGGCAGTACAAACATTGTACCAGCCATGGTGCTGCAGTGGTTAGAATGCAGTACTGCAGGCTATTTTTGCTGACTGCCAGCTGCCTGCAGTTCTGCAGTTTGATTCTTACCGGCTCAAGGTTGATTCAGCCTTCCATCCTTCTGAGGTCGGTAAAATGAGGGCCCAGATTGTTGGGGGCAATAGGCTGACTCTGTAAACTGCTTAGAGAGGGCTGTAAAGCACTATGAAACAGTATATAAGTCTAAATGCTCTTGCTATTGTATTGCAATGCATTTGTGTGAGCTATCTTGAAAAATCTGGACACTTCCGCTGGTGCAAAATGTAGCATCTCAATTGGTAATGAGTACACAGGATCAGGATAAAATTCGGTGCACAGTACAGTAGTGTAACTGTTGTCACCAAGTAATGGATAAAAATTGCTTGTTGACATGACTCAAAGAGAGAAGTCTATCTTGAACTAAATTACAACTCAGCAGACTTTAGAAGAACGTTTGGGAACAAGTGTCGGCAATAAGACATATTGGCTATTGGAACTATTATTTATTTATTTATTTATTGATTGATTGATTGATTGATTGATTGATTGATTGATTGATTGAATTTCTATACTGCCCTTCTCCCGAAGGACTCAGGGCGGTGAACAGATTAAGATTTCATATACATATAATAATTTATATATATATATATAAACAGTAAATAATAAATTGAGTCAACTTGGTGTATCTGCTAAGACCTTGGCATAGAATTTAGATGTTTATGCTAGCCCTGCTTGTTGAAACAGAAAGGTCTTCAGGGCACGTCGGAAAATGCAAAGATCTGGCATTATTCGTATTCCAGGGGGTATTTTGTTCCAAAGAGTAGGTGCCCCCACATAGAAGGCTCTCTCCCTTGGAACTACTAGATGACATTGTTTTAATGATGGTACTATGAGTAGGTCTACTCTGTGAGAGCATATTGATTGGTGGGAGGTTATCGGTTGCAGCAGGTGGTCTCGTAAGTACTCAGGCCCTATGCCATGGAGCACTTTAAAGGTAAGAACCAACACCTTGAAGCGCACTCGGAAGGCCACCGGAAGCCAGTGCAGCTCGCGTAGAAGAGGTGTTACATGTGAGCGCCATATTGCTCCCATAATTACTCAGAATATTACACATATTAATATTAATAATACTCCCATATTACACAGAACAGTGGCGTGTTTCTCTTACTGGAGGGCTTGAAGAAGAAACTGGACAGCCAACTTTTGGGAAGACACAATTCTAAATTTCTTGACTTTTTCCCATATATTTTTGTGGCTGTTTGTATTAAAAAAACAAGTTAAGCTGTCTCCTGACTGAAAGCGTAGTTCAGGATTTGGACCAGTTTAGTTTAATTTAATTTAGATCCTAAAATAGTGGTGGTGAACCTTTTATTCATGAGTGCCGAACAGGTAAGTGCTTTGCCCGTTTTCATGCTTTGCATGTGCATCTGCCACCCGGGCTAACACATGGCTCCTCCTCGGGTGCTGCGTGCACAACTGCACCATCTGTGCATACACAGCTTTTGCATGTGCCCCCCGTGCACTGCATGTGCAACCACACCATCTGTGCATGCACACGGTCTTCATGTGGCTCCCCCATGCACTGCATGCGCAATCGCACCATCTACGCATGTGTGTGGTTTTCACACACACAATGCACATGTGTGAATGCCATCTGCGCATGTGCAGGCTGCACACAAGTACTCTCGCATGCATGCACAAATGCGCACGCATGCGCAGGAGAGCTCCAATTCAGGGTCCCCTGAATTGCATGCATGCGCCCCAGAAGCCTGAACACCAGCTGGGGTGCACGGGCATGCACAGCTGCAGGTGAGTTGGGTGATGGCTCAGGTGCCCGGAAAGATGGCACTGCATGCCACCTCAGCCATGCGTGCCATAGGCTCGCCATCACAGTACTAAACCAATGACTACAACCGTGACTTTCCCCAAAAACCACATCCATAGTTTTGGAACTAAATTATTTGGGAAGGAGAGTTGGTGATGGAGAATACTATTGGTTGGAAACTTGTTGGGTCAGGAGGCCACCTGCATTATTTCACTGCAGGCTGTTTGTTAAAAGAACATTCTTTCTCTGCTGCTTTGTACTGGGCAGCAAGCTAGAGATCTAAGCAGCAGAGAAAGACCAGAGAAATGACCGGACACTAGTAAGATCCCATATTAGGAATTACTTAGTGGCGATAAAAGCAGCGAAATGTAGCTATTTTGCTGCTCTTATTGCGTCATCAGATAACTGCCCAGCCGCCCTCTTTAAGGTGACCTGCTCCCTGCTCCACCAGGAAGCGTGGGAGGACCCCTTGGAGGGTAGAGCCGAGGATTTTGTTCAGTATCTGTATGACAAAATCACTCAGATTCGGGAAGATTTGGACTACGACTGGGTAGTCTCAGGGGGAGGGACTGGGGCAGGTCTTGAGAATGTTATCTGGGATGAGTTTGATCCTGTGACCCTTGAGGATGTGGACAGGATTCTGGGCAGACTGAACGCAACCACTTGTTTATTGGACCCGTGTCCTTCCTGGTTAGTGCTGGCTTCCCGGGAAGTGACACGAGGCTGGCTCCAGGGGATTATAAATGCTTCGTTGGGTGAGGGTGACTTTCCCGCTGCCTTGAAAGAGGCGGTGGTGAGGCCTCTCCTCAAGAAGCCTTCCCTGGACCCGGCAATGTTGGTAAACTATCGTTCGGTCTCCAACCTTCGCTTTGTGGTGAAGGTTGTTGAGAGTGTGGTTGCGCATCAGTTCCCCCAGCACCTGGATGAAATGTCGTATCTGGATCTGTTCCAGTCGGGCTTCAGGCCCGGGTACAGCACGGAAACGGCATTGGTCGCATTGGTAGATGATCTCTGGAGGGCTCGGGACAGGGGGTGCTCCTCTGTCCTGGTCCTGTTAGATCTCTCAGCAGCTTTTGATACCATCGACCATGGTATCATGCTGAACCGGTTGGAAGAGTTAGGGGTGGGAGGCACTGTGTTGCAGTGGTTCTCCTCCTTTCTCTCTGACCGGTCGCAGTCTGTGTTGACAGGGGGGCAGAGGTCGACCCCGAGGCCCCTCATATGCGGGGTGCTGCAAGGGTCGGTCCTTTCGCCCCTCCTGTTCAACATTTATGTGAAGCCGCTGGGTGAGATCATCTGTGGTTTCGGGGTGAAGTACCACCAGTATGCTGATGACACTCAGCTGTACATCTCCACCCCAGACCACCCCAATGATGCCCTTGAAGTGATGTCCCGGTGCCTGGAGACCGTGCGGATCTGGATGGGGAGGAATAGGCTCAGGCTCAACCCATCCAAGACCGAGTGGCTGTGGTTTCCGACGTCCCGATATAGTCAGTTGACGCCATCGCTGACTATTGGGGGCGAATCGCTGGCCCCCACGGAGAGGGCTCGCAACTTGGGCGTCCTCCTGGATTCACGGCTGTCTTTAGAAGAGCACTTGACGGCCGTGACTGGGAGGATTTTTCATCAGGTTCGCCTGATCCGCCAGTTGCGTCCCTTTCTGAATCGGGACTCGTTACGCACAGACACTCATGCCCTCGTCACCTCCCGCCTGGACTATTGTAATGCTCTCTACATGGGGCTCCCCTTGAGGAACACCCAGAGGCTCCAACTGGCGCAGAGTGCGGCCGCGCAGGTGGTAATGGGAGTGACATAGCGTTCCCATGTAACACCCCTCCTACGTGAGCTGCACTGGCTCCCGGTGGTCTTCCGGGTGCGCTTCAAGCTTTTGGTTACCACCTTTAAAGCGCTCCATGGCTCAGGACCTGGGTACTTGCGGGACCGCCTACTACCACCAATAGCCTCCCACCGGCCGGTATGCTCCCACAGAGAGGTGCTCCTGCGGGTGCCGTCGGCCAAACAATGCCGACTGGCGGCCCCCAGGGGGAGAGCCTTCTCTGTGGGGGCACCTACTATCTGGAACGAGCTCCCCCCAGAGATACGGAGGATCCCGGATCTGCGCACCTTCTGCCACACCTTAAAGACCTTTTTATTTCACCAGGAGGGCCTGGCCTGATTTTCTCCCTCTTTTATAAAAGATTTTTAATTTTTAAATATTTTTTAGTATTTTATATATTCAAATTTTAAAATTGGTTTTAAATTGATTGGGGTTTTAATTTGTTTGGGCCAAAACTATTTAATTTGATTTTAATTCCACTTTTAAATTTTGTATGTATGTATTTTATTGTTTGGCTGTGCACCGCCCTGAGTCCTTCGGGAGTAGGGCGGTATAGAAATAAAATAAAATAAAATAAAATAAATAAAATAAACATGCAAAACCATCAACCCAACAAAGAATTTGATGTGATCATTGTTGGTCAAGACGGTAGCTCAGAATGATGCTTCCTGTCAACTCTGAAGCAAATCTCACTGAAGCCATCTTGTGCTGCCTCATAGTTGCCACCAAACCTGAGAAGGGGAAGGGAGGGGGGGGAAGTAGATAGCTTGGCTAGCAGTCAAAACAAAAAGTTTTCCTGTGGGAACCAAGGTCATCATAAGAGGTGGCTGTTGAAGGAGGAGACGAGCTTGCCATCCATCCTCATTGGACAATGTGACTGAGAGGGGGGAATTTTATTCTTTTAATTACTGTACTTTTCTGAGTATAAGACATACTCCCCCCCCCCACAAAAGAGGGTGGAAATGTTGGTGCATCTTATACATCAAATACAGCCATTTTTGGCCTCCCGAAACCTTGTCCCACCTGTTTTTGGCAAAAATGGGGCATGCCGAGGGTTTGGGAGGCCTGCAGAGTGCTCCTGGGGGCTGGGGAGGGCAAAACTGCGATGCATGGGGAGTTGGGAGGCCAAAAACGAGGCCATTTTTCGCAAAAATGGGCTCATTTTTTTGCAAAAAAGGGGGTATTTTTGCCCTCCCCAGGCCCCAAGAGCACTTTGCAGGCCTCCCAAACCCTCTTCATGTTCTGTTTTTGCGAAAAATTGGCCTGTTTTTGGCAAAAACGGGACGCACAGAGGATTTGGGAAGCCTGCAGAGTGCTCCTGGGGGCTGGGGAGGGCAAAACTGCGATGCATGGGGAGTTGGGAGGCCAAAAACGAGCCCATTTTTCGCAAAAATGGGCTCATTTTTTTGCAAAAAAGGGGGTATTTTTGCCCTCCCCAGGCCCCAAGAGCACTTTGCAGGCCTCCCAAACCCTCTTCATGTTCTGTTTTTGCGAAAAATTGGCCTGTTTTTGGCAAAAACGGGATGCACAGAGGATTTGGGAAGCCTGCAGAGTGCTCCTGGGGGCCGGGGAGAGCAAAAACTTTTTTTTCATGTTTATCTCTTTGAAATCTTAGTGCATTTTATATGCCAGTGTGACTTTCACTTAGTCTGAAAAATATGGTAGGTAAAAACCACGGGAAACATTAGAGTTGGTTTTCACCGGCTGTGCCGACATGATGTATCCAATAAAGATGTTCTTTGAGGAATGCACCTGCCTCGGAGTTCTGCTTTCAATGGGTTGTTACTTGGAATGTTGAAATTTCCATTGTGAGAGAAATGATGGTTTGGAAGGAATGTTACCTGCAATCACACCATCGTGTTGCGTATCAAAGTATGTGTGTATTTACGTATATGCATTCCAATTTCTTATTCACACACCCTTCTTTGGAATAAATATTCCACATTTCGAAAGACATGTGTAGGAGGAAAAGACCTCATATTTTACTAAGTAGAATATTTATCCACAGCACAAAGGTAGGAATGTTGTGCTATTATTATCCTACATTGCTTTCATGCTTGAATGCAAGCATTTATTTTCTAACAAACAACCCTTAAAGTTCAAGGTTTTAGGCTAGTTATGACAGAAGCCAATAGATACAAAGCTCCTATTGGTTTTGTTTTATGTTACAATTTTTCCTTTTTTGCCTCTTCTCTTCCGTGTTTTTTCCCCCACCACCCAGATTTTGGAAAGGATGACATGATATATTCACTGAAATCATTGGGGAAAAAATTTCTACTCTACAAAAATCTCAATAGGCACGTTGAACTTTTAAAGATCAACAGAAGTGTAGAAGAGATTCTTTACCCCTCCTTCTCAGTATTGTAGGACAAATGTGCAAATTCCATGTGTTCTTTTCATGGATATTTTCCGAAGCAGGAGAAATCCATGCCTAACATTGTTTCTATCACATCTGCCTTGCTATGGATCTGCTGGGAGTAAATTTGTCCCTTGAAGAATTTGTAGTGGATTAAAAACACACACAAACACAGACATGCAGCAACGAGGTGGGTAGACCAGGGGTGGGCTGCTGGGGGTTCACAGAGGTTCGGGAGAATCTCTAGCTAAGATTCTGTGCAGTTCAGAGAACCTCCAAATCCCACTCCTGACTGGCCCCGCCCACCGCTTCCCTCCCAGGAGTCTCCACACGGTCTGTTTTGGATGAAGGTAAGTGCAGGGCACCTGTGGAGGCTCAGGGAGGGTGAAAAACGGGCCTACCAGAAGTTCGGGAAGGCCAGAAATGGGCCTGTTTCCGGCCTCCCGAGGGCCTCTGGAGCCTGGGGAGGCCGTTTTTGTCCTCCAGAGGTTCAAGGAAAGCCTCCGGAGCCCAGGGAGGGCAAAAATGCCCTCCCCCCCTGTGGTGCAGGAGGCTGACTAGGCCACGTCCACCATGGCCCCACCCACCCAGCAACTGGGCAGAGAACCCCTTGCTAAAATTTTTGAAGCCCATCCTGGGGTAGACCCAGTTACAGTGCCAACAAGTGCATCATTGGGAGAGCTGGAAAACCTTGTTAAGGACAGATTGTCATGGAGAATCCATATCTATGTGGGTCACTAGGAGATGGCAATGACCAGCTAGCACAGCATTAACTTATTTCCTTTCACAATTTTTCTGATCTAAAGTTCCAAATAGCATTAGACATTCCTCCTTTATGAATGCTTTACTAAGAGCTTCATTGAATAACTAGACTACTAACTACTACACTAATTATGTCGAGCATCTTATCCTGGCCTTTGTTTAATGCAGCTACTCTTGATTCATTCATGACTCCAACTGAAAGCATTGGCTTTTATGCCTTTATGAATCAAGTGCAGTCTACTTAAACTATTTTCTCTATTTTCTCACTTCTTTGCATTTTGAAAGCTCCTTCAGAGAACATTGTCTAAGTTGCCGTGCCACCCGAGATAGAAGGGGTGACTACGGAAGAAATAGCGATGGCATCAACAGCCTTAGAATAGGTCCCGTACGGTGTCTCATCTCACATTCACTCTGATGTCTTTCTGACAACAAAGACTGTTTTTTTTACTGTTCTCAGGCTTCTTTTAGAGTGTTTTTTTTTAAATAAACTTTTTCATAGATTTGTTTATAAATTGTTGGATTTAGTTGGTTTTCATTTCTTCTATTAAGATGTTTTGAATATACTATTCTCTTCCCAGTTACAGCGTCTGAAGGGAAGAATGCAGGAAAGTCAACAACATTCTTACCTGCAAACAGGTGATGTTGTGGCCCGCCAGTGGCCTGCGCGGATCGTGGCTGATCCGAACGACGAGGAGGCTGGTGTGGTGTCGCGCCAGCAGCCGGCACAGCTGGCGCTCGTGTCGGACAGCGAGGAGGCCAAAGAGGATGTGATGTCAGAGGCAGAGACTTGGCCAGGGCCTTCAGAACCTCAAGAGGCTCCTTCCAGTGGAGAGAGCGAAGTGGAGGAGCCTCTCCTCAATGCTCGGGCTGCCAAAAGGCAGGAGTGGCTACTCAGGAGGAGGAGGTCTACCCGAGAGTAGGGCTTGAGGATAATTGGCCACTCCCTTAGCCTATTTAAGTCACATGCAGCTAGTGCTTTCTTGCTAGAAACAACGTCTCATTACTACAGAGCATCTTGGAGAGTGAGCGACTTCTCATATCTGGTTTTCTGGGCTGGTTGCCAACCTTTGTCGGACTTTGTTCTTAATAACTTTGCACAGGAAGCCTGCATTCTTGAAAGGGGTTTGTTTGGAATTAAACAGTGTTTGCGAAGCTTGGTGTGTGTCACATTCTCTGGGAATCCAAAGTTGGGGCAGAACAGGTGATCTTAGGCGAGCTGAAGGCAATTGCTTGGAGAAATCCCAGCAGTTTTCTTGGTGAAATCTCAGAAGTGGTTTCACAGATTTATCAGAGTTGGAAGAGACCTTGGAGGTCTTCTAGTCCAACCCCCTGACAGAGCAATTTGTTCCTGTTGTTCTCTCCCCCTTCCAATATTTCTTTTAACTTCAACTTTTGCTCTCTCACCTTATGAAGAAATGCGCGGATTTTGGAAAACACATTGCTAGTTGCAATTTTGTACTAGTTTTGTACTATTCTCTTTTGATCCCGGCTTCTCCCCATGTTTAACCTTAAAAGAATGAGGTACATTGTATTTAGAAAAAGAAAGAAAAAAAAACCTTGCTAGTTAAGCTATATATATATTCTCCTAAAGGCTTTAAGCCCGCCCCTCCCATAACAGTGGAAAAGGATGCACCTAACTAAAATGGATAAACTGCAATTCTGAGTTGAAATCCATGTTTGACTATTATATGTCTGGCTGCAAAGCACTAATTATATTTCATGCCAAAGTTACACAGCAATTAAGGAAAAAATTCAACTTCCAAGGCTGAAAGGAACTTCACTGGTATTAAAAGAGTTTCATTCAGGTTGCAGCAAAGAAGCATGATAAAATGGAAGGCCAGGTTTCTCATAGGTCTGATTCCTGTTGAATCATATTCACCAATCTTTGTCAGATTTTATTTTATTTTATTTTATTTCCAATTTATATACCGCCCTTCTCCCTGAGGACTCAGAGCGGTGTACAGCCAGAATTAAAAAACATGAAATACAAATATTAAAAAACAATTAATATATATATATATATATAAATTTGGCCCAAAATTAAAAATACAAACCAATTAAAACATTCAAAAATTTCTTCTTAAGCCAGCCCGGCTTGCTGGAAAAAGTGGGTTTTAAGGGCACGGCGGAAGGCACTGAGGTCTTGGATTCTCCTTATCTCCGGGGGCAACTGATTCCAGAGGGTAGGTGCCCCCACAGAGAAGGCCTTCCCCCTGGGGGTCACCAGCCTACATTGATTGGCTGATGGCACCCTGAGGAGGCCCTCTCTGTGGGAGCGCACGGGTCAATGGGAGGTCATCGGTAGCAGCAGGTGGTCTCGAAGATAACTAGGCCCGATGCCATGGAGCGCTTTAACCAACACCTTGAAGCGCACCCGGAAGACCACTGGGAGCCAGTGCAGCTTGTGCAGGAGCGGTGTTACATGGGAGCGCCATGCTGCTCCTGTCACTACCCGCGCTGCTGCATTCTGGACCAGTTGGAGCCTCCAGGTGCTCTTCAAGGGGAGCCCCATGTAGAGAGCATTGCAGTAGTCAAGGCAAGAGGTGACGAGGGCGTGAGTGACTGTGCACAGGGAATCCCGATGAACTAGATGAACTAGGAAGTATATTTCCTTCCATATGAGGAGTCTGTCTGTCTGTCTGTCTGTCTGTCTGTCTGTCTGTCTGTCTCTCTCTCTCTCTCTCTCTCTCTCTCTCTCACGCCACAGGTGGCACACAGCGCCCTCTCTGTGGACAAGTGAGTCATCGCCCTAGTTAAGCTGCACCATGCATGCACCCACTCCTCCCGCTGGCCAGCTGGTCGTCGGGTCTCTGTTGAGCATGCACAGGGCACGTGCAGGGGGCCGGAACACACATGCACGTGGAGGTGCATGCTTGGGGGGCACATGTGCATGTGCAGGGGGATGCACATACATGTGAGGGGGGGCGCATCTGCACACACAGGTGGCAGGCACAAGTGCAGGGGCCATGTGTGCATTGCATTTTGGGGTTTTGGGTGCGTGTGCATGCATTTGCGCATGCGTGCATACTCTTTGGGCATTCAGTCCGGAAAAAGTTAGCCATCACTGCCCTATACCATTCCAGACAAGTGGCTGTCCAATTTCCTCTCGCTTCCCTTGCCTGGAATTGCAGATAAGCTTAGCAAGTTTCCTGTCTCCAGGGAGAGCATCCATCACAAGCAAAGCCTCAGTCTACTGAAAATGTCTGCATATATCACCACCCGCCTTGCAAGCAAGTCCATTATTCAACTCAGAGCCCAGCCTCTGTGCTTTGTGACTGATGTCTGAATGAATATGCAAAGCTATGGGGCTGGGCTTCAGTATTCATCAAAACAATGACCTAGAAAGAAACTATGGGAAGAGCTATTGTATTAAAGTCACATTTAGGATGCAGAAGTTTAGATGACAGCGTTTCCTTTGTAGGGAATTAAATGTTACATCCAAGACATTGTACATTCTCCCAGGGGTGCTTAAAATAGAGCTTTGTGCAACTAGTCACTCAACATTCTCCATTCTACTTAGCGCCAGAGGAATTGGAAGATATTTCTGACCAAGGCTGTCCAAGGTAGAGATAAATCCCCAAATTGTTCTCCAAATGGGACTCCCCAGGACCATTGGGAGAAGTATCCTTCCTTCCTTCCTTCCTTCCTTCCTACCTTCCTTCCTTCCTTCCTTCCTTCCTTCCTTCCTTCCTTCCTTCCTACCTTCCTCCCTCCCTCCCTCCCTCCCTCCCTCCCATCTATTCTTCCTTCCATCCTCCCTCCCTCCCTCCCTCCCTCCCACTCTCCCATTCTTCCTCCCTCCCTCTCATCCAAATAAACACTGTGAAGGAAGGAAAAAACGCATTCAGCAGGTTTTGAAAAGGCAAATCTTTTCCTAGTGTAAATGAGGAGAAAAAAAATTAAAATCTCATGGCATATTCTGAGAGGAAAACAGAAAATAAAATAAATTTCTGCATACACGAAGTGAAGTTTGTGTCCTTCATTTCTCCCCATTAAAGGAGTTCAAATGCAACCTTCATAAGCTATTCCAGCAGAACCATTCTGTTGTAATGTGTTATCAAAATACACATATCTTACAGGTAATTGAGCTGCTGCAAAGAGCACGAACCAATTCTGAAATTCATTTTTAACATTCTCCTTAAAGCTCTTGAGAATACCACAGATAGCCAAGAAAACAAATGCATCATTAAACAAATCAACCCAGGCTTCTCACTTGAGGCACAAATAAGCAGACTCAAATTATCTTACTTTCGGATGTATTATGCAAAGACTTAGTTCTCCAGAGAAGACTCTAATGCTGGGAAGAGTGGAAGGAATGAAAAGAGGATGACTAGCAGCAAGTGGGGATGGACTCAGTTATAGTGGTGATGATGGGACCCTTGGAAAATCTAATGAAGTAGATTAGGAACAGATAGTCATGGAGAATGTGGTTGCTAATAGTTGACATTGACCTGAAGGCACAAAATCAACTGAGGATGAGGAGGAAGAGGAGGAGGTGGAGGAAAAGGAGGAGGAGGAGAGAAAGGAAGGAAGGAAGGAAGGAAGGAAGGAAGGAAGGAAGGAAGGAAGGAGTTCCAACATTACCAGACTCTGTCTGCCTAAACTATAGTTAACGTCATGTGATTTGGCAATATTGTTCTCTCATCTTTGGCATAGCAAGACTGTACAACAAAAAGAAGGGGGAAAGTAACTAAATTTTGCAGTTCTATCTCCAGAATCTTACATTTATACCTCCTGTAGTGCACTTTCCATATCTATTTATCACTTTCCCTTTTCAATGTGATCGACACTTGTACTGGAAGGTTCAATACAAGTGTTATATATTGTTCCTCTATGTGTCAGTTTGAGGCTCATGATAGAGTAGGGGAAGCTTGGTAACTGTTTGCAGAAGCTTTCAATCTCTCAACTCTGATCCCTTTATTTTTACACCTTCCCCGCCTTCCTTTTAGTTAAATTTGTCTTTGTCACATCTGTAAACCCGGATAGGAGAGAATGATTTAATTGTGTGGCTTTCAGTCCTCACTGTTACAGCAAGATGCTCTCCTGCTTCAATAGAGTTTGCTGAAAATCATCTTCATAAAAGAAAGCGCTTAAATATCAACTCCAAAGAAAACAACACTCCAGCTAAACTTGCTAAAATTAATTTCTCCCTGGGTAGCCTATAAAAATGGTTTTAAAATAAGCCTTAATATTTATCCCATCGCCTAGAATAGGGTTATTCTGCAGAAATGTGGTCAAAAATCATTAAGAGAGTGCAAAGCTCTGCCTGATTTTCTTTCTCTTTCTCTCTTTTTTAATGTGCATTGTACATTTTCAGTTGGAGTGGTGGAGCTCTTGCCTCACAATCCGGAGGCTGTGAGTTCGATCCTAGGTAAAGGCAGATATTTATCTCTCTGGGCACGATGACAATTTATCTGCTGAATGTAACTCCGCATTGGCGATGGGAAGGGCATCCGGCCAGTAAACAGTCGGCTCCATTCAGTTGCCCAGACTCCACTCTGCAAGGGATTATGGGATCGTTAAAAGATGATGATGATGATTGTACTTTTTCAGCTGCCACTCTGACAATGTTGACCAAATTCTGTGGACACTCTTGACCTAAAAGGAACTCCAAAGTAGAAGAATAATCTAGTTTCTGCCTAGTCCCAGGGTGGCAGTAGAGAAACAAAGAGAAAGGAGCGAAACAGCCTTAATTGTACAAAATATGCATTAATAAAGTGGTAGCCAACCTTGTACAAATTAATTTTTTAATTATTTTTTTCCTGGGACAGGTGTGATTTTTTATGTCTGGCAAACATCCTGGAGTCTTGAGGATGTCTGTCTCATGGGACCAGAGATGAAATGCTCCCGGTTTGGACCGGATCACCCGATCTGATAGCAATGATGGAGGGTGGTTCGGAGAACCAGTAGCAAAAATCCCTGCCCTCCCCTCCATGCCCAGCTGAGCCGTGAGATCATCAGAGGCTTTTTTTTTAAAAAAACTTTTAAAAGCATTTTTTCTTCGGCCAAAAAAATGCTTTTAAAAGTAAAAAAAAAAAAAGCCTCTGATGATCGCTGGGATCGTCAGAACCTTTTAAAAGCATTGCTGGGATCATTAGAGCCTTTTAAAAGCATTGCTTTTAAAAGGCTCTGACAATCCCAGCTGAGTTGCCTGATTGTCAGAGGCTTTTTTTTTCTTTTAAAAGCAAAAAAAATGTTTTTAAAAGAAAACAAAAGCCTCTGATGATCAGGCAACTCAGCTGGGATCGTCGTTAAAATGCTTTTAAAAGCATTTTTTTACAACCTCTTTGGCCGAAGAGGTTGTAGAAAAAATGCTTTTAAAAGTAAAAAAAAAAAAAAGTTGGCCACACCCACCCAGTCACATTACCCCCCACCAAGCCACGCCCACAGAACCAGTAGTAACAAATTTTACATTTCACCACTGCATGGGACTATATTTATGAAGACACTTCCACACAAGATGTTTGTGTCTTTCTCATTTCAGTTTTGTGTTCCCATGCGGTTATATTTCATTGGGGGCTGAACTCTGCTAGGCGCAAGATGAATCATTCCAAAGGCAATTTCCAATGGTGACGTAAAGCCTACCAACCAGCGGATCTATCCGGTTTGCACGAACCGGTAGCGCTGCTCACCCGTCGGGATGTCATTATGTCCCATTTTTGACCCTCTGTGCATGCGTAGAAGAGGCGCGCGCATAGCACACACACTCCTGCGCGCTCCCGTTCCGAACTGGTAGCAAAGTAGATTTCACCACTGCTACCAACCATCTAAAGTGCAGACAATAAGAAGATGACCTTGATGGAGACCTGCAGGAACTGTGACCTAGGCATATAATCCAGAATTTCAATATGACATTTTATAAGCCGCCCAGAGTTTATTAGAGTTGGTGGCTGTAATAAATTTAAAACAACAATAACAAGAAGTAGCTCAGGCATATTGGCCTAGGGAGATGCCTCCTAATTGACTGAACTGTAAGAAGGAGGAAAATATGCAGCAAAGTCAGATTTCTCAGACTCTGTTATTGTAAGTGGTGTCCATAACAGTAGATTTATTAGCCTTGGTGAGAAGTTGATTTCTTAGTTTGATCCATCAATTGGGACTGGCATAAAATGACATCTTCCATGTCCTTATTCCCATACTTTTCTCTGAAGCTGCAAATAAGAATAATAGAGCAACAAAGCTGGAGGAGACCTTGGAGGTCTTCTAGTCTAACCCCCTGCTCAAGCAGGAAACCCTAAATTATTTCAGACAAATGATTGTCCAATCTCTTCTTAAAAACTTCATGGTGCTGTAGTATCCACAACTTCTGGAGGCAAGTCGTTCAATCGATTAATTGTTCTCACTGTCAGGAAATTTCTCCTTAGTTCTAGGTTGATTCTCTCCTTGATAAATTTCCATCCATTGCTTCTTGTCCTGCCTTCTGATGCTTTGCGAAATAGGTTGGCTCCCTCTTCTTTATGGCAATCCCTTAGATATAGAAACACTGCTATCATGTCACATATCACTCCATGTCACTCCTAGAGAGATGGCGATGCCATGAACTGTCTAGATCGCAATGCGATCACAATCTTCTCTCATCTTGCAAAACTAGCAGTCTTTTGCAGAGACCTATGGTGATGGAAATTAGTCGGTCCTGCTTGCATTTCAGCCTGGAAACCCAGATAATGCCAGGGTACGCTTAGAGGTGAGTGAATCAGTCTGGCTTCATAGCTCAGGTTGGTTCTTAATTTTTAAATGCCTCCGAAGTTGGAATAGCAAAATACTTAGATTTATTACACAGAGTAACCTTTAAAATGTGTCTCATTACACTTCAGTTTCTTACCCTCTGGCTTTCTTTTTTCTAGAAATATGAAATTGGGCGATTTCACAGCAAAGTAGGGAAATGGTGAGAAACGGTAGTATTTAAATAAGAACAGCGGCAGCAGTCGCATTAATAATATGAACGCTTTCAAAGAAAAACAAAACAACACACAGTATTCTTCTTTTCAAGGTGTGGATAATAGAAACTCTCATTAGAATAGTCTCAAATTGTCATGTCTGAAAAGTCTTTTCCCTAATTCAGGGGTCGGCAACCTTAAACACTCAAAGAGCCACAAAAATCCTAACCGGAAGCCCCCCATTCAATTCTGGAGCCAACCGGAAGTCCAGTTCCCCAATCATAGAGTCTCCTCCTAGTGTGGCATCCTTTTTCCTCTGCCAACCGGAAGTTCAGTTCCCCCCACCATAGAGTCTCCTCCTAGCATGGCATCCTTTTTCCTCTACCTGTCCTAACTGAGCTGACTGGCGACAGGGAGCCGCAACAGAGGAATAAAAGAGCCACATGCGGCTCCAGAGCCGCGGGTTGCTGACCCCTGCCCTAGTTAATCAGCTGTGAATCCCAAGTAATCTGAGTAATTGCATAAAAACAGTGTAGTTGCTGCAAGCACATCCACAAACACAAACTAACATTTTTGCACTCATGTTGGTTTTTCTTCATCTTGGGGAATTGTGGAAGGAAAGTCTTGCGATGGTCAATATGATGGCTGGGGAATTCTGGGAGTCGAAGTCCACGAGTCTTAAAGTTGGGCACTTCTTCATTAGAGCCTGAGGAGCCTGAGTGGCGTAGGAGGCTAATACTTCCTACTAAGGCAGCATTTAACATCCAGCTGCCTGCAATTACTGCGAGTTCAATTCTCACCAGGCTCAAGGTCGACTCAGCCTTCCATCCTTTCTAAGATGGGTAAAATGAGGACCCAGATTGTGGGGGCAATAAGCTGACTTTGTATAAAATATACAAAAGTATGAAGGCTATTGCTTACCGCATTGTAAGCCGCCCTGAGTCTCTGGAGAAGGGTGGCATATAAAAATAAATAAAAAAATTTAAAAAAATTTAAAAAGAGTGTGGGTGTGTTTGAGAGCAGGTTTGTGTTATGTGGGAGAGCAGAAAAGGAAGATATTGCAGCTTAGGGAAAGTAGCAGCTGCCAGCTCAACAGATGTGACAGTGGAGGAGGAGCAGGCATGGACTGCACCTCACCAGCAGAAGATAAGTTGAACCGAAAGGCAGAACACACCTTTTCAGAGAAGTGCGGAGAAGCTGCAACCAGCTAGCAGCTGGTAAAGCACCTTTTTTTTTTCTCACCTTGGCATAGACTGAGAAACTGCCAAGCCCATAGTTTAGAACAGCAGCTGATAGCAACAGAAGCCATAAGTCTGTAGAGATTCTCTGTCAATCAGGTCATGGTTGTCCCAAAGGTGCTTTTTCAGCAGGCTAGACTTTCTTGTTTTTTCTTTGAAGACATTTCACTTCTCATTCAAACCCTAACCCTTTGAATGGTGTGGGAGTAGGAATGGATTTCCAGAGGAAAAATTACAGACTACAAGGAACCATTAGCACTACTCAGGTGACCCTGAGAACACAGATAAACCTCCAAGTGCTTCAACGACCCTCTAAAAGGATGTGAATGACCAGCTGTCTGCAAGGAATATAAATCCTTCCATTCTCCACTATCCTGTCAGAGCTGAAGAAGCTTCTTGGATGAGAAGTGAAATGTCTTCAAAGAAAAAACAAGACAGTCCAGTTGCCTCCTGAAAAAGCACCGTTGGGACAACAAAAGCCATTGTTGAAGTGGCCAAAGGCTTTGGAGGAAGCTCAAGCAAACAAAGAGAATGGAATTGTTTAGGTTGTTTAAGAGATAGGGTATGTACAGTAGATGTTAGTATGAGCACAAGGTAATATAGCATAGGCTTTGCAATAAGTGATTAAAGTAGATATTTTGGTGATGGTGGGGAACAGGTTTGCTAATTTTTGAGATAAAAACTTCCCTAAAGGAGGGAAAAACTTTTTCGCTGGTCTACACCCTTTTCCAAAAGGCCCCCTTCTCAAAAGAGTGAGCAAAGAGCCAAAAAAGAAAGAAAGAAAGAAAGAAAGAAAGAAAGAAAGAAAGAAAGAAAAGAACCCTTGTCAACTTTTGCCATCCTAAGACAAAGAGGAGGAGGGATATTGGCTTCAATGTATGGTGAAATGAACCGGGAATGATGGCAAGGAGGAAGCTGTAAGACTGAAAGAGGGAGGGGGGATGATATTCATACATCTGTGCTTGCCCACCTACGCTTGCCTTTTCCGTCGATTTTTGTATTTCCTCCAAACGCATTTGAAGGAAGCTTGGTGCTGGCTTGCATTATTCATGAGCTTGAGAGTTTTGACAAGAACTTTGTTTTTCGGGGAGGGGAAGGGGAAGAGCTGAGAGGGAATGTGTCATTATAAGATGTCAGTATCCAAAATGTAACATCCCTGGGAGAGACAGTTCTTTGTACAAAGTGCCAAGTTCTTCCCACTCATCCAGAAGAACCCAGGAAGGATGATCATGTTGTAAAATAAGAGGTTTGGGGGGGAAAGCTTCTAAAATTGGGGGTGGGGGTATTTCTGCCTTCGGTTGTTGAAGTTTGCAGCCCTGGCCACTGCGAGTTCAGGACTAACAATAACCTAGTAAGTTTGCAGAGGGGGAGATGAGCCCTTTGCCTTATCTAGCTCGTATCACAATCTCAAAAAGTCTTCTCCCCTTTCCCTCCTCTGCCATCTGCTGCTTGGGAGAAGCAGAAGGCGAGGGACGTGAGTGTGAGAGAGTGGAGCCAAAGTGGGTGTATCTCCACCCTCTTTGGCTCCAATCGCTCATTGCTTCAGCCTTTTTCACTGTGCCAAGCATCCATGAGGTCACCGAGAGGAAAAAGTTGCACACGTCCAATCTAGGATCTAGAAAGGATCATAGCATCCAGACTTGGGTGCTCCATCACTGGAAAGTTTTTAAACAGAGATTGGACAGCCATTTAAATGTCTGAAATATTATAGGCTTCCCTGCCTTGAGCAGAGGGTTGGACTTGAAGACTTCCAAGGTCACTTCCAACTCTGTTACTCTGACTGTAAACATGGCATGTTGAGTGTCCCCCCCCCCCAAAAAAAAATCAGGGCAACCTGGTATACCCAAATATGGGACATTTCTGCTTTCTCCTTTCAGCCCCAATCCAGGGGCCTTTGCAGGCAGTCACTTTCGCGACAAACTATTTTTGTGTGTGTGTTGAATTTATGTTTACCAACAAAAAAATAAAGTATAGATCTATTTCAAGCTATTTAGCTCTCATCAGCTAGTCATACCCTTCTGGGATTTGAACCTGGGCTGCTTGCATATTAGGTAGATGTATTAACCTCTAAGCCACGGGCTCTCCTTGCTTTGTCGGCTATACCAGGGGAGAGATTAAGTGGGGGTTGTTTTTTTTTCTTATCAGGGCAACCTGGGCTACCCAAATATGGGACAGAGCCAGAGGTGGGATTCAGATATTGTAGCAAATGGTTCGCCCAGAACCAGAAATGTGAGCGTGCGTGCAGCGCATGAGTGTGGCCTCACAAAACATGGCAATTTGCTCTTGCGCACCATCTGCACATGCATGCTAAATCAAACAACATGGCAATTTGTGTGTGTGCGCCATCCACACATGCACGTGGCATCAAAAATACAGCGATATAGGATGGGATTGTGCCCAGGCGGGTGGGTGGACCACCCACAGGTCACCACTACCAGTTTTCCCAAACCAGTCTGAACCGGCTGAATACCATCTCTGGACAGAGAGTACTGCTTCCACTTTCCCTTTATTTCTTTGTCGGTAAATATAAATTCAACATGGCATGTTGAGCCACACACTTTTTTCCCTCTTATGAACTTTCATGGTCCATGATCATGAACTTCTCTGATTTTTGATCATGAACTCTAAAAGAGTCTTGGTGGCACAGCAGACTAAAGCACTGTTAAGCAACACCAGCTGCCTGCAATTACTGCAAGTTCAAATCTCACCAGGCTCAAGGTTGACTCAGCCTTCCATCCTTCCGAGGTAGGTAAAATGAGGACCTGGTTTGTGGGGGCAATAAGCTGACTTTGTATAAAAAAGAACACCACTTGGGGGGTGGGGGGGGAAGCCCTACTAAGCAGGTATATACAAAAGTATGAAGGCTATTGCTTAACGCATTGTAAGCCGCCCTGAGTCTCCGGAGAAGGGAGGTATATAAATCAAACCAATAAATAAATAAATAAACTCTTAGGATGCATGAAATCAAATGGATACAAGAAAAAAAAATGATAAATAGCCTGTCCCATTAGATCTGGCAAAGGGGCATGCTTCAAGACCATCTGCTAGGAACTGACACTTGGTGGATCCACTCTCTGCCACAGTGCCTGCCTAATGGAATGTCCTCCCTTCATTCCACATCACCCCAAAGTCAGGTAAGTTGCATCCCCATTAACGGTCCAGCAATCTCTCAAGACCTGATTGTGTCACCAAATCTGGGTGTACCATGGATCTGGAGACATTCTTAGATGGCTCCACTGTGTCTGGTGGCCTGTCAGCCACCTGACCCTCCAGCAGCTGAATCAGATGAGGAGGAGGCGTGAAAGTCAGAGTCAGCATCAAGGCAACCTGAGAGCTCTGAGGGGGAAGAGGGAATGGAGCTGGCAGAGAGAGAGAGAGAAAGAGGCAGAGCCTGGGGTTGCTGGAAGCCCTCAGATGGAGAGTCAACAGCCTCCAGGTCTGGAGGTGGCTGATGAGGAAGAGGAGAAACATCTGGGTCCAATGCCTGATGCACTGATGTGCAGAAGGCAGAGGAGAGGAGAGCAGTGGAAATCCATGGGCCGATCCTTGGGACGGAAGAGCCACTGCTGCAAGCGAAGCCCCACCCTAGCTCTGGGGATAAAAGGTAGGGGGTGGAAATGAATAGATGTGGCAGACAATTATTCATCTCCCTGCCAGACAGACTTGTTAGCCTGTGGTGAGAGAGAAACTATTTACTGGGGCTGCTGGCACTCCTAATAAAGGAATCATTGCTTCAACTACAGAGAGTTTGTCATGTTTGGGGAGCTGGATCAGAACACCGTGATTGATATATTCACCATCTCTGTGTCCTGTGATCTGTATATGTTAAAATTTCAGTGATATTTTGATTTTTTTAATATAATTGTTTAATATTTTAGGGTTTTTAATATGGTTCCTTCGATTGTTTTTAAGCTGCCGAGAGTTGCTTTTTGTAGGATGGGCAACCATATAAATTTGATAAATGAATAAGTAAAACAATGTAATCACTTTCCTCAAAGCAACGTATTGCCCATTTTCTCCCTTAAATCAAGCTAATTACAGACTCGCACATGAAATGAATATTACAATCTTGTCAAACACACCTGTGTATGTGAACTTAAAAGAATAGGAATGGCTTTGAAAGATAGGAAGTTATGTCTTTATTATTCTCCCAAGTGGTCTGTATGGGCTGCCTGAGTGTGCATGTGTTTTTTTTTTAAAAAAGAAAATACGGTGCCAGAATTTAGATCATTTTAGAGGTGAACATCTGCTTTTTCATGTCTGTAGCACATCTGTCAGTGGAGGCAGGGCAACTTAATTAGCAAGCAAAATTTAGACTTTCTCCTGTATGTATTTGTAATTCTTAATTGTATACTTGCTTTATATTTTTATATTCGTATATGAAACTTTTTTTCCCCTGTTGCCAAATTTTCCTTCAGTGGGAATTTGAGATCATGAATAAGGACCAAATCATTTCCTACCTACCTATCATTTCCTACCTGTGGGCTGCAACCGGTTTAACAACCGGTTCGATGAGCGTGCACTTTGCACGCGCATGTGTACACATGTCCAAAATGCAGCAATTTGAAGCTCAGTTGCTTACCTTTTAAGGCAGCCCCGGTAAGTAGAACAGCGGAGGTGCGGAAATCAGCTGTGCCGCATGAATTAGCTGAGCCAGAAAGAAGGAAATATAGCACAGGATAGGGCGGGGTGGGTGGGCGGGGCCAGCTGATTGTCGGAACTATCGGTTTGCCTGAACCGATCTGAACTGGCTGAATCCCACCCCTGCTGTTCTCTGTAACCTTGCTCACATATTGTGAAATGGAAAGGTATGCAGTTTTCATGATAAACCACATGGGTATAGGGGTCTTAGCTTTGCCCACAGATATCGTGCCCAAGACACAATGCATGTCACCTCTTTTTAGAAGAATCTTAGGTACAATGAACTTTTCAACTTCCCACAATCCTTTGCTCATTGGTAATGCTGGATGGGGCCAATCACCTCCCAAAATACCTCTTGATATCAGTTTTCTATCCTTTGGAGTTTCTTATGTTCACTTTGGCACAAAGACTTCAATAGAGGAGAATAGATGTAGCTCAAGGTTCAACTATGGAGTCCTTAGAGCTCTCTGGGCTTGGTTGTTTGCTTGTAGACATTTCATTACTCAACTAGGTAATATCATCAGAGCACTGATGATGTTACTCAGTCGGGTAATGAAACATTAGGAGCCTGGTGGTGCTCCTACTTAAACTACTGTTAAAGTAGTATTTAGCTGCCAGCTGCCTGCAATTACTGCAAGTTCAATTCTCACCAGGCTCAAGGTTGACTCAGCCTTCCATCCTTCCGAGGTAGGTAAAATGAGGTTTGTGGGGGCAATAAGCTGACTTTGTATAAAAAAGAACACCGCTTAGGGGGGCCAAAAGCCCTACTAAGCAGGTATATACAAAAGTATGAAGGCTATTGCTTAAAAAGCATTGTAAGCTGTCCTGAGTCTCTGGAGAAGGGTGGCATATAAATCAAACTAATAATAATAATAATAATAATAATAATAATAATAATAATAATAATAATAACAACAACAACAACAACAACAACATTATTATTATTATTATTATTATTATTATTATTATTATTATTATTATTATTATTTACTGGATCATTCACTGGAAATTGTGCCAGAAGTTTGGATTTGAGTACAGCAAAAACCACTGGGAACATCAGGTTGAGAAAGTTTTAGAGAATGAGAAACTCAAGATCTTGTGGGACTTTAGGATTCAGACTGACAGGCACTTGGTCCACAACACACCTGACATAACAATAGTTGAAAAGAAAAAAGTATGGTTCATTGACATTGCAAAACCTGGTGATGCACGGATTGAAGATAAGCAGCAAGAAAAAATCACAAAGTACCGGGACTTACAAATTGAAGTTGAGCGACTGTGGGAAAAGAAATCGTGTGTTGTCCCAATTGTAATTGGAGCCCTTGGAGCAATACCCAAAGGGCTACCCCGTTATTTAGAAATTCTAAATTTGCCAGACTTGAACATTTTGACTCTACAAAAAACCACCTTACTCGGAACAGCTTACATCCTCCGACGATACCTTAACAGTTCCTAGGTCCTTGGTTAGGACTCGAGCTGCTGAGCTATTAACCAGCCTCAAAGGCTGTGAATCTCACTAAAGATTAAATAATAATAATAATAATAATAATAATAATAATAATAATAATAGTAATCTGCAGGTAAACAACCAAGCTCTCAGAGCACCAAGGACTTCACACAAAGACTTCTTAGCTGTTAATACCATTGGAATCATGGAAATACATCAACATCTCCAAGAAGAACAAGGTTTTAACTACCTCATGAGCTTAAATAAAACCATCAATTTGCTTCTAGATTTACCAACTGGGCAGGATGTACTGAAAAGGCAACTTTTAGAATTAACAACCTCCAAACTGCCTATTGCTAAGAATTCGGGAAGCTGTAAGGGGATTTGGAGGAAAATCCTAGCCATCAAAAATCCATTATAGATTCACAGAATAATTCAGAGATTCTACTAAGCCTTAAAGTGGCTTGTTTCGTTTTGGATTAGATCACCATTTGTGTATACCCAGCCAGAGTAATAGTATCTACGTCATAGCTTACGGTACAGCAAGTTGAATGGCCCCAAGCAACTTAATAAACCATGATTAAATTTTAAATAAACCTATAGCTTGATGCAATATGAAACCCAGCACATTAGATTTTTTTTTTTTATTTCTGCAGAATACAGTTACAACAAATGAGCAAATTCATGAGTTTGGATGAGGAAAGATGGGAGGTTGGGGGAAGGTGCCAATGATTGATTAATGTAATGAAATATTGTCACTCAAATGCAAAACCATCAAAGGTTTTGCCGTTGCAGAATTATTTTTGCTATTACTTCAAATGACTACATTGCTGATTAGGTATTGAAAAATCTTGATGTGTATTATACCATTTTAAAATCTTATTTTCTAAATGACTTTTCTTAATACGGCCAGTTCTATTGATGTGGATTTTGTGTTCCTTGGCTTGGCACACCATCAATATTTATCAAAGACAAACAACTGTGTTGCAGATTTGCTTAGGCTAATATAGATACTTGTTTACGCCAGATTCAATCTCTGTGTGGGAAAAATAAAGGGGGAAATATATAAATTGGGTCCCCAGAAGAATTTAATCCTAAACTGAAAATAATTCATGCAAAAAGAAAAGAAAGGGGGAACCATATTTCTCTCAGGTATAAATTATTTTTTTTTTCATTTTTTTTCTGCATGGACAGTGAATTCCCACATATAGGTCACTCTGGCCCCAGAGTGGGGTGGGAATGGGGATTTTGCAGTATCCTTCCCTTGGAGTGGGGTGGGAATGGAGCTCTTGCAGTATCCTCCTCCTGGGGTGGGGTGGGAATAGAGATTTTGCAGTATCCTTCCCCTGCCACACCCACCAAGCCACACCATGCCCACCACACCACGCCCACCAAGCCAAGCCCACAGAACCGGTAGTAAAAAAAAATTGGATTTTACCACTGATTGCATTGCCTTTTTTGGCTGCTGTTGCACACCGTTGGCTCATTTTTAATTGGTACAATTAGCTCTGACCACTCAGAAGAAAAAGAACAATCTCACTTTCTGATCAATTAAAAAAGAAGAGATATGGAAGGTTCCATTTTGTCCCCTAGGTATCTGCCAGCCTTTCATAAGAAACACACAGAGAGGAAATGTAGATCACAATGTCTCAAACCTGGTCCTCTAAGGTGGAGAATGGAGAGGGTTGCCTGGGAGCAGTTCTCACATTTTAAAGGCACCGAATTTCTCAAGCAGATTTCTCAAACTTGGTTGTGGAAGGGCAAGTGATTAAAGATTAACGATGAATAAAAAGAGATTGAATAAAAGATAAAGATAACGAATACATTTAACTGGGTAAATAAATTCTAGCTGGCCTATATTGGTACCAACCTATCTAGAATTTCATGCTCAACCCTAAGGATAAGTAGAGACCATGAGAAATGGAGAAGATCTAAATTGGCACCAAGTATAACTAGGCTATGCTTAGGAAGTGTTCTCTTTTACAAAAATCTATGGGCATTGATCACAGGGTTCCTGATTCTACCTTAGCCATCAAGGATTGTGGGCTGCCAACCTAATAAGCCAAAGGAAACGAAATCCTCACTGATCCTTAAATCTAAATCAAAGCACCTTTAAAAGAATAGATAAAACAGACGTAAATAAAAGCACAAAGAAGCAAAAGTCACAACCTTTCACAAAGAAACCAAAGACAGAGAACAAGGAAGGAAAGTGGAATAAAGTTATCACAGAAATGGCAGGAGCGCAAAGCTAGAAAAAGGAGTCATAGAGGGATCTCAGGTTGACCCCTAACAAAGTTATCAGGAGATTGACAGGTAGAGTTTCATTGCCAGAATGAAGGAAAGAAAATGTTTCTGGGTGGTTGTGTGTGGTTTTTTTTTAAATGGATTGTAAGTGAATCTCTCTAGACGAAAAATTCTAATAGCAGGAAACTGAGATTGATGCAGACGATTGTGATCGCTGAAATTATTTATATCCCAATTTTGCATTTCAGCTTTCAGCGGCTCTTACAGTTTCACAATGAAGGGGCATATTAATTCCTGAAATATTTTTTGCATAACTTGGATTTTGAGAGGAAACAGAGAATAGTGTCCATTTAGGCTTACCTGGTCCTCCACAGGGAGAGAATGTGATGTCAGATGCCTCATGTTATTCAGGCTTGAACAGCATGCTAATGACATAGCCGATGAGTTTTGTAAATCAGGGTATGCAACTTCAGTAGTATAATGGATGATGCTTGTTGATTATGCATTTTTCAACAAAATATAGTTTTAAAAAAACCCATTGTTTTGTTTTTTTTTGAAAAAACATGATATTGCCCTATCCATGATAAGTGCACACATAGAGTCACAAACAAGCCACTCATATGACTCTTTTTATTAATGAACTAGGCCAGTGTGATTTGAAAACGGCTCAACAGATTGAGGCCTATTATGCCACTATCAAGAAATCAGATAGAACGGTTAGTTGGGTTCATGAAACATGCTCACAATTAACCCAGTTTTCAACACCATCTGCGAAATCACAAATGAACCACCTAAACTGGCTTTAGCTTTGCTCTAACTATCATCTAGAGCAGGGGTCACCAACCTTTCAGACCTCAGGGACCACTAAATTCATAATTTTAAATCCGTGGCTAAGTGGTCGTGTGACTGGGTGGGCGTGGCCAACTCAATGTCAAGGGGCGCCTCGCCAGCCTCTACTCACCCCACCCTTCCCAGCCCCTCCTCGCCTCCCTGCCTGGGCTCCTTAGGGCCCCAACAGGAAGCAGTTGTTGGAGCTAAGCAGCCACCATGAGAAAGAGTTGGCAAAACAGCTCAGTTCAAATTGGATCTGACCGAGAAGGAGGCTCAGTAGAATCACCTCACTGAGGACTAGGAGCATAGGCTTTCCAAGCAGAGGGAAGACCTGCAGGAGTGCAAGGCCAGGTACAGGCACCTGGAGGCTCAACAGGCTGAGATGGACAGCCAGTTCCAGGCCATGATGCAGTCTCACTGGAACAAGGTCCTCCAGCTCTTTGCCACCAGCAGCACTTCCCTCCAGCCTTCGCCCAAGCCCTGCACCAGGAGGCTGAAGCAGACCCCAAGTCAGAATTTCTGTCCCCCTCCAACCCACACAAGGAGATCCTGAAGGGGGAGAGTCTGCAGCAACACCAACATTCATTGCACGTATCTGTCCCTGTTTGAGGACCCCTGATTTAATGCAATATAAAAAATGTGAATAATTTTTCTCTGGACCACCAAAATTTTCTCGTGGACCACCAGTGGTCCACAGACCACCAGTTGGTGACCATTGATCTAGAGAGCTGAGGTGGCACAGTGGTTAGAGTGCAGTACTGCAGGCTACTTCAGCTGACTGCTAGCTGCAGTTCAGCAGATCGAATCTCACCAGGCTCAAGGTTGACTCAGCCTTCCATCCTTCCAAGGTGGGTAAAATGAGGACCCAGATTGTTGGGGCCAATGAACTGACTATGTAAACTGCTTAGACAGGGCTGTAAAAGCACTATGAAGCGGTATATTTATTTATTTATTTATTTATTTATTTATTGGTTCGATTTATATGCCGCCCTTCTCCAGAGACACAGGGCGGCTTACAATGCATTAAGCAATAGCCTTCATACTTTTGTATATACCTGCTTAGTAGGGCTTTCTCTCCTCCCCCCAAGCTGTGTTCCTTTTTTATATACAAAGCCAGCTTATTGCCCCCACAAACTGGGTCCTCATTTTACCTACCTCAAAAGGATGGAAGGGCATGGCTATTCTAGTGAAGAGAAGGACCAGGGGAGACATGATAGCAGGGTTCCAATACTTGAGGGGCTGCCACAGAGAGGAAGGAGTCAAGCTATTTTCCAAGGCACCTGAAGGCCAGACAAGGAATAATGGATGGAAACTGACCAAGGAGAGATTCAACCTAGAAATGAGGAGGAACTTTCTGAGAGTGAGAACAATCAATGGAACAAAAATTGCCTTCGAAAGTTGTGGGAGCTTCATCACTTGAGACTTTCAAGAAAAGATTGGACTGCCATTTGTCAGAAATGGTGTAGGGCCATGATGGCGAACCTATGGTACGTGTGCCACAGGTGGCACATGGAGCCATATTAGTGAGCATGCCAGCTCAGCTCTGGGGCGCATGCACGCGCCGGCCAGCTGATTTTCGGGCCTTCTGGGCCCACCAGAAGTAGGGAAACAGGCTGTTTGCTGCCTCTGGAGGGCCTGGGGGCGGGATGGGGAAGGCCCGTTTTTCTTTCTTACCTGGTTCCAGATCCTCTCTGTGTATCTGGGAAGGGCGAAAACAGCCTTTCTCACTCCCTTGGAGGCCCTACGGAGGCTGAAAGGGCCCATTTCCCGACTCCCAGTGGGACAGGAAATGACGTTTTTTCCTGTCCCCAGCCTCCAGAGACTCCTAGAGAGGCTCCTAGGGACTCCTAGAGAGGCTCCTAGGGACTCCTAGAGAGGCTCCTAGAGACTCCTAGAGAGGCTCTGGAGGCTGGGGACAGCAAAAAATGTTACTTCCTGTCCCACTGAGAGTTGGGAAATGGGCCCTTTCAGCCTCCATAGGGCCTCCAAGGGAGTGGGAGTTTTCGCCCTTCCCAGATACACAGAGAGGATCTGGAGCCAGGTAAGAAAGAAAAACGGGCCTACCAGGCCATCATGTGCCAGGAGTGGGGAGGGGAGAGGGGGCACGTGCATGCGCGACCCTCCCCCGTCCCCCCCGTCTCCTGGCATGCGATGGCAAAAAGGTTAGCCATCACTGGTGTAAGGTCTCCTGCTTGAGCAGGGGGTTGGACTAGATGACCTATAAGGTCCCTTCCAACTCTGTTAATCTGATTCATTTCTGCAATATTGCCTTAAATAGCATTCCATGTCTATTGGAAAGATGTTTTGAGAGTAAACAGTATTTGACAAGGAATAACTATTTGAAGGATAATTCTCTCTGCATACAGTATAAGCCCTGTTCTTACAAAGTTTAATTTCTCTCAGGGTGAGGGGATTGCTGTTTTCCTTTTAAAGCGATCAATTTCCAAATGCATCAAGGCTGGTGGCAAAAAAAGGTTTATCTGTTGTTTTAGCCCATAGGAATTCCCCAGTGCTTAGACTGGGTTTGGCTGTTAGGTAATGTGTGCATGTGATTATGTATATATGTGTCCATGTATGTTGGTTAAAGAAACTGGTATAAGGTAGGTATGAGAACCTGGCATGAGGGTTGAGTCAAGGAATAGGAATAGGAGTAGGAATAGGATTAGTGTAGTGTAGTGTAGTGTAGTGTAGTGTAGTGTAGTGTAGTGTAGAGTAGAGTAGAGTAGAGTAGAGTAGAGTAGAGTAGAGTAGAGTAGAGTAGAGTAGAGTAGAGTAGAATAGAATAGAATAGGGAAAGAATAAGGAAAGAATAAGGAAAAAAGGAATGGAATGGAATGGAATGGAATGGAATGGAATGGAATAGAATAGAATAGAATAGAATAGAATAGAATAGAATAGAATAGAATAGAATAGAATAGAATAGAATAGAATAGAACATGATTGCTGGTGAAAAAAATATTTAGAGTGGTGGGCATACTAGATGTAAAGTGCCTGGAAAATCTCTCCCATTTATCTTGGATATGATTTCTGGTTCAAGCAAATGAAGTTTGCATTTTCCCAGACTTTCTATTTATCAGTCCCATGTATATTTCTTTGAACCTCTACTGTTTGTTATGCTGCTTTTATATATGTGTTAATGAATTTTTATTGAACCGCATTTTAATTCCTTTTAATGCTTGCAGCAAGGGGCACCGAGGACTATATCATATAGTATCACACAGAGGAGACAAACAAACAACATTAAATTTGTGTATCTGTTGTATCTGATTAAAATATCTCTGTTGGGAGGGGGAGAAGTCAAGTCTCAGATATACAGTATAACATTTAATGCAATAGCATTCTGTCTGTTCTAATAAGAAGTAATGTCTATTTACTGAAGCATAATTTTCCACTTCAGTTATGCACTAATGCTCCTCAGCTAGCTTGAAGAACTCAGATACCAGTTAGCTTCTGCCTCTTTAAATATTGTTTCTGTCCTGTAATATGTCACTGGGTGAATGTTCAATCTGGAAGTGCAATTTGAAGGCAATCTGGTTGAAACATTAAATCAAATCACCTTGACCAATGAATTCAGAAAGCTGATTTGAAGCAATGAATCAGATACCGCTGATACTGCAAAATATTGGTTTAGAAAGCTGACTTGATCTGATTTAACAATTTGATCCATCACACCAAAAATGGAGGTAGAGTTGGCGTCATGACTTCACGATGTGATTTTTCTCTGGAATCAAATGCAGTGGTACCTTGGTATTCAACTGCTTTGAAACTCATCGAATTTGGTACTCAATGTATTTTGATGCAAAACTTTGCCCTGGTACTCGTCATTTGTTTGGTGCTCAACGCACAAGCTAGAACTTGTGTCAGAATGTATCTTGACCATATGTCAGAATGGTTGTGCATTTGGCAACTCCAAATCTCAACTAATAAATGCTCTGTCCTACATATTGGCAATAAAAATCAGAACACCAAATACATGTTGGGTGGAAATGACCATGTAGATGACCCTCATTCTGTCAAAGACCTAGGAGTATTCATTTCAAATGATCTAAGCCCCAGAGCTCACAGTAACAGCATTGCCAAAAAGGCATTAAGAATTGTTAACCTAATTTTGCGAAGCTTCTTCTCCGGTAACATTGTATTACTAACTAAGGCATAAAAAACCTTTGCCAGACCAATTCTCAAATACAGCTCATCTGCCTGGAATCCACACTGTATATCAGACATTAATACGATTGAGCAAGTCCAGAGGTATTTCATGAGAAGAGTACTCCACTCCTCTTCTCACAATAAAATCCCTTATGCCACTAGGCTTGAAATTTTGGGCTTGAACAATCTGGAACTGCGCCACCTGCGATCTGATCTAAGCATTGTACACAAAATTGTCTGCTACAATGTCTTACCGGTCAACGATTACTTCAGCTTCAACCTCAATAATACATGGGCAAACAATTGATACAAACTCAAGGTAAACCGCTCCAAACTTGATTGCAGAAAATATGACTTCAGCAACAGAGTGGTCAATGCCTGGAATGCTCTATCCGACTCCGTTGTTACATCCTCAAAACCTCACAGCTTCAAACTCAAACTGTCTACAGTGGACCTCACTCTCTAAGAAGTCCATAAAGGGGGCGTGCATAAGTGCACCAGAGTGCCTACCATCCTCGTCCTACTGTCTCCATTTATTTGCATTCATTTCCTTCATTCATGTCCATGTTCATACAGTATTCATACCTGCTATCTTGTACAAGTTTGACAAACTAATAAATAAAATAAAAATAAAACTTGTCGGTGTCAGATACCTTGTGAGTCACTACATTATTCCTTACGGGAAAATTTGTTTGGTACTCATTGCGCCTCCCAAAACCAATTAACAATTAGTACCAAAGTACCAGTGTAGATATTTCAAATCCGATCTGGCTGGCTTTGTAAAAGCCTAACAATAGAAAAGAGAGCACGGGCACATGTCCAGCAATTGATGGTTCTTAGCCTTTAACCACAGACCATGAGGAACCTTAAGGGATCCTTTGATTTATCAGCTATCAGTGGGAGATCTTTTGTCTGTCCTGGCATAGAAGAAATGGCAGGGTTTCCAGCAATCACAATTTAGCCCATCTTCAGTTGTGAGTAGCCATACTGACTCCTTCCTCTGAGCCTCCAGCAAAACCCCAGGTTTAAACAGCAGAGGGACACACAAGCCAAGCTTCCTTTTGATTGAATTATAAAATCTGCCACGATGGCTAGTCCTTCTTATGTGCCAAAGGCATGAACAAGTGTAAAAGATAAAAATAAGCAAAATAAGCACATAAACTGTTTATGTTGTCTTTGCCAATGAAGTAAGAGAAAAACAAAATACTTGTTGTATTATGAAGACTACCTATGTCACACTGAGCAACAAAGCCTATCCCTGTTCTTTGTGAGCAGTTTGCACTTAATGGTGTTAGCTAGCTGTGTGCTATTTTGACAAGAAAACACTGTGCCAGGTGGTATAATGTGAGTATTTCAAATCTGAAAGGTCTATAGAGGACATGGCCATCAATTTAGTGCGGTAGGAGACAGCTTCAGCACCATCATGTCAAGAGGGGCAGGGGGAGGAGGAAGAAGAAGAGGAGGAGGAAGAGGAGCAGGAGCAGAAGTAGAAGAAGAGGGGGAAGCAGAAGGAGAAGCAGAAGCAGAAACTCAGGAGAAGGAGAAGGAGAAGCAGAAGCAGAAGCAGAAGCAGAAGCAGAAGCAGAAACGAAGGAGAAGGAGAAGGAGAAGGAGAAGCAGAAGCAGAAGCAGAAGCAGAAGCAGAAATGAAGGAGAAGGAGAAGCAGAAGGAGCAGAAGCAGAAGCAGAAGCGAAGCAGGAGAAGGAGAAGCAGAAGCAGAAACTAAGGAGAAGCAGAAGCAGAAACTAAAGAGAAGGAGAAGCAGAAGGAGGAGAAGAAGCAGAAGCAAGAGAAGCAGAAGCAGGAGAAGCAGAAGAAGCAGAAGCAGAAGAAGCAGAAACAGAAACTAAAGAGAAGGAGAAACAGAAGAAGGAGAAGAAGCAGAAGCAGGAGAAGCAGAAGCAGAAGCAGGAGAAACAGAAGCAGAAGCAGAAGCAGAAACTAAAGAGAAGGAGAAGCAGAAGGAGGAGAAGAAGCAGAAGCAGAAACTAAAGAGAAGGAGAAGCAGAAGGAGGAGAAGAAGCAGAAGCAGGAGAAGCAGAAGCAGAAGCAGAAACTAAAGAGAAGGAAAAGCAGAAGGAGGAGAAGAAGCAGAAGCAGGAGAAGCAGAAGCAGAAGCAGAAGCAGAAGCAGAAGCAGAAGCAAAAGGAGGGCTAAGAAACCAAGATTGAATCCCTGGACCTACTGATAAACAAAGGCACAAAGTGAGGGAAACTTACCTGCTTGCTCAAAAGCTGCACTGATCATTGCATAGGGAAACAGTGCAGAGAATTATAGTTTTAGTGTAAGACAGAAAGGAAAGGGGGAAAAAAACAGAGATATAAAAAGAAGAATAATGTCAAGTTTCCAATTGACGATCCCAACTTAAGCAAGCACGATGGAGATGATCCAATCTCTTCATGCATATACTCTTTATTGAGTACATCATTTTCGGCACAAATGAAGCACCTTGACGAATAGAAAGGAAAGGAAGTTTGGAAATAATAACATCAGAAATGAGTAGGATCAATAATGGTACTTTAGAACTGGAAAACCACTTATGTGTCTCTCTCGTCTCCTCTTCCTCCAATTCACTATGAAAAAAAAGGGGGGGGACAAGGAAAGAATAAATGCCCATCAACTTGAATACACAAATGGGAGGGATTTGATCGGAAGCGTTGTGGCGATACAGTAGGGGAATAGCAGGCTCTGATGAGCCTTGCGAAAACCCAGACTGACAAACCGCTGTCGGGGAGTCTTCAGACCAGATCTGTCCTATAGGGACGGAGAAGAAGGAGAGGCACTTCAGAAGACCATATATATTCATATATATATATATGAATATTAAATATTTATAATTGGAATAAAGGAATTTAGGGAAAATATTTGAAATTATCTTATGGTTAAGTTGGAAAAAAGAAATGGAAAAGAGGGAAGGAAATGGATTATATATGTAAAAGTGTATAAAAATTAAGATGTATAACTGGAATAATGGAATCTACGGAAAATATGTGGAAACTGATAAAAAAAAAAGAAATGGAAAAGAGGGGTATAGGTAAAACTGCTGAATACTAAATACTTATGATTGGAATGATGGAATATAGGGAAAATACCCCAAATTATAATATATTGTGAACAGGGAGTAATGGGAGAATATTTGAATAAGATAATTTAGAGTTAGGTTTAGATTTTAGAAAAATGATTGATTTCAATTTAAAGGGTTTCAATTTGAAAAAAGTAAAGAGGGGAGTGGAAAAAGAAAAATTGATTAAGATTAGGACGAATGGTAATATTGTTTATATATTAGAAGAAACAGAAGGAAAATAAAAAATCAGAGAGAAAGAATTTTATGGTGAAAAGTGAAATATATAAAATGGTGTTTGAGAAAACTAAAGTGGAACAAATTTTGACTCGGCCAATACTTTGTTCAGAAAAAAATGCATTGTTTGTGTGTTTGTATGTGTGTTTGAAAACAATAAAAAAACTTTTATAAAAAAAACCCTTGAATACGCAGATGGCAATTGATTAAAATTTAAATGGCAGCATGCCTCATCATAATAGCAAAGATACTGATCAAATTGATTTACTTCTTTCATGAATGATACCTCTGAAGAACTCACTCTCGTGTCAATTAAAGACTCTATAGGACTTCCTCTTAAAAATCTTTCTTCCAGAATAGGAATTTTCAAGCATTTTCAGGATGCGGAACTTGCTAATTGAAGGAGAAAGAAAATAACCATTATCATTATTTCAGAACCCCTGCTGGCCGCTTCTCAGAAGCATATCTATTGATGAGTTATTATGAACACAGATGCTTCCTGAATTTCAGTGGATAGTCCCACTAAAAAAGCTATGGATGACTCCTTGTTCAATTGTTGTATTTAAAGGTAAAGGTTCCCCTCGTACATACATGCTAGTCGTTCCCGACTCTAGGGGGTGGTGCTCATCTCCGTTTCAAAGCCGAAGAGCCAGTGTTGTCCGAAGATGTCTCCGTGGTCATGTGACCGGCATGACTAAATGCCAAAGGTGCACAGAACACTGTTACCTTCCCACCAAAGGTGGTCCCTCTTTTTCTACTTGCATTTTTTACATGCTTTCGAACTTGTAGGTTGGCAGAAGCTGGAACAAGTAACGGGAGCTCACCCCGTTATGTGGCACTAGGGATTCGAACCGCTGAACTGCTGACCTTTCGAACAACAAGCTCAGCGTCTTAGCCCCTGAGCCACTGTATCCACCAACTGTATTTAGTTTCTCACTAAACCTTATGAAGTTTTTGCAGACCTCTGGGCTCCCATGGAACACAAATTGGAAGGACCGACCTCTGTAAAAAACAGAAGACATCTCCGTCTTACCTAAAAGTCAATGGAGATTCTCAGTCATCCAAGTCAAGGGTGCCTCAAAGGTGCTTTTTCTAAAAGCAGCCGGACTTCCTTGTTGTTGTTGTTTTGCCTTGAAAACTTTTCACTTATCCAAGAAGCTTCTTCATCCTCTTAGAGAGTTAACCACTGACCCTCAGAGTGATATATGACAAGAACTGCAAAAGAATATAAATTCTTCCGTTCCCCACCATTTAGTCAGAACTGAAGAAGTTTCTTAGATGAGAAGTGAAGTGTTTTCAAGGGGGAAAAACCCCCCAAGAAAGTCCAGTTGTCTTTTGGAAAATCAATATGTCTTTTGGGACATCTTACCTGAAATTTCTGCATAATTTCCAAAGACTTGTAGGTTTTAAACAAGATAGGAAAATCGTGGTTTCTAAAAAAATTTTCCACCCTGTATATAAGCTATAGCTACTGGAGGCAACTTAATATAATTTATTCAATATAAATTGAATAAATAAAATAAATACCGCCCTGGATCTTCGGAGAGGGGCGGCATATAAATTGAATAAATAAATGACATAGTTGGAAGGGGCCTTAGAGGTCTTCTAATCCAACAACTCCCTGCTCAAGCAGGAAACCCTATACCATTTTAGACAAATGGCTGCCCAATCTTTTCTCAGAAACCTCCAGTGTTGGAACACCACAACTTCTGAAAGCAAGCTGTTTCACTAATTAATTGTTCTATCAGGAATTTTCTCCTTAGTTCTAGGTTCCTTCTCTCCTTGATAGAATAGAATAGAGTAGAGTAGAGTAGAGTAGAGTAGAGTAGAGTAGAGTAGAGTAAGTAGAGTAGATAGAATAGAATAGAATAGAATAGAATAGAATAGAATAGAATAGAATAGAATAGAATAGAATAGAATTCTTTATTGGCCAAGTGTGGACACACAAGGAATTTGTCTTTGGTGCATACGCTCTCAGTGTACATAAAAAGACAAGATACATTCGTCAAGAATCATAAGGTACAACACTTAATGATAGTCATAGGGAAACAGTCAATATAAATCTTAAGGATACCAGCAACAAGGTTACAGTCATACAGTCATAAGTGGGAGGAGATGGGCAATGGGAACGATGAGAAGATTAATAGTAATGCAGACTTAGTGAATAGTTTGACAGTGTTGAGGGAAATATTTGTTTAGCAGAGTGATGGCGTTCGGGAAAAAACTGTCCTTATGTCTAGTTGTTCTGGTGTGCAGTGTTCTATAGCTTCGTTTTGAGGGTAGGAGTTTAGTTTAGTTTCCACCCATTGCTTCTTGTCCTGCCTTCAGGTGCTCTGGAGAATAAGTCTGACAAATGCACAGCCTCTTCTTTTTGGCAGCCCCTTACATATTGGAACTATCTTATCATCCCTAGTCCTTCTTTTCATTAAACTAAACCAATTCCTTCCAAAAAAAATGCATATGTTTTATCCTCCAGTCCCCTAAGATGAGTTCTTCTGTGTAATGAAATAATAGGTTTTATCTGGGTGTGCCTGTTTCTATTTTTCCCTTGGATGCATTTCTTTATGTTATGCTGGGAAGCACAAGACACAAGCTACAGGTATGCCATTCTGGGTCACATGATCAGAAAGGATACAGCAGGTTCTGACAGTTTCTGGAGAACTGGTAGTGGAAATTTTGAGTTGTTTGGAGAAATGGTAAATACCACCTCTGGTCAGCCCCGCCCCCCATCTATTCGCTGCCTCCCAAGTCCCAGCTGATCGGAGTCTCAGCTGATCAGCTGGATGTTCTGTTGTTACCCTGCACAGGAGAACGGAGCTGGAAAGCAGGTTAGTGGGGTGGAGAGCGAATGGGGATTTTACAGTATATCTTTCCACTGGAGTGGGGTGGAAATGGAGATTTTGCAGTATATCCTTCCCCTGCCATGCCCACCAAGCCACGGCCACAGAACCAGTAGTAAAAAAAATTGAATATCACCGCTGATGTGGCAGGCTTAAAATGCAGCATTCAGGAACATTTCAAGCCACTATTCACTGTCTCTCTCTTATCAGGATGCAATGAGGGATTTTTTTCTGGAATATTTTTCTTCATAGCCTTAAGCTAGATCCCGGCTATTAAAACAAAATAAAATGAACTTTCTATCTTTATTCTGTTATCCTGCTAATGGATAGAATCCAGCATGTGGCACTGGGGAAAAATCCATTTTTCCCCTAATATTATTCATAACTTGGAACAGGTTAATTATCTCAAGCCACAAAAACAATAAGAAACCTGTCTTTTGTTTTCATTAAACTTAACCAGTGGGTATTTAAACTTTCATTTATGGATACCAGGAAACTTTCCAGTGAGATACTTTCAAGATGTGAGAAGCCTTTTATGAGAGAAGGAAAAATGGATTCTACCAACAAGTATGTTTCCTCATCCACAGCTCAAACATTACCTTGGTTGCTCACTTCATTACCAATCTATGTCTGAAAGCTGGAAGAAGGGATGGCTGGATGAGTTTTCACACTAATGAATTCCCACAGGTAGCTTAAACTAACAACTGCTCCTGTGGCAACTTAAAGACTAACAGCCATATCCTCTCTTGCATCTGGAGCTCAACAAAAATTTCTAGAAAATTGTGATGCAGCCACATGCACTAAGAGCATTTTAACTTAAAAAAAAATCTTATGAGAAAAAAAAAATCCTCCAGAATTTCATACTTCACGATGCAGATGAAATTACAGGATCATAGCACCTTATGAAAAAGGAGGATGATGGAATTCAACTGGATTGGAACAATCCCTTTGCGAAGAGATGCCACTGGTACCACATGCTCGTTTTTGAAGAGGGCCTTGGTCTCAGTGAAATGTTGTGATTTATGGACCTTGTGAAACTCTCAATGCATACAATAAACAATAAACCGATCTAAAAGTTTCTGAGAGTATTTGGCTGTATTTTAGAACTTTGTTGACTTGCTGCAGAAGACAGTGCATTAAATTATTTTCTGGGAGAGGATGTTGCAAATAATTCCTACTCCACCTGGAAGGGATAGGAATCTTGAATGTCTTGGAGTACTTAGTAACCCATTTGCCTCTATGTAGAAAGAATACATTTCTTCAAGTCAAAGAGTTCAAATGGAAATAGGATGGAGGCAGGGAAATGGAAATGGGGAGGGCAGAAGATGCCCTGTACCACTGTTGGGATTGATTAGGACCTTGATGAGTGCTTTGTTTCACTATATATCTTCACCTGGACTTGACGTAGCAAACTATCCTCCAAAGCACCAGAAGGCAGGAAAAGAAGCAATGGATGGAAACTAATCAAGGAAAGAACCAACCTAGAACTAAGGAGAAATTTCCTGACAGTCAGAACGATTAATCAGTGGAACAACTTGCCTCCAGAAGTTGTAAATGCTCCAACACTAGAAGTTTTTAAGAAGATGTTGGATAACCATTTGTCTGAAGTGGTGTAGGGTTTCCTGCCTAAGCAGGGGGTTGGACTAGAAGACCTCCAAGGTCCCTTCCAACTCTGTTATTCTATTCTATTCTATTCTATTCTATTCTATTCTATTCTATTCTAATTCTATTCTATTCTATTCTACCTACCCTACCCTACCCTACCCTACCCTACCCTACCCTACCCTACCCTACTCTACTCTTTCCCTATTCTATTCTATTCTATTCTATTCTATTCTATTCTATTCTATTCTCCCATTTAAATACCTTTTACTTCTTGTACAAGAATCGAGAAACAGGCTATGGTATAATCCAGACATCTGCAAACTTGGCAACTTGAAGAAGTCCACACGTCTTCAAATTGCCAAGTTTCCAGGCCTTTGGTTTAATCTATCCATTTGTTCCTTAAAATCATATCAATATCACCTGTCTCCTTGCTCCCCCACCCAAAAAAAAAGTTTCAAAATGTTAAGACTATCAATTCTGGAGACCAGAAAAAGATGTATAAATAAAAGGGGAATAAAGAAAAATAAGAAGTGAGAAGAGCTTTTTAAATTTGGACTGGGCTTTAAATATGAAAAATATGAATATGAAAAATATCATATTTTCAATTTAAAAATATGATATTTTTAAATTGAAAAAGGAAAAAGAGAAGTCAAGTAAGATTGTGATGTAATGGAAACAAAATGGATACTTGTTAAGCAATCAGAAATTGTGGATTGCAGAAAGACACCATCTGGAGTAAAAAGGAACATTGCAACTTGGTTCTTTGTTTTGGAAAATTGTGAACTTTACAGATAATAACCGTGAGAACTTGCGGAGAAGGATTTTCTTGTCTACAAGAGGCTTGACTTTTGGAGGAATAAAAAAAGAAATAGAAGGGAATACAATGGAACTTTTATAATTGGAGCAATTATTTGACTTGGAGAATGGAAATAAAAGAAATAATTATAATGTTGCACAGAGGACAAAATTTGAGGATATAAAATCGAAATGGAGTATACATGTGTGGACAAGAAAATGAAGATGGAGAAATAAGACATAGAAGCGGAAAATAAAGAAGATATTGTGATTAAATATGAATAAATAATTGAACATGGGAATAGTAATAATAAAAAGGAGGTATCTAGAGATTGTATTGAGATTAACAATAACATAATGATGACTATACTGAGCTTAATAATAATATAATGATGATTATATGGAGATTAATACTGAACGATAAAAGAATAAAAGGTTGGAAAATATTAAGGAATTTAAAGAAGTTCAGGACCTGGATTTATAAAATGATTATATTGAGATTAACAAATATGAGAAGAATTATGTTACAGATATTTAGAAATGAAATAGGGATTGAAGTTAAAATATATAGAAAAAAGATTACATTAAAAGAAATATAGCAATGGATATAATGAACCAATTTTTTATTAAGATGCTAAAAGATATTACTTGAGGAAATTGATGGTTATAATAACTGGGATATTGTTTAAATACCTATAACAATTGTTATAATTTGAATATTTGTAATAATATATCTACAAAAGTAAAAGATGATTATGCTGGAATTAACGGTGAGAAAAATAAAGATAATTATACTGGGATTAACAATAACTAAAATGATTACACTGGGATTAACAGTGAGGAAAATAAAAATGATTACACTGGGATTAACAGTGAGAAAAATAAAGAGGATTACACTGGGATTAACAGTGAATAAAGATGATTACACTGAAATTAGCAGTGAGAAAAATAAAGAGGATTATGCTGGGATTAACAGTGGAATAAAGATATATTTTGTATACTGGGATTAACAGTGGAAGGATAAAAGAAAAGGTTAAATTAGAAAATTGATAGTTATAATAATTGGGATATTGTTTAAATATGTATAACAATTGTGATAATCTGAACATTTATCACCTAAGTGAAAAAGAAAAGAAAACTGAAACAATATATGATTATGATCTATAAATAAAAATTACTTAATTGGTGTTATATAACTGGTATGGTTTGATAGATAGAATTTAGGATAATTGGGAAATTGTATTAAAGAGCATTATTTGAACTAAGAACTATGTTTAACTGTTAAATTGCTATATTTTTAAAATTAAAGATAAGATTTAAATTTGATAAAGTAATAATGGAATAAAGATTTAATGAGCATAATGAAATATAAATATGTTTGTTAACTGTATTGTCAATAGTGAGGATCTTAGAGTAAGAATTGTTGTATTATGAGTTATTAATTGAATTAAGAATTAAGGTGGGTTAATAGAAGGGTAATTGTTTTGATTATGTAAATATGTGTTAATTTTTTTAAGATGGTATTAGTTGAATATGTGATTTAAGATTAAGAAATAAGTGTTATGGCAAAATAGAATAGATAAAATTTTGCTAAAGATTTTGTTAAAAATTGAACAAAGTGATGACCGGATCAAAGCTCTGTTCTGAAAGGATGTAATTTGTATGTTTAGGGAAAAAATAAAAAAAAATAAAAATTTACAAAAAAAAAAAATGTGCGGCCCACGGACCGGATGTGTCATGCACTGGCCACACTCACATCCAGTTTAGTGAAGGGGAAAAGAAGTCACGATACGTGACATGATGACACCATGACGACCTGAGTTTGACACCCTTGGCATAGATGGAAGATATACAGGTGATACTAGGATGCTGAGGAAAACAGACTAAGGGAAAGCTGTGGCACTTCTTTTTTTTCTTTTTTCTTCTTGATTTGATTTATATGCCACCCTTCTCCGAAGACTCAGGGCGGCTTACAGTGCGTTAAGCAATAGCCTTCATACTTTTGTATATTTATGCAAAGTCAGCTTATTGCCCCCACAATCTGGGTCCTCATTTTACCTACCTTTGAAAGGATGGAAGGCTGAGTCAACCTTGAGTCTGGTGAGATTTGAATTTGCAGTAATTGCAGGCAGCTGATGTTAATAACAGTGCTTTAGTCTGCTGCGCTACCAGGGCTCATTGTTCACTTCTGTCTCATTGTCAGGAAAGCTACATATGGGTAGCTTTATAGTTTTATGGTTCTGTAGTTTTAGTGTTGTTGTGAGCCTCCCAGAGTTGTGCTCTAAGATGGGCAGTTACACAAATGCTTTGAATATATAAATGACATCACTAGGAGTCACCATTCTTTCTTCAGTATTTTCTACATTTAGTTAACCAAAATAATTTTAGCAGTTGGGTTAATATTTTCAGATTGCTTCCACCCTATTTATAAATTATGTAAACATTTTCAAGAATAGTCTACCCCTATGCCTGAAGAGAAAAGTTTTCAATCAATGCCTGCTACTTGCCTGAGAAACATAGACACTAACCTCACAATCGATACAAAAGCTATGAGTGTCGCAAAGAGCCATGGAAAGATACATGCTCAGCATCACAAGAGAAGATAGAAGGACCTGCACGTGGATTAGAGAACAAATGAAAATATAGGATGCCATCAAAAGAGTAAAAGAACTGAAATGGAAACGAGCTAGTCACATAGCAAGAAGAACTGATGGTAGGTGGACTAGGCAGTTACAGAATGGATTCCTCTTGATAAAAAACTTCCACAAGAGAGACCTAAAACAAGTGATGACATTAGCAAATATTGCGGGTCCAGCTGGTGAAAGAAAGCTCAGGACTGGATTGGTTGGGAACATGCATAAGAGGTCTTTATCCTGCAGTGAATAGACAATGACTAAAATGATGATGATGATGATGATGGAATATATGTAGCTGTGCTATAAAACCCTTCCTGAGTAGGCCCTCCTTCCAGAGGTGGGTTTCAGCAGGTTCTGACCAGTTCTGGAGAACCAGTAGAGGAACTTTTGAGTAGTTCAGAGAACCAGTAGTAAAAATTCTGACTGGCCCCACCCTCATCTATTCTCTGCCTCCCAAGCCCCAGCTGATCGGGAGGAAATGGGGAATTTGCAGTATCCTTCCCCTGGAGTGGGGTGGGAATGGAGATTTACAGTATCCTTCCCCTGCCACACCCACCAAGCCACACCACGCCACCAAGCCACGCCCACAGAACCAGTAGTAAAAATTTTTGAAACCCACCACTGCCTCCTTCCATCAACTAATTGGCTGATTATCCAGGGTGCCAAAGACAACAATTCTTATAATACAAGTTGTTGCAAGTTCATGTTGAACTATCAGTGGAATTATGTTCCTTCTTATGACTGGAAGGAGGCAACTATGAAAGCCAATCCTACTGGGAGATGTTTAGGTCAACAGGAGGGCTTGTATATCAAGTCACAAAATGATGGAGCAAGTTAGAAAAGGATAAGCTCTACATCTCCTTGGTTGTGGGGGTCTCCTGCTTGAGCAGGAGGTTGTATTAGAACAGTGATGGCTAACTTTTTCCGGATCGAGTGCCCAAAGAGTGCATGTGTGAGAATGCGGGCACATGGACCCAAACCCCCAAAATGCAATGTGTGTGTGCCCCTGTACATGTGCTCCACCCCCTTTGCATGTGCGCATGCCCCCCGCATGCCCCTGCCCCCATGCATGCATGCAGCCCCCCTGCACACATCCTGCACATGCGCAGCAGAGACCCAGTGACCAGCTGGCTGGCAGGAGGCATGCATGCATGCACAGTGGAGCTGAACTGGAGTGACGGCTCGTGTGCTCTCAGAGAGGGCGCTGTGCCATAGGTTTGCCATCCCGGTACTGGAAGATCTCCAAAGTTCTTTACAATTCTATCTTTCAATGTTCTATATACAACACCAGGAGTTACCCTCAGAGCTCAGTAAGATTCTCCATCCCCCAATGAATCAGATTAGCAGAAGTGAAATGGATTTCCTGCCTACCTGATGGAAATTGACTGTGAATGCCGGATGGCATCTCATCTCCGAGAGCAGCTTGATCACAACAGCAGGGAAATTAAGGGTAAGTGTAATCATTGATGACCACTTATTAGTTCAGCGTGGGAGACATGGCATTCACGCTGTTTGTTTTCAAAGTCTTTGAGATTCACAGGCAAGAAAAGGACTTTTCTAAGGCTTCTGAACTATACATTCAATATCTCGGCTTCGGGAGAAGTAAAGTGTTCTCGGCAATAAATGGTGTGAGAAGAGATGTAAACAGGAAATGCACCTTTCTGTCTTTGGGTAGTGTGTTTGGCCTGGCCTGATAGGGCAGGATGCTAGTGTCTGCTTTTGCTAGTGTTGTGGCCCGTCAGCGGCCTGAGCGGATTGTGGCTGATCGCGACGAGGAGGAGGCTGGTGTGGTGTTGCGCCAGCAGCTGGCGTAGCCGGCGCTCGCATCAGACAGCAAGGAGGCTGAAGGGGATGTGGTGTCAGAGACTCAGCCAGGGCCTTCAGAACCTCCAGAGGCTCCTTCAAGTGGAGAGAGCGAAGTGGAGGAGCCTCTCCTCAATGCTCGAGCATGCAGGGCTGCCAAAAGGCAGGAGTGGCTACTCAGGAGGAGGAGGTCTCCTCGAGAGTAAGGCTTGAGGATAATTGGCCACTCCCTTAGCCTATTTAAGTCACATGCCCTTAGTAAGTTTCTTGCTGGAAACAACTTGTAATTATCATCAGAGCATTTTTGGAAAAGTCTTATCGTATTTTGTTTTCTGGGCTGGTTGCCAACCTTGGCTGGACTTTGGTTTATTCTTGCTACTTAATAAATTTGATAAGGACCCTTGGTGTGTGTCAATATACTCGGAAATCCAGAGCTGGGGCAGAACAGCTAGTTTCTACTAGCTATGCCTTATCATCATCTTCATTTAACGATCCCATAATCCCTTGCGGAGTGGAATCTAGGCAAATGAATGGAGCTAGCAGAGTGTTTTAATGGACAGATGTCCTTCCTGTCACCAGTGCGGAGTTTTGTTCAGCAGATATATTCTCATTGTGCCCAGAGAGAGAAATATCTACCTCTACCAAGGATCAAATTCACAGCCTCCTGATTGTGAGGCGAGAGCTCCACCTCTAGTCTTATACACTGTTTAAATAGAGCTATGGCTATAGTAAATCCAATGCAAAAACTCCCTCTGGAATCCTTATCTGGAAACACATACACATAATAATAATAATAATAATAATAATAATAATAATAATAATAATAATAATTTAAAAGAAACAGAAATAAAATAAAAGAAACAGAAAGCTTTATTTTGGCAGCTCAAGAACAAGCCCAGTCACAAACTGCATGAAGGCAAAAATTCAACATGTTACCACCAACAGCAAATGCCGCCTCTGTAATGAGAAAGATGAGACAGTCGACCACCTGATTAGTGGGTGCAGCAAAATTTCACAAACTGACTACCTACAACGCCATGACCGTGTTGCTAAGATCATTCACTGGAAATTGTGCCAGAAGTTTGGATTTGAGTACAGCAAAAACCACTGGGAACATCAGGTTGAGAAAGTTTTAGAGAATGAGAAACTCAAGATCTTGTGGGACTTCAGGATTCAGACTGACAGGCACTTGGTCCACAACACACCTGACATAACAATAGTTGAAAAAAAAAAAGTATGGTTCATTGACATTGCAATACCTGGTGATGCACGAATTGAAGATAAGCAGCAAGAAAAAATCACAAAGTACCGGGACTTACAAATTGAAGTTGAGCGACTGTGGAAAAAGAAATCGTGTGTTGTCCCGATTGTAATTGGAGCCCTCGGAGCAATACCCAAAGGGCTACCCCGCTATTTAGAAATTCTAAATTTGCCGGACTTGAACATTTTGACTCTACAAAAAACCACCTTACTCGGAACAGCTTACATCCTCTGACGATACCTTAACAGTTCCTAGGTCCTTGGTTAGGACTCGAGCTGCTGAGCTATTAACCAGCCTCAAAGGCTATGAATCTCACTAAAGATTAACCAATAATAGTAATTTTATTGTCATTGTACGTGTATACACAGTATATCCATACAACGAAATTCACTTAACACCCAAAGACCAGGTCCAACACACATAACAATCCCCAAACACCCCCCACCCACCACAGTTCCCCTAAACCACCCAAACATCCACACAACAGACCAACTAATGCTGTCCAATAGCTCACTGATGGTGGCCCTTTAGTTCATTGTTGCGTGCAATTACAGCTCTGGGATAAAAACTATTCTGAAAACGTGTGGTCCGAGTTTTAATTGTTCTGTATCTTCTGCCAGAAGGCAACAGTCCAAAAAGATTGTAAGCAGGATGGGAAGAGTCTCTGAGAATGTTATGCAACTTTCTCAAACAGCGAGATTCAAAGATGTCGTCCAGGGCTGGTAGCTGGAGCTCGATGATATTCTGGGCAGTTTTAATAATTCTCTGTAGAGCTTTTCTGTCTGCTACAGAGCTGCTCCCATACCATGCAAGAATGCCGTATGTCAGGACACTCTCAATGGTGCTGCGATAGTAGGACAGAAGTAGATGCTGAGATAGATTTATTTTCTGAGCATTCTCAGAAAGTACAGCCTCTTCTGTGCCTTCTTCACAAGCATGTTAGCATTCATAGTCCATGAGAGGTCCTCCAAGATATAAGTGCCCAGGATACACATCTCTATCTGAACAGAAAAAAAGCCATCAGAACACAAGGTTCCCAATCAACCATGTGTTGCAACACAAGTTGCCACTTGTGCTTACCGCATCATGGAGGACAATTTTCACATAACCTCTAATCCAGCTCAGTTGATCCAGGCTGTTTGGCTCAAGACGGATTCTTCTGTCACCTCTGTTGCTATCCAGATAAAGTGTCACCAATCAGTTGTTCATATTTAATACAGGTAGTCCTTGACTTACAACCACAATTCAGCCCAACCTTTTCTATTGCTAAGTGAGACATTTCTTGACTGAGTTTTGCCCCATTTTACGACCTTTCTTGCCACAGTTGTTAAGCGAATCACTGCAGTGGTTAAGCAAGTGACATGGATGTTAAGTGAATCTGGCTTTGCTTGTCAGGAGGTCACAAAAGGGGATCACAGGACCCTGGGACACTGCAGCCGACATAAATATGAATTGGTTTCCAAGCATCTGGATTTTGATCATGTGACCATGGGGATGCCGTAACAGTCATAAGTGTGAAGAATGGTCATAACCAGAGGTGGTATTCAGCCGGTTCATACCAGTTCAGGCGAACCAGTAGTGGAGATCGCGGGTGGGCCTGCCTACCTACCTCAGCTCTCTGCCGTCCTATTTAGGCACGGTTTTGAGGCTGGGTGCAAGCACGGAAGGTGCGTGCCTGTGCGAAGTGAGTGTGCAATCACACGGCGAACCAGTGGCAACAAAATGTGAAACCCACTGCTGGTCACAAGTCACTTTTTTCACTGCCATTATAACTTCAAATGTCATTAAATGAACTGTTGTAGATTGAGGGCTATCTGTGCCTTCAAACCAGTGGTGAAATCTAAAATTTGTTACTACCGGTTCTGTGGGCATGGCTTGATGGGGGGGGGGGTAATGCTTTCAAAAGCCTCTGACAATCCCAGCTGAGTTGCCTGATCGGCAGAGGCTTTTTTTCTTTTAAAAGTCTCTGCCGATCAGGCAACTCAGCTGGGATCATCAGTGGCTTTTAAAAGCATTTGAAGATCCCAGCTGAGCCGCACGATCACAGAGGCTTTTTTTTTTTTACTTTTAAAAGCATTTTTTCGGCCGAAGAGGTTGTAGAAAAAATACTTTTAAAAATTAAAAAAAAAAAAAGCCTCTGGCTTTTGTGCAGCTCAGCTGGGCATGGGAGTGGGGGAGAGGGATTTTTGCTACCAGTTTTCCGAACCACCCACCTCCATCACCCCTGCTTCAAACTCCTGTGGCCTGACCGACATCCAGCTCAGACATCCCCACAGCTGCTCATTTGATCTTTAATTACAAGCCGTTTTTTTCCTTCCCCTCCCTTTCACTTTCCTCTCCTTCCCTTTCACTTAAATAAATCTAGCAATTTACTCAGCTTTGTAATTAGAATCAATGATTAGCAGATCTTTTTTAACAGGGCCGTGAAGTTTTTCCTTTTTTTAAAATGGGAAAAAAATAAATAAAAATAAAATAAATAGACGGAAGGAGAGAAGCGAAAAGTGGGCTGCTCAATTAACTCAAACCCTAGAATTAAACAGATTATATCTCATTATTTTCAAATGGGATTGTGTGTGTTATGTGTGTGTATGTGAGTTTAAGAAGGGGAGGGGGGAGAGAGAGAGAGAGACCCAGTGCCTGACGGAAGCAGCCGCCACATCTGCAGAGGAATACCAAGAGGGAAAGCGGCTTGACAATTTAATGGTTGCACAGGAGCAACTTTTTAAGGGAAATGAAATAAATAACATTGATCTGCTGAGCCTGACGTCCTCTTTTCTGAAAAGTCCCCCCAGTATCTTTGCTAGACTGTTCACATGCCTAAGTTACAGGGCGAAGATGCCAAGTGACAACAGAGAGCCAAGAGGAGATGGGGAATTCTGATGGAATCTGACCAAAGCATCTCTGCATGAATGAGCCTGCTTCAGAGCTCTGAGAAGCAAGACAAGCTGGCCGGCACAGACACAATTTGGCAGACATTTCTCCCTCCTCCTCCCCGTCCTCCCCTGTTTGATTCTTTCTTTTCTTTTTTTCTTAAATGATAATCCATTTTCTCTCTCTCTGTGTGGCCTCTGGATTTGGAAGAGCAAAAGGTTGAGGATTTGTTTCCCTTGATGCGAAGTTCACAGTGAACAACATTCTCAGATTAACTGAGCAGAAAGAAACCCAACTTTCAGAAACGGATTGCTTAGACCAGAGGTTTCCAACCTTGGCAACTTTAAGACTTGTGGACTTCAACTCCTAGAATTCCTCAGCCAGCTGGCCGAGGAATTCTAGGAGTTGAAGTCCACAAGTCTTAAAGTTGTCAAGGTTGGAGACCCCTGGCTTAGACCAAACTTGCAACTGCTGATGAAATTTTAAGCTGAAGTGAAGCCAATTTCTCTACAGCGGTGAAACTTTGGACTAGTGGTGAAGGCATCAGACTAGGAGTCAAGAAACTGAGTTCTAGTCTCATCTTAGGGACAAAAGCAGTTGGGTGATTTGGGGCCAATCATCAGGAGACTATGAGTTCTAGTCCCACCCTAGGCATGAAAATTGGCTGGATGACTTTGGGCCAATGACCAGGAGACCATGAGTTCTAGTTCTGCCTTAGGCATGAAAGCTGGCTGGGTGACCTTGGGCTCAACACACATCACAGTGTGGTTGTTGTAGGGAAAAGAGGAGAAGAAAGGAGTATTAGATATGTTTGCCACCATTTATAAAATTGATAGAGGCAGGACTTTTTTTAAAAAAAAATCTAATAAATAGAAATATTTCATCACTCCTGATGGGAGACTTCCATAAAAGCTGTAGCCACACCTAGATGTCAGAAACATCTCAGAAAAAAAAGATAATGAGAAACCATTTCTGTACTGATTATCAGGAAAACTCCCTGATCATGAACTCAAAACATGCTTAACTCAAGGGACACTTTATTTTGACTTGTATTTCGGGGATCTGGGATCCCCGAAATACAATTCCAGGGGATCAGGGATCCAATTCTCTGTAGGAATTGGAAAGTCTACTCCTTTTCAGTGTCCTTGTTTAAATCTCTCTCCCCCACTTCAGTTGAGTACAAAGTTAAAAGCAAATTAACAATGACAGAGCTGGAAGTCTTCTAGTCCAACCCATTCCTCAAGCAGGAGACTCTATACTAGTCTATACTGTCCAATCGCTTCTTAAAAATCTCCAGTGATGGAGCACTCATCATTCCAGGAGGCGAATTGTTTCATCAATTAATTGTTCTAACTCTCAGGAAATTTCTCCTTAGTTCTAGGTTGGTTCCACCCATTGCTTCTTGTTCTGCCCTCAGGTGCTTTGGAGAATAGTTTGTGGCAGCCCCTCAAATATTGGAATTCTGCTATCATGTCACCCCAAGTCCTTTTTTTCATCAAACTTCTTCTTGTTGTTGTTAGTTGCAAAGTTGTGTTCCGCCCATTGCAATTCCATGGACAAAGTTCCTCCAGGCCTTCCTGTTCTCTACCATCCTCTGGAGTCCATTTAAGCTCACGCCTACTGCTTCAGTGACTCCATTCAGCCACCTCATTCTCTGTCGTCCCCTTCTTCTTTTGCCCTCAATCTTTCCCAGCATTAGGCTCTTCTCCAGCGAGTCCTTCCTTCATCAAACTAGACATACCCAGTTCCTGCAACCGTTCTTCATATGCTTTAGCCTCCAGCCCCCTAATCATTTTTGTCACTCTTTTTTGAACTCTTTCCAGAGTCTCAACATCTTTTTTTTAATATTGTGGTGACCAAAATTGGATGCCATGTTCCAAGCGTGTCCTTACTAAGGCTTTATAAAGCAGTAGTAGTACTTCAGGTGATTCATTGGTCCCGATGGATTTTGCCTCTTTTCTGCATATTTTATTCATTTTGTAAATCAAATAAATTAATAACCTGGACAACATATATTTCCTCACTATCAGTTCTATTCTTCAGGCTTCCTAGCTAGCAGTGAAAACTTTCAGGGTAGGCTCCCCTTTTCTGCTCTCCAACTCTATTATTACATCAAAAGATTTCAACTAGTCCTGAAGTAAAAAATAAATGAGGAACTGGGTAGACATCTAGGACAAGAGTTTGGGTATCATCACATATACAAAAGTGCACACACAAACACACAGAAGCCTCTCCTGTGTGGGAAATGTAGATAAACTCGGCAGGAAAATTGGGCATCCAAAATCTGTTGTTGTTTTTTCTTCCCCTGTTCAAAATTTCTGTGGTTAATAGAAAACACTTTCTTTTTTTTTTAAAGAAAACCCATCTTCTCTTCTTTTTCCGTTGCTGTGAATTTACTGATAAATGCCATAGGCATTTCCTGTCCATTTAAAGGCCATAGCTAATCTGATAATGGATCCTAGAGAGTACACTTTTTCTTCAATGTCAACATTTGTTATTTTCCTTCAGCTGTTTGTGCACTAAACAAGGTCTCTGACTCTGTCACTCTGTCACTTCGTCTCCCTCTCTCCCTTGTGGGCATGAGCTGATTCGACTTTACTACCTACCATCAAGCTTTAAAATGCAATAAGTATAGCTTAATTCCAAGGCACCGGATAGAATTATTCATCCCAGACTGACATCATGTGAGGGAAAAAAACCAGGTGGTTTGCCTTGGGAACTTCACTGAAAAAAACTTCTTCTCCTGATTGACAGGCCAGAAAACAAACAAACAAACAAACAAAAAGCAACAACAACAAAGAAAAACAACAACAACAAAACCAAACTAATTGCTTCCTCCAAGGCTTTGTTTTAAAAACTCTACATGATGTTTGGCTTACACCCAAATGGGTATCCGTGTATCTCCTCAGACAACAAAGAAACATCACTGTTTGAGTGACAATGAACTGTGAAACACAGTTATGTTGCTGGAGCACAGGACACAAACTGTTAGGCAAAACAGCCTGACAAATATATAGGTAGTCCCTCAACCTATGACCACAATTCAGCCCCAAATTTGCATTGCTGAACAAGACAGTTGTTAAGTGAGTTTTGCCCCATTTTAAGATTTTTCTTACCACAATTAAATGAACCACAGCAAGTCGTTAAGTTAGTAACACGGTTGTTTAAGTGTCCGAAAGGTGCTTTTTTCAAGAGGCCACTGGACTTTCTGGTTTTTCTTTGAAGACGTCTCATCCAAGAAGCTTCTTCAGCTCCGAATGGATGGTGGGGAATGGAAGGATTTATACTCCTCACAAATGTCCAGTTGCAAGGAGTATAAATCCTTCCATTCCATACCATCTGGTCAGAACTGAAGAAGCTTCTTGGATGAGAAATGAAACATCTTCAAAGAAAAAACAGAAAGTCCAGTGGCCTCTTGAAAAAAGCACCTTTGGGACAACCATGAACTGGATGACTGAGATTCTCCATAGACACAGTTGTTAAGTGAATTTGGCTTCCCCATTGACTTTGCTTGTAAGAAGGTCGCAAAAGGAGTACCTTTGTCCTACTTTATACTGATTGTCCTTGTCCTCTTTTGCCTGTTCAGGTATCTGGTAGTCCTAAATGAGGGGTTTTGCCCAGGGGTGGAGTTCAACAATTTTAGCAATGGGTTCTCTGCCCGGTTGCTGGGTGGGTGTGGCCTTGTTGGCCTCCCACACCATGGTGTGTGTGTGTGGGGGGCATTTTTGCCTTCCCCGGGTTCCAGAGGCTTTTCTCAAGCCTCCAGGAGGGCGAAAACAGCCTCCCCAGGCTCTGGAAGCCCTCTGGAGGCCAAAAATGCCCCATTTCTGGCCTTCCTGAACTTCTGGTAGGCCCATTTTTCACTCTGCACTTACCTGCATCCAAAACGGGCCACGTGGGGACTCCGGGGTGGGAAGGGGAGGAGTGGGCAGGGCCAGCCAAGAGTAGGATTTGGGGGTTCTCCAAACTGCACAGAATCTTAGCTAGAGGTTCTCCTGAACCCCTGCGAACCCCCAGCAGTCCACCCCTGGTTTTGCTCATGACTTACACCAGAGCCTAGGAGTTAGCCATTTTTTGAGGTAAATTGTCACAGAGTTATTTTAGGATTTTCCTTGTTGTTTTAGATCAGTGTGTTTCAAAACTGGAAACTTTAAGATATGTGAAGTTCAGCATGCTGTTTGGGGAACTCAGACATGATCCCGGGACACTGCAACCGTCATAAATATGAATCCAGTCATAAATCACCTTTTCCAGTAGCGTTGTAACTTTGAACCATCACTAAAAGAATGGATGTAAGTCGAGGACTTCCTGTGTAGGGGAAATCTAAAATCAATGTAGGAATGATCAACTTTTTTGAGTAAGGACTGTGCTCAGTATTTGAAAAGTTTGTTGGAAACTGCAGTGCCTTCCAAATGTTTGAAGCCAAAACATTATTGCACAGACAGGATAAAAGTGTTGGTTTATCCAGAGTCACTTTGGATAGTGAGATGGGCGGCCATAAATTTAATAAATAAATAAAGTGGTAAAAAATAGTCTCCGGAAGTCAAGCGGTGTACAAATTGAACAATAAATAAAACCAATAATCCCCAATATATTTACATTTATACTGGTGCACATTACACCTGTGCTCCAAAAGTTAATATTTTGTGTTATGTTTTGCATTGTTTTTTTACTTTGCACACAACTTAGAGTCACATATGTAGGATGGGCAGCTGTATAAATTTACCAAATAAATAAGTAGATAGTTAAATAGAAAAAAAAGATGAAATGATACAATTCCTACATTATTGATCATTTGGTCATTCCCCACACATCAACTTTCTTTTCCTTTTCTCTTTCTCATCAAGAATAACAGTTTTGTGGCAATCTTTGGAGGCAGCTGTAATGATGGGATCCAAGGCTTTTTTGGGGGGTGGCAGTGGGATGAGTGAGTCTGATTTAAAAAACTGCCTCTAATTCTGATTCCAGCTCAACACAAATTCTCCCATACAATTTGAGCAAGGCAACCTTTCCCAACTCTACCAGCTGCCAGTATTAGCAGTTACTTGAGTGGGCAAACAGCAGAACCATTTCTATTTTTAAGATCCTGCCATGAGTTATGTGACTAAGTTAACCAGGTGGCAAATTAAAAAGAAAAGAAAAGAAAGAACATCCACTGAACAGATACCTGAATGTTCCCAGATAATGACCAGGAACCTATGGCCTGGTGCTACTGAACTCAGTGGGCTTTTTTTAGGAGAAAGCACAATACACTTTTTTATTATAAAGTATTTCAGTATAAATATTGAACATCTCTCCCTCCCTCCCTCCCTCCCTCCCTCCCTCTCTCTCTCTCTCTCTCTCTCTCTTCTATCTATCTATCCATAGTATATAAGAAGGGCTGAGACAATTACTACAAACCCTTCACATCCTGGACATAAACTGTTTCAACTCTTCCCCTCAGGATGCTGCTATCGGACATTGCATGCCAAAACAACTAGACACAGGACATTTTTTTCCCTCGTGCCATCACTCACACTCAGACCTACAGTAATCCTCACAGTACTGTCTTATGTCTAAGTATAGTCACCCATGTTGTATGGCTGCAGTATTATTATTATTATCCTTCTTATCTTCCTTACGACCCCCTATTAATGGTATCATTATTATGATTATTACTCTGTTTCTTTGCATGTACACTAAGAGCTTCTGCACCGGAGACAAATTCCTTGTGTGTCTAATCACACTTGGCCAAATAAAGTCAAGTCTCCTCTCCTCTCCTCTCCTCTCCATTCCATTCCATTCCATTCCTAAATTTGCAAATCAAATAAAAGAGGAGCAGGCATCTTTGCAAAGCAGCCGATTAGTTATGCTGTATCAGATTTTTGGAGAGAGGCTGGGCATCTCTAATCCCTCTTTCTCTTTTAAGGGAACATCCCATATGTCCTAGCAACATGTGCTTAGTGCTATGGGTCTTTCAAAACATCCATGTACCGCTATCCACCAGCAATGTTTTACTTAGGTTCCAAAGTACCTATGGGGATCCTGACTCAATCACACATGTTAATGAGTGCATCACTAAACATGTAGCAGCGGCGAGAGCAGTTTGTGTTGGTAACAGAACCAAAAACTGTCTATCATGTCTCAGCTGATCTCACCTGCATATTCCAGAATGGTGTATGTGCTAAGTGAGGCCAAACCTCACTGCTGTGTGTGAAAACTGGAGGCATTCAGGCAACCAGGATGAATAATAATAATAATAGCAATGTCATTACAGCAATGTCATTTTCTATTCCAGGATGTGTTTTACATATCTTGCAAAGGAGACAGTTCTACAAATGTAAAGGAATTGTAGTCAATAAGAGTAGGAGAGAAAAAAAAAAAAGACGAACCAAACTCACACTTTGATAATAAAGGAACAGTATTAATAGCACTATAAACAAACAAGTTACATTCATTTACACATTCACTGAAATAACTCCCACGTTGCTTCCAAGTTCTTATGGCCCCTGACAAAAACACAGCTATGTGCTTAGAATGCTATTGATCAGCCAATAAGTAACATAAACCTTAATCGATCCTCTTGGTAGCAAGGCTAATTGTTATATCTGACAGAAGGATAATTGCAGAATAAAAATTACAAAACCAAGAAACACCATTTGCATCTTTTGGTTGCTAAATGGATAGGTTGTCTTGTGTAGATCTGAGTTTTGCCAAGCCTGCAGTTATTTTGGTGAACCATGGAGAGTTGTGTGAGAAATTGTTCCCTCTCTCCAAGCCTCTCTTCATATCAATATTTCAGGCTTTCAGTTTCGTTTCTGGATTCTGGGCAGCTTCCCCTGGTGCTCCTTTAACTCTGCCCTTTCTTCTTTTTTAATCAGTTCTTACAGACAACAAATTTTCAGCCAGAGGGCCCATGCAGCCATCTGGAGCTCTGTCATTTCACTGAATGGCTAAGAGGAGATACTCTTTATCTGGCTTGGCTGGATGTTCCTGCTTTGAAATCCCTGGCAGCTTCAGCCTTTGCAAAATATCATTGTTCTAGGTCTTTTCGGGAAAGCGGGGCTGGAGGGGGGGAGAGGAATTGCCGGCTAGATTAAACCATTCCCTAAAAAGGGCGTATTTTGCAGATCATTTCTGTTCTTAGCAAAAAGTCATCTTGTGAGATACAAAACGGGACATTCTCGGAGAATATGTTTTCTTGTTGGAAGGCGTTTATTCCTCCTGTATGTATTCACTCCTAAATGACAGAAGAATGACATAATGTAGAAGAGGCAAAGGAATATTTATGATTGCATAAGGCAGTGTTTCCAAACTTGGCAACTTTAAGCCTGGCGGACTTCAACTCCCAGAATTCCCCAGCCAGCTGGCTGGGGAATTCTGGGAGTTAAAGTCCGCCAGGCTTAAAGTTGCCAAGGTTGGAGACGCCTGATATAAGGAATGTCCTTTCCTTGTAGCCTAAGGTCCAAATTTTGCTAATTCTTTAAAAAAAGATGAGACTATTTAGCCAATTAGGCCATTATTTGCATTGCTGATTGCCAGGATTACAGAGAAAGATCATTTTGATAAATTGTGACAAAATATTATTTTATGTACTTGGGCTTCAATCGGGTGGTTTACTTGTGTACAGTATTACCACCAGTTGCAAGTACACCTGAATGGATTGAATGGATATCTGACAACTTATTTTAGTTAATTAGGTTGTAATTCCCTTTTCGCACATTTGCGACTCTGTGTGAATCTTTTTTTTCTGTATTTATATGAACATATCCTGAATTAGATTGGGTTTTTTTTTCAACCATTAATTAAAAAACTGCCTTTTTTTTTAATTTGATTTATATGCCGCCCTTCTCCGAAGACTCAGGGCGACTTACAATGCTCTAAGCAATAGCCTTCATCCTTTTGTATATTTATACAAAGTCATCTTATTGCCCCCACAAACTGGGTCCTCATTTTACCTACCTTAGAAAGGATGGAAGGCTGAGTCAACCTTGAGCCTTGGCGAGATTCGAACTTACTTTAATTGCAGGCAGCTGGTCTTAATAACCAGCTTAATAACAGGGTACCTTAAACCCCTGTACTACCAAGGCTCTTTTGTCTATAGAGTATTCAAGACAGCTAAAAATTAAATATAGGTAGTGTTCGACATATAATCATTCATTTAGTGACCATTTCAAGTTACAATGGCACTGAAAGAAGTGATTTATGACTGTTTTCCACTCTTATGACAGTTGCTCATGATCAGACCCATAAGTCACTTCTTTCAGTGCCATAGGAAATAAGAAATAAATAGAATAGGAAATAGGAAATGGGAAATGGGAAATGGGAATAGAATAGAATAGAATTATTGTTATTGTTGTTATTATTATTATTATTATTATTATTATTATTATTAGTAGTAGTAGTAGTAGTAGTAGTAGTAGTAGTAGTATTTTTATGCCGCCCACTCTCAGAGGACTCTGGGCAGCTTACACCAAAGACAGTATACTAAATAGCATATTGCCCCCAACAATCTGGGTCCTCATTTTACCCACCTCGGAAGGATGGAAGGCTGAGTCAACCTTGAGCCGGTGAGATTTGATCTGCTGATCTGCTGAACTAGCAGTCAGCTGAAGTAGCTGCAGTACTGCACTCTAACCACTGCGCCACCTCGTAGAATAGAATAGAATAGAATAGAATAGAATAGAATAGAATAGAATAGAATAGAATAGAATAGAATAGAATAGAATAGAATTCTTTATTGGCCAAGTGTGATTGGATACACAAGGAATTTGTCTTCAGTGCATAAACTCTCAGAACCAGTGTATATAAAAGATATAAGTGATAAATCACGATCATGGTCATCATAAATACATTTTTCATGAATCATGAGACAGAACACTTAGTGATAGTCATAGGAATACTGTGACTCCAAATCAAAAACAGCTGTATACAAGAAAGGTAAGACTAGATAAGTACTTGTAACCTAGACAAGACTGAGATTTTCAGGGAAAATTCACCCAAATATCCCAATGTAATTCAATTTAATTTAATTTATCGCATTTCTATGCTGCCCAACTCCCGAGGGACTCTGGGCGGCTTACAGCAAAAATAATGCGAACAATGAACATAGAAAAATTATTTAAAAATATTATAAAAACATTTTAAAAACATTAAAAGCCCATGCACACCATTCATGGCCGGATCTCGCAAGATTGCAACAGCGAGATCAACGGCCCCAGGCCTGCCGGAAAAGCCAGATCTTCACCACTTTCCAGAAGGCCAATAGGGTGGGGGTAGTCCAGATCTCAGGAGGTAACTGGTTCCAGAGAGCTGGGGCAGCCACAGAGAAGGCCCTCCCCCGCAGGCCCGCCAGCCAGCATTGTTTAGCTGATGGGACCCGGAGGAGACCAACTCTGTGGGATCTTACCGGTCACTGGGAGCTATGCGGTAGAAGGCGGTCTCAAAGATAGTCTGGCCCTGAGCCATGTAGTGCTTTAAAGGTAATAACAAACACCTTGAATTGTGCCCGGAGACCAATATGGAGCCAGTGTAGCTCGCGGAGAATTGGTGTAATGTGGGTTTATCTAGGTGCACCCACAACAGCTCGCGCAGCTGCATTCTGGCCCAACTGTAGTCTCCGAACACTCTTCAAGGGTAGCCCCATGTAGAGCGCGTTGCAATAGTTTAACCGTGCGGTGACAAGGGCATGAGTGACTGTGAGGAGAGCCTCCTGATCCAAGTAGGGTCGCAATTGGTGCACCAGGCGAACCTGTGCAAAGGTCCTCATTTACCCTCTACTTTACATGTAGACATGTAAAGTAGATTGAAATGAGCATTGTCTTCAGCAGCTGTCTTTGACAGCTTCCTCCAGGTTCATCTCAAAAAAACCCACCACAAAACAATGACCACATTCTGCAGATCATTTAAACTGAAACCAAGGTGCCATTTGTGGTTTGGCACAGAACCTCTGAGTGCAATGTGAACAAACCACAGGATTGTTGTCCTCGGGTTGGGTTTACCCGCATTCATTTTCTAGCAACACAAAAAGGAAACATCTATTTGAAACAGGTAAATTGATAATAATTCTCACCTATTTGTGCCAATTAAATTCACTCTATATGGATATTCCCTAAATTATTGATAGCTTGTTCTGATAGCTATCAGAACAAGCTACAAACCATCAAAACATACCCCTAATCAGCCACAGAAACATGCTAGCTATTTTTGGGTTTAAATCCCAGTCTTTCACCAGGTATCCAAGCCATCTGTCTGGTAGATTAATTTTCTATTCTTGTTACTTTTGAAATACAAATCTGTCTCTTCCTATTTATGAAAGAATGCATGACTTTGGGTAAAAATGTATTTTTTAAAGTAAAAAAAAATCATCCATCCATAACTTTTACAAGGGCCTTATTACTCAACCTTACAAACGTGGAGGGAAAAAAATCCGTGAAAGATTGGAGCCGATGGCGTTGGTGGGTTATTTAGAAGAAGTGATGGCAGAATCTCTGTCTTAATGTGATGGCAGCTCTGACATGTTGACAACATCAGAATAAGAACAGTCTTTTATCTCTTTTCCTCCCTTTTTCTTTTTCTGTCTTCAAAGCTGTATTTCGCACCTCTATAAATCAGTATATTGTGTGTGTGTGTATAGGTCTTTGGTTATTCGGGTTTTCTCCTGCGTAAAATTGGAGGTGTCTTGGCAACGTTTTGACGAAGTCTCATTCGTCATCTTCAGGCTGGTGTTCTCGGCTTCGTGCTTGAAACGTTGCCAAGACACCTCCAATTTTATGCGGGAGAAAACCCGAATAACCAAAGACCTACATACAAACACCGGTGAAAACCTCAGAAAATATATATATATTTCAGCTATTTAACTTGATGACAGGGCTACCATATCTGGGGTGGAAACATCCAGCTGACCATTAGATGGTAGCAAAGATCTCTGGACTACAGAGATACTTACAACTATACTGAACGGAAGGAGGAAAAAAACCTTTTCTATGTAATTAAACAGAACAGAACAGATGGGGATGAAGGCAATCGATATATCTTATACATGTTATATGTGTGTTTAGAGTTTTACACAAATGATTTTTAAAGAGGATACAGGTAGTTCTCAAGAGTGGTGTGGTGGCCTAGAGGTGGAGCTCTCGCTTCACAATCAGAAGGCTGTGAGTTCGATCCTAGGTAGAGGCAGATATTTCTCTCTCCGGGCACACTGAGACTATATCTGCGAACAAAACTCTGCATTGGCGACAGGAAGGGCATCTGGCAATTCTCTGCTAGCTGCATTCAGTTGCCTAGACTCCACCCCGCAAGAGATTATGGGGTCATTAAAAGAAGATGATTACAGGTAGTCCTCAATTTATGACCATTTGTTTAACAACAGTTCAAAGTTACGATGGCCTCAGAAAAAGTCACTTACGATTTATTGTTGCACTAACCTCTGGTCACATGATTCCTAATTCGGGTATCTGGCAACTGGAGCACATTTATGATGATTGCAGAATATTTAACAAACTCAATTGGGAAAGCCATTAAATGCTCATGGATTACTCACTTAACAACCATATCACTTAGTGACTGAGTTCTACTAAGTCAAGGGCTACTTGCAATCACATTTTAAATACAATAATCCATACATTATCTATGTAGGTAAGTAACTTGTTCATAAGCCACAAAACATTGGATGTTGATCTAGTCAGCAATCGGGGCCCGATTTTTATATTTCTATTATACTTCTATTTAAGAAGAGTCAAGACAGCCACTTATTTAAAATCCTGTAGATTCTCCTGCTTGAGCCGGGGTCTGGACTAGAAGACCTCCAAGGTCCCTTCTATTCTATTCTATTCTATTCTATTCTATTCTATTCTATTCTATTTGTGAATAACACACTTTTGAGCAAGAAGAAAGGCTTGGGGAACACATTTCCACTCCCCAGTCATCATTTTTTTATCTATTGGGTATGTAATTCAAAAGCATAAGGACTCCCCCAAATATTAAAACTTGCCTCAAATTCAAACGAATATATAGTAGACCCAATGGAGTGAGATCCCATTAGTTGCTCCAGCTCCTGCCCACCTAGCAGTTCAAAAGCAGGAAAATGCAAGTAGATAAATGGGTACCACTCCGGTGAGAAGGTAACAGCGTTCTGTGGGACTTGGCATCTAGTCATGCTGGCTACATTGTCCAAAGATGGAAGCATCTTTGGACAATGCTGGCTCCCTTGGCTAAGGAACAGAGGTGAGTAACCCCCTGCCCCCCAGAATCAGACACAACTCGACAGGGGAAACCTGTCCCCCCTCCCCTGATTCCAACTCTTTCAAACAGCTCTGCTGTCAGGCCTGGAAGCCATCTTTTGTATTGGGTCTTCAGACCTGCCACATTTACTACTGTGGGAAATTGGAAGGAGGGATTGTGAAGAGCATGGGTGATATAGAGCCATAATAATGTTCTTTTCTCAGAGATTCAAGGACATCTTGCCCTGCACCTGGGAGGCTGGAACTGGGAGGCATCTCCAGTTGGGATGGTGCTTGCATTGGACCATGTGGTGGACATATGGGTGTTGGGCAGGACTTGGACTTTCCTTTGGGTGGGGAAACCCTGGAAGCTTTCAGATTCGCATTCCTCCTTAAATAGGCTAAGGGAGTGGCCAATTAGCCCCAAGCCTTACTCTCGAGGAGACCTCCTCCTGAGGAGCCACTCCTGCCTTTTGGTAGCTCTGCGCACCCATGCATTGAGAAGAGGCTCCTCCTCTTTGTCCTCTTCACTTAAAGGAGCTTCTGGAGTTTCTGAAGGCCCTGGCTGAATCCCTGCCTCTGGCACCACATCTTCTCCAGCCTCCTCACTGTCCGACTTGAGCGCCAGCTGCACAGGCTGCTGGCGCAGCACCACACCAGCCTCCTCGTTGTCGGAATCGGCTACAATCCACGCAGGCCGCTGACGGGCCACAACACACATTTGCATTGTCAGCTCAAACCTCTCCATTTTTTGTTTGATCCTGAGGGTCGGAAAGGAAAGAAGAGAGGAAAAAGTTGCATCGGTCACCTCTAGCCTACCACTCCCACCGTTGACTTGATTTGTTCTGTTGAGCACATTCATTCCATCCAGGCTAAGACACCACACATATCAAGACAGGGAAATAGAGAATCTTCTAGCGACACTAATGGCTTCAGAGTTTCCCGGGCCCTGAGCATCCATTAAAGGTTGATGCCCTCCAAGGGACTTTGCCATTGCCATTGTCTGTATCCGCAGTGCAATTCACGCACCTCCGTGTGGCCATTCACTGACCTCAACGGTGTAAGTTAATGCCGGAGTGTGATAGAAACAGACAGTGCGCTAAGCATTTTTAATTGGAACTCAGGTTCTTTATTGATTTCTCCCTTCTCCCCTTCTCCTGCCCTTGTCTGAAAAGAATGTTTTCATTAACAAATAGCGAAATATTTAGGAGCCTAACATTCCCAGAATGCTTTTGTATTTGTAATGTGCATTAGATGCAAAGTTGCGTCCGCCCTTAATAGGCTCAAAGAGGAATGGCTGCACTTTGGCTAAACCAGACAAGCTGATTGCTGCCTAAATAACTAATTCATCTTCATAGCAAATGAACCACCAGAGCTAGGGGGGGAAAAAGCAGAAATAGCCAAGGTCATGCCAATTAGTAGAACAAAAACAACACAAAACCAAACGAAAACATTTCTGCGGTGGGAATTAGTCTCATTTGTGTGTTTCCTGGGCTATTGGAATTGTCCTTTAAATGCCAGGATTTCACATACTCTGAAAAGATCTCCCGTTGTCTCGTTATCTCTTTTACGGTCTTATTTCCACACGTACCAGGAATTGTCTTCACATATTCCTCTGAATGGATTTGGATGAAAAGTGCAGGTAGTCCTTGACTTATGACGGCTTCCAAAGTTACAACCTACCTGAAAAAGGGAAGTTGCGACCCAGTTATGAAGTTTTAATGGTTATCTCCTCACCCCCTGGAGTTATTTGAAAGCACTTTGGGTGTTCGGTAACATGGCTTATATTTATTGCTTTCTAGCATTCTTCATTATGTGATTGCATTTTATGACGGTTTTTCCAAAACGTAAATAATATATAGGTAGTCCTCGACTTTACAGCAGTTTATTTATAAACTGTTATTTGGATAACAGTTATCCAACAGAGTTATCCAACAGTTATCCAACAGAAAACAGAATTGGAAGGGACCTTGGAGGTCATCTAGTCCAACCCCCTTGCTCACGTAGGAGACCTGTACTAGGGATTCGAACCGCCGAACTGCCAATCTTTCTGATCGACAAGCTCAATGTCTTAGCCACTTGAGCCACCTAGTCAGGCTATATATTTATTTATATAAATTTATAAATTTATATAAATATATATTTATTTATAACCCTTCAAAGTTACAATGGCACTTAAAAAAGGGGGGAGGGGACCTTTTCACACTTACGACCGGTGCAGCATCCCTATGGTCATGTGATCAAAATTCAGATGTTTGGCAAATTGTAATGGCTGTAGCACTTAGACTTGTATACCACTTCACACTGCATTACAGCCCTCTCTAAGTGGTTTACAGTGTCAGCGTATTGCCCCCAACAATCTGGGTCCTCATTTTACCAACTTCGGAAGGATGGAAGGCTAAGTCAACCTTGAGGCAGTCAGGATCAAACTGCTGGTAGTTGGCAGAATTAGTCTGCAATGTTACAATCTAACCACTGTGCACCATGGAAGGAAGGGAGGGAGGATGGTGAAAAGGTAGTGTCAGCTCCAGCGCACTGTCGGCACGGAGCTGCCATTCATGGGGGAGGAGTGCACAAACCTCGTTTCAGCCCAGCATCTGCTTCGTCCTGCGTCAAGCCTCCCAGTCGACCGGAGGGAATAGCTGGGGGATGACATCATCATGGCCAGCTGGAAATAACAAGTGGATTAACTGTTTAGATGCTGGTTGTAAATCCTCAAGAATTAAACATTAGCTCACTTCTGGGTCACATGGGAGGGAGCAGCATGCATGATTGGGTGGGAGGTGATAACTAATGAATAAATGGTGGCGGGAAGCACAGGGCAGTAGCCCTAACAAGATTTTCATCTGCGATTGTCAGTGAGTGCGTGTGGCATGACATTTCATGAAAGCTAGAAGTGGCTTTATGGGTCCTAAAACACCCATTTTGGACCTGAAGTAATTTCAAACAGTGATTAAGCAACATCGTAAGTCGAGGACTAGTAGTAAAATCTTAAATCTGCTCTTTTCCCAATGAGAAAGTTCTCGGGAAGAATTTGATGCGTACAAAAGCCAATTTCATATTTCTGTATCTATAATTATAGATTTATAATAATAATAATAATAATTATTAATAATAATAATAATTAAAATACGGCCACAGTAATCATTTTGCATTGGTAGTCTGTGTTGTTTACCTAGCAGCCTTGAAAAGCCCTCAGTTTTGCCTTCAACCGGAATTTGATAAAGCAGATAAATTGAACGCTGCCACTGATAACCTCCTGTGGGTATTATTTTTTTTCCTTCCTATTTTCTATTTTCTTTTCTTTTTTCTTTTTTTTCTCTCTCTCTCTCTCTCTTTTTGTCACATTATGACTGAAGCGCTGTTAACGTGCATTTGTCTTTTGTGGTCTTTGTTTGCTGGGAGCTACTCCAGGCTTAATTTGATATTTTTTTTAAAGCTCTGTCAACTGCTGCTCTTGCTTAATAAGTAGTTAATCAATTCTGTGAAACTGCCATGACCCCGTTGCTTCCAGCAATGCTAAAATAGGACACTGTGATTAATTATGGGTGCTCGCTTGCCAGCACGGCATTCAGAATAATTCTTAATATAGTGACTCCGGGATATCTGAATGCACATTTATGGGGGTTTTGGGTTGTTTTGCCTCTTGGCTAGTGATCAGTTTGAGAGACAACGCATTCCGGGATGAAACTGTCAACGGCAATGTAGAAGGTGATTAAAGGGGGGAGATTTGGCTCTTTGAAAAAAAAGAAAGAGAGAAAGAATTCCTTGGCCATTTAGGGAGTTTCTGGAGCCGATTCAAAACAGGGTTTGAATGCCCAGGTGATACAAAACCCCATAAAAATTGCGCTCCAAATTAAAAAATGGCATCCTTGCCTGTCTGGATGAATCTGCCATGCAGGCTAAGGGTTTGGTTCAGTGGTGGGTATCAAATTTTTTTACTACCGGTTCTGTGGGTGTGTCTTGATGGCTTGGTGGGCGTGGCAGGGGAAGGATACTATAAAATCTCCATTCCCACCCCATTCCAGGGGAAGGATACTGCAAAATCCCCATTTCCTCCCAATCAGCTGGGACTCGGGAGGCAGAGAATAGATGGGGGCGGGGCCAGTCAGAATTTTTACTACCAGTTCTCCGAACTACTCAAAATTTCCACTACCGGTTCTCCAGAACTGGTCAGAACCTGCTGAAACCCACCTCTAGTTTGGTCATGTTATAATCAGGGGTGGGCTCCTGGGGATTCGGCAGGCTTTGGCCGATCCTCTTAGCCAAGGATCACCGGGGTTCAGCAAACCCCCAAATGTCACCCCTGGCTGGTGACACCCACTCCACCCTGTCCCTCCCAGGAGTCTCTACGCGGCCCGTTCATCATTTCAGGTAAGTGGAGAGTCCGCGCAGAGGGTCTGGGAGGCAGTGGTGAAATCCAAATTTTTATATTACTGGTTCTGTGGATGTGGCTTGGTGGGCATGGCAGGGGAAGGATACTGCAAAATCTCCATTCCCCCACTCCTGGAGGAAGGATATTGCAAAATCTCCATTCCCACCCCACTCTGGGGCCAGCCAGAGGTAATATTTGCTGGTTCTCCAAACTACTCAAAATTTTCACTACCGGTTCTTTGAACTGCTCAAAATTTCTGCTACCAGTTCTGCAAAACCTGTCAGAACCAGATGGATTTCATCTTTGCTGGGAGGGCAAAAAACAGGCCTACCAGAGGTTCTGGAAGTCTGCAAATGGGCCTGTTTTTGGCCTCCGGAGGCCCTCCAGAACCCAGGAGAATCTGTTTTCACCCTCCTGGCGGCTTGAGGAAAACCTCTGGAGCCCAGGAAGGGCAAAAAATCCCCCTCCTGCACCTGCTGTGGTGCAGGTAGCTGACTAGGCTACATCCACCATGGCCACGCCCACCCTACAATGGGGCAGCGAACTTGTTGCCTACGGATCTGAAGCCCACCCCTGGTTATAATCAAAGCTGTATGATATTTATATAATTATGCAAATGGTTCTCGACTCACATTTAATGACCATTAGAAGTGACAACGGGACTGAAAAAAGTGACTTTTGACTGATCACACTTATGACTGTTGTAGCATCTCCATGATCACAGGATCAAAATTTGGCCCCTTGGCATTATGTTTGTGATGGTTGCAGCATACTGTACTGACCCAGCCTTCGCAAGCAATGAGAAACCACTTACTTATGAGTAAAACAAACCCCTTCTTTTTCTTAAAACAGGGCATGGACAGTCTTTATTCATGATGGATAGACAAAACCAAAAATAGTTAGTCACAAATGAAAGTGTCAACTCGCAAAGCATCCCTGGCCTGCTCTCAAGTTGCCATAGGCAAGGGGGATGGGAAAACGTCAAAGCAGCACGGCAGCAAAAAACAAAAGCACATTCCAGACATATCTCTCTCAAGGCTGTCTCCCAGGCTTACCCACAGTGGCCAGTGGGGAGTGATCTATACAACCCGCAAAATTCCTCTGTTGGTGAATGTGACTGATGACAAACCCTGGGGGGAGGGGGGAAACAGGGTCATGCCTGGGTGGTAAATTACATGGGGTCAGAGTTGGCTTCTCTTGGAACATGCTGACATGAAGCTCCTAATAAATAACTGCATTTCTTTTGAAGTGTGGCTCAAGGCTCATGATTTAATTAGGGCATCCATCAGAACCCTGACAGCAAGTCTTTCCCCCTTCTGAAACAGGTCATTCACATGAGAACTCAAGATAAAAAAGTCCTTTCGATGAGAGCTGTAAAACACTGTAAAGTGGTATATAAGTCTAAGTGCTATTGCTATTAAGCCAAGCAGAAACAGTCCCTATTCACACCGGTTGAAGGAAATGCACTAGCTATTGCGTCCCAGCAAGGTGACTCAATTGACGCCTCAAATACAGAGCAATTAGTCCTGACAAACCTTGTTTTGGCAAAGGAATCTGACAACTGATGTACACAAGAAAACAAATGGTTGTCTGTGACAACAGGCCACTCCCAAACCCCTATTATTTATTTCTCTGCCAGGGAGGGGCTGGCTAGCATCTCTACTTCTTTTCCCTGAGAGCCGGCTTATTGCTTTCCGTTGCTCTCCTCTCCTCTTCTCTCTACACATATGTGCATCTGGGATGGGCCCCATCTGTTCTTCCCTTCACTCAGCTCAGGCTCTGAAGACAGCTGACCTTGGGGAGGACGGAAGGCCTCACCTCTGTCTCCGATGCTGTTCCCACATCAGAGCCTTCCAAAGGCTCTGAAGCCGGCCCAGGCACCCCCTCCACTTCCTCTTTGTCTGACTCTGCTGCTAGCTCTGCTGGCAGCCAACAGGCCACAATACATCCTGAGATCATGTGATCACTGTTTGCAGCCTTCCAGGATAGCTTCCAACAAGCAAAATCAATGGGAGAAGCCAGATTAACTGCAACTAAACTGCAGTGATTCACTTAATAATCCTGGCAAGATAGTAAAATAGGGTGTGGCTCACTGAACAATTGCCTTGCTTAGCAACAGAAATTCTGGTTCCTACAATTGTAGTCGTAAGCCGAGGACTACCTGTATTGTAATAGTATGATATTGAGAGATTGCAATATATCTATCTATCAGGGGTGGGTTCTACTTACCTTTACTACCGGTTCGCAACGGGATCTGCATGTGCAAATTGCTTATGATGACATCCGGGGTGGTGGGCGGAGCCTCTTGCCGGTTTTTCTACCGGTTCTTGCGAACTGGTCCGAACCAGGGGCAACCCATGACTGCTAAAACTCAAAAAATAGGCAAATTCAGAAATGCAAAAGCATTTCTGTTTCTGCCTATGTTTATCTGCTTTTAACATCCAGAGGAGAATGTTTATGTGATTTTTAATATACACATTTGGAATGCTCATTTTCTATGTTATTAAGCTAATTTATCCAGCAAAATGTATTTTAGTGTAATTTTCACCTGTGTTCACATTTCTAACAGTTCTTCACCCATAATTTATAATTGTTTTGGTTGGAAAACTACCGTATAAAATACAAGGGGAAAAATGTGAATATTGAAGGATAATCATTCTGTGCTTCAATTATTGGTTTGGGAAGCACAAATTAGTCATTTGCTAATAGCCATTAAGAAAAATTTCTTACCTCAGTCGATCAGAGATGCATACAACCTCTCTTCATTCGTTCTATTGATGTAACAAGAGTGTTTTTGATTATTGCAGGTATTTTCCATCTTAGTTTCAATAAACTTGGTTTTCTATTCCATGGTGCTTAAATTTAGTCTTTTTTTTTTTAAGGGAGCACTCCAAGCCTGAAATCTCTCTACTTCAAACTGAATTGACATCGTCTAAGAGATTGAGGTAGTGACAGATTTTATTTTCCTGGGCTCCAAGATCACTGCACATGGGGACTGCAGCCAAGAAATTAAAAGACACTTGCTCCTGGGGAGGAAAACTATGGAAAATCTAGACAGCATACTGAAAAGCAGAGACATCACCCTGCCAACAAAAGTGTGTATAGTCAAGGCTATGGTTTTCCCAGTTGCAATGGATGGCTGTGAAAGTTGGACCATAAGGAAGGCTGAGCGCCAAAGAATTGAGGCCTTTGAACTCTGGTGCTGGAGAAGACTCCTGCGAGTCCCTTGGACTGCAAGGCGATCAAACCAGTCAGTCCTAGAGGAGATCAACCCTGACTGCTCCTTAGAAGGCCAGATCCTGAAGATGAAACTCAAATACTTTGGCCACTTAATGAGAAGGAAGGACTCACTGGAGAAGACCCTAATGCTGGGGAAGATTGAGGGCAAAAGAAGAACGGGATGACAGAGAACGGGGTGGCTGGATGGAGTCACTGAAGCAGTTGGCATGAGCTTAAATGGAGAGGATGGTAGAGGACAGGAAGGCCTGGAGGAACGTTGTCCATGGGGTTGCGATGGGTCAGACATGACTTCGCATCTAACAACAACAAGAAGAGATTGTACATAAAATATATAATTCCTCTGTATGCTTAGAGCAAACTTTTAATGGGTAGAAGAAAATAATTATTTATTGTGCTCTTTATTTAGTTATTATAATATCAGGAAACAAGAGAAAGCGTTAAAACATGTTGACAATTAAAAATGACTAAATTGAGAGAAAAACACATGTTATCTCTCTGTCTCTGTGCATTGTATCAGTCTCCAAGGGCTCATAAAAAGACAAATGATGGATAAATTGACAGCTTAAACAATGCATTTTTTGGATCAGCTCAGTGGTACAGAAGGGCCCCACTTCTGCTGTTTGCTATTTATTTAAGGGGGATGAAAGTTTATAGCAATTCTAGCTTCGCTTATCCAAACAATGGGGAAGAAATTTCAAAATCCACTTGCAGCATCGAGCATGCTACCAAATTTTAATAGTTCATGAATACAGAGAATTTAATATGAATTATAGGCTCCTCTTTGGCAAAATAGGGAGAGGAAGAACAGAAGAGAACCTGGAACACTTTTAGCTGACAGATCAACAGCAGTCACAACTTATCTAAAAAACATGATATAACATAAAAATATATTAAACTTGGATTTACTCGAAACTGAATGTTCGAGACACATTTGTAAGCAATGCAGAGAAGAGCTTAGTAAAACTATTTACATCTCAAAGCTGCAGTGAAGCAGAAGGAAGAGTAGAAGGAGTTAGGCTTCCCCCTTCCCCAATGTTTTATCTATGGCTATAGTCTACTGTGATTCTGTTAGGTAAGATCATGTAAGACACTGGACTTTATGATTGCTATGTTGGCCAAAGTGCAGGTTGGTCCAGACACATGCTGGGATTATTACTTGGTATGATGAAGCCAATTATCACATAAAGTGGGAAATTGTAACCTGTTTATTCCATACAGGTAGTCCTCAACTTATGACTAGTCACTACGACCAGTTGAACTTATGACCCATCCTTGAAATTATGAGAGCTGTATCCCCCCAAGTTAGCTAGCTAACTAGATGATAGATAGATAGATAGATAGATAGATAGATAGATAGATGAAGAAATAGATAGATAGATAAATAGAGATAGATAGATAGATAGATAGATAGATAGATAGAAAGAAGATAGATAGCTAATGATGAAGAAGAAGATAGATAGATGAAGAAGAAATAGAGATAGATAGATATAGATAGATAGATAGATGAAAATATATATTCGTTTCGACGAAGTCTCATTCGTCATCTTCAGGCTGGTGTCTTCGGCTTCGTGGTTCTAGGAGCAATGGTTGCTCCTAGCAATGGTTGCTCCAACCATTGCTCCTAGAAGCACGAAGCTGAAGACACCAGCCTGAAGATGACGAATGAGACTTCGTCAAAACATTGCCAAGAAACCTCCAATTTTACGCGGGAGAAAACCCGAATAACCAAAGACCTACATACAAACACCCGCGAAAACCTCAGAAAACATATATATATATATATGTATATGTATATGTATATGTATATGTATATGTATATGTATATGTATATATGTATATATGTATATATGTATACATACAGAGATAGATAGATAGATAGATAATGATGATGAAGAAGATAGATTAGATAGATTAGATAGATAGATGAAGAAGTAGATAGATAGAAGATAGCTAATGATGATGAAGATAGATAGATAGACAGATAGATAGAGATGAAGAAGACAGATAGATAGACAGATAGATACCATAGATAGATAATGATAATGATGATGAAAGATAGATAGATACTGTAGATAGATAATGATGATGATGAAGATCAATCGATCGATCGATAGATATAGACAGACGGACAGACACATGATACATATAGATGGGTGTATTTTATTTAGCTTTTATCTATTTTTATTGTAAGTCACTCGAAGTCATATATGTGAGATTTGTGGCAATACAGATCAATTGAATAAATAAATGTGATGCAGCAGGATTCTCTATTCAGCTTCCAGCAAAGGAGACTAATATTTCTTGCATTGATTGCCCCAAATATGGCAAATGATAATGGACAGAGCACACTTCTGAATCCCTTTGTAATGATTTCTGTGCTGATAAGGAAACAGCCATTTTCATAATCTCACAGGATTTGTTTGCTTTCCCTTTTTATTCTTGCACTCAGCTTCTCCCAAATGGCCAGATAATACAGAGTCCCGCTCCCCTGAATTTCAAAAGAGACAGTTGTGAAAGATTAATGGTTCAAAATCCTTTGGGGGTGGGGAGGTGTGTACATGCTGGCTTTAGTTGCAAGAGAAGCATGTTGGAAAGTATGCAGATTGTGATTAAAATAGCCCCAATTTTCTGCTGAGATAACGTCTCCTTGATGAAGATTTTAAAATGGACCATGGCTTATTGATGGAACAGATTGTATTGTCTGCAAACAGCCTAAAATACAAAATGAGATTTCAAGTTAAAAAAAAAAAAAGGCTGACAGGCGCTACAGATTAGAATAGATAGATAGAATTGAATCAGGATGTTTCTTTATATGTAAATGAGGACTGAGCCAACATTTCTTAGATTTCTAGCACAGTTAGGGATTTCTTTTTAGTTTGGTGGGAACTCGAACAAGGAAAAACATTGATAGAAGCCTATGCATTCATTCATGGCATGGGAAATTATGGATAGAGGGAATGTCTCTATCTTCCACAGCGCTAGATTAAAATTAAAATTAAATGTGGAGGGATTTAGAATAGACAAGAGAAAAAATTTCTTGGTATGAAGTATAGTTAACTGTGGAATTAGCGAATAGAATAGAATAGAATAGAATAGAATAGAATAGAATAGAATAGAATAGAATAGAATAGAATAGAATAGAATAGAATAGAATTTTTTATTGGCCAAGTGTGATTGGACATACAAGGAATTTGTCTTGGTGATTATGCTCTCAGTGTACATAAAAAAAAAGATACATTTGTCGAGAATCATAAGGTACAAAACTTAATGATAGTCATAGGGTACAAATAAGCAATCAAATCATACTAGGAAACAATCAATATAAATCTAAGGATACAGGCAACAAAGTTACAGTCATACAGTAATAAGTCAGAGGAGATGGGTGATAGGAATGATGAGAAGTTTAATAGTAGTGCAGACTTAGTAAATAGTTTGACAGTGTTGAGGGAATTATTTGTTTAGCAGAGTGATGGCATTTGGGAAAAAACTGTCCTTGTGTCTAGTTGTTCTGGTGTGCAGTGCTCTATAGCGTCGTTTTGAGGGTAGGAGTTGAAACAGTTTATGTCCAGGATGTTAATATTTGGGGGTGGGTGGGTGATGGGCAACCTTTCAAGTAGTTTTCAAAAGGGACTTATTAATGGAGGATTGAGATGTCACGATTAGTAATCCATGTGGTATTTTTATCCTCTTTATCACAGGTAAGATTAGGGTTAGCTATTGAATGCAACAGAACCCCTTGTTTTGTGCTGGTTGGTTGGTTAGTTTAAAGAAAGAAGAAAGGGTTATTGTAACAGTTATTGGTAGCCATAGTACGTCCCTTCTATAATGTTTATACAAGATTTTTTTTTTTTCATGATTCCAATTGGAGCAGATGTAGGAGTTGGCTTGAGTGTCTGACTAAAGAGCCAAAATACAAGGATGATTGATTGATTGATTGTGTGCCATCAGGTTGTTTTTGACTTTCTAATAATCACATAGAATTTCTCCATGATTTATTCCCTAACCTAGTCTTTCAGAACTTTCAAACTTCTATCATCATTGTAACTATCTGTCCACCTTGCTTCTGGTCATCCTCTTCTTCTTTTTCTTTCCAGTTTTCACCACATTAGAGCCATCTCTAGAGACCTAAGTCTTCGCCTATTGTGTCTGAAATACAATAATAGATCTCAAATGATCGGTTGATTTGTTCAAGGAGCCATTGGTTTGTTTTCGTGGCTGTTCATGGAGTCTTCTCCAACCCAAAAATTCTTTCTATCTTGCTTCTTCAAATTTTGCTTTCATAGCAGTGGTGGGTTTCAAAATTTTTTACTACCGGTTCTGTGGGTGTGGTTTCTTGGGCGTGGCAAGGCATGGCTTGGTGGGCGTGGCAGGGGAAGGATACTGTAAAATCTCCATTCCTACCCCACTCTAGGAGAAGGTTACTGCAAAATCCCCATTTCCTCCCAATCAGCTGGGACTTGGGAGGCAGAGAATAGATGGGGGCGGGGCCAGACAGAATTTTTATTACTGGTTCTCTGAACTACTCAAAATTTCCGCTACCGGTTCTCCAGAACTGGTTAGAACCTGCTGAAACCCACTTCTGTTTTATAGAGTATTCATCAGGAATATGATGGCTGGCAAGATTCTGATTTTTGTAAGATATAGACACACCCTCACATCTGAGTGACTTTTTCAAGACGTTCATGGATTATTGCCTGTTCCAATTTATTCACTGTTATCTTATTAGTTAGAAATATGGGATCCAAAGTATTAAGAAGAAATAAGGAACAAGAGACATCATATTACAAACGTGGAGCAAAATTCTTGGTAGTATCAGGAATGCAACAACATCTTCAGAAATTCTAGGAAGGACTGATGGCTGTTTGCAGAGGCATTAGTCTCCCTTCCCAACCACTGTTATCTTTCCTATCCCCCTCCTTCTGTATTCTGCATCAACTTTTCAAAGACAGAAAAGGATGTATCGGTGGAAATGAATGTAACAAGAAGGTTGACATCCTAAAAGCTTTAAATAACATTTGATTGGTGTTTGGGATTCAAATTGCAGTTGGGACACTCTAGATCAGTGACCTTTTCCGGACCAAGTGCCCAAAGAGCTCACACACGAATGCACACATGCGTACCTGAACCCCCAAAATGCAATGTGTGTGCTGCCCCTGTGCATGCACCCCTGGCACATCCCCCATGCATGCGTATGTGCCCCCTGCATGCACCCCCGCATGGGTCTACGGACCCCCTGCACGCACCCTGTGCATGCGCAGCAGAAACCTAACAACCAGTTGGCCAGTGGGAGGCACGTACGCATGCACGGCGAAGCTGAACTGGGGCGATGGCTCATGGCTTCTGTCAGGGGGACCTTCTGTCAGGTTCGCCTGATTCACCAGTTGCAGCCCTTTCTTGATCGGGATTCCCTGTGCACAGTCACTCATGCCCTCGTCACCTCTCGCCTGGACTACTGCAACGCTCTCTACATGGGGCTCCCCTTGAAGAGCACCCGGAGGCTCCAACTGGTCCAGAATGTGGCCGCGCGGGTAGTCACGGGAGCCACATGGCACTCCCATACAACACCTCTCCTGCGTGAGCTGCACTGGCTCCCAGTGGTCTTCTGGGTGCACTTCAAGGTGTTGGTTATCACCTTTAAAGTGCTCCATGGCATAGGACCTAGATATCTTTGAGACCGCCTGCTGCTACCGACGGCCTCCCATCGACCTGTGTGCTCCCACAGAGAGGGCCTCCTCGGGGTGCCATCAGCCAAACAATGTAGGCTGGTGACCCCCCAGGGGGAGGGCCTTCTCTGTGGGGGCACCCACCCTATGGAATCAGCTGCCCCCAGAGATAAGGAGAATCCAAGACCTCGGTGCCTTCCGCCGTGCCCTTAAAACCTTCTTTTTCCAGCAAGCCGGGCTGGCCTAACACTTTTTAAAATGTTTTTAATTGTCTGTTATTGTTTTTAATCATGGGGCCAAATTTATATATATCTTTTTAATTGTATTTTAATGTTTGTAGTTTATGTTTTTACTTGGCTGTTCACCGCCCTGAGTCCTCAGGGAGAAGGGCGGTATACAAATTTAAAAATAAATAAATAAATAAAAATAAATAAAAATAAATAAATGTGCCCACAGAGAGGACGCTGTAAGCCACCTGATCTACACTGCTCCCAACTCTTAATTCTCTCTGTCTCTGTCTCTCTCTGTCTCTCCCTCCCTCTTTCTTTCTCTCACACACAGAGGGAGAGACAGCCAGAGAGTCTTGGTAAATTGGGGAATCTCCTGAGTAGCTTCTGATACCACACATAGAAAGCTGTTGAGAAAATTGATACAAAGAAATATTTTAGTAGTATACCCTGAAGTTTGGAATTCTGAAAAGGACCGGTAGAAAATTATAATTATCAAACCGTAATGAACTCACATTTTATGACTTTGCAATCTAATCTTCCAAGCCTTGCAAAAATGACTGAAATGTTATTAAGCCACTTTCTTATGGATAAGCTAAACTTCAGTATATTAACTCAATTATCTCCCTCCGAGTTAATACAACCATCTTTGCAAAATAGATTTCTACCAGCCCTTGAAAGAAGTTTGTCCCTAGATGGTTTGACTAAAGCTGTGTTGCTAAATATTTCACTCCTAATATGCAAATTAATGACAAAGGAGGAAGGGAGGAGGAAGGAAGGAAAGAAGGAAGGAGGAGGGAGGGAAGTAGGGAAGGAAGGAAAAAACTCTCAGGCATATCACCTGAATGCCTCCTGTCTTTGATGAATTAATTTTCCAGACAAAACTGCAGTGCTGATATTGTTTGATAAATTCACTTGGATTTATTTTTAATTCATTCTAAAAGAGGTTTTATGCTTTTCCCCCCCTCCCTGCTCCTGTGCTTGTCAGTATACCTATTATGTACACTCATAAGAGCTTTGGATAATAAAACCAAGGCGTATAGATTGGTGATAAAAATAATGCGTAGATAATGAAATAATTATGAAGTGCTCCTTGGTGAAGACAAAATAGCATTTTTTCCCCTTCTTTCCTCTTTTACAACATTAAATAGACATGTGTTAAACCTTACCAAGACTATAAAACACCTACCCTGAAGTGCAATAATTTGAGCTATTTAAAAGATAATACATGCCCTATGAGAATATATATATATATATATATTCTCTTTAGTAGGAACTCACGGATAGCAACTCATTCTATATTTGAGTGGTAGCAGGGGTGAAATCCAGCAGGTTCAAACAGGTTCTGGAGAACCGGTAGCGGAAATTTTGAGTAGTTTTGAGTAGAGAACCGGCAAATACTATCTCTGGCTGGTCCCAGAGTGGGGTGGGAATGGAGATTTTGCAATATCCTTCCCGTGGAGTGGGGTGGGAATGGAGACTTTGCAATATCCTTCCCCTGCCATGCCCACCAAGCCACGCCCACAGAACCGGTAGGGAAAAAAATTGGATTTCACCCCTGAGTGGTAGCAACTTTATATGTGTGTGTATGTGCATGCACACATCTATATGTATATGTATACTAGCTGGATACCTGTGCTTCTCTACAAAACCATGTGATGGGGCTTGATAAATCGACACTTACAAGCTTAACAATTAATGAGTAGTTACGATTGGCCTCTCCTCTCAGCTTCTCTCCCTCAGCCTTCCCCCACAGAACCCTATCCTATTCTATCCCCCTTCTCTCCCTCATCCTTGCCCCACAGAAACATCTCCTATCCCCTTCTCTCCCTCAGGTTTAAGGCTCCCCTATCCTATCCCCTTCTCTCCCTCAGGCTTGCTGCACAGAGGCTTCTCCTCTCCTATCCCCTTCTCTCCCTCAGCCTTGCCGCTCAGAAGCCTCCCCTATCCTATCCCCTTCTCTCCCTCAGCCTTGCCCCACAGAAGCCTCCCCTATCCTATCCCCTGGTTGCTGCTGTGAAAGTAAAACTGAAAGTGAAACTCCTCTCCTCTGCTTGTGTTTTGCATTTGGAACAGATTTCTTTTCAGGTTGGGAGCGGGAGTAGAACTCCTTAGCATCAGAGCGTGTTATTAATAATATAGGAAATACTAATTCTCTGATCATCATTTCGAAAAATCCTTTCTTAGTGAGCACCTAGAAGCCAAGAGGAACATACGTGGCAAATTTCAATTTTGCAAGCTTTACAGTTCTGTAGATTTTGTGATTACGGCATGAGTGGTTTTCGCTTTTATATATATAGATGTAAAGCAACTTTCTCTAGGTACCTAGGATGAGTAGAACAATGGAGACATGATCAGATGGAGAATAAAAGATAACACTTGTGTCTTATTATTTGCCTCTTAATATCCTGAAGTGCAGTGAGGTTTTATGTCCATGAATGCCTTCAAAGATAGAGACCAAAGGATAGTCTAAATACTTCCATTGAGATCAATGAGTTGCTCCTAAACATATTTAATCCCCACTGGGAATTTAGTGAAGTTCAGTTCCAAAGAAGAATCTGTTGACTTAGTTAGCATGGCCCTGTAGAGATTCCATGAAATTTCCATCCATACCTTTTTATCTTTTCGTAGGCTTGTATTAAAGATGGACAACCAAGAAGTTATAGCTTTTTAAAAGAACTAAAACCTACCTAGATATAGATCAGTGGTGGGTTTCAAAAATTTTTTACTACCGGTTCTGTGGGCATGGCTTGGTAGGTGTGGCATGGCTTGGTGGGCATGGCAGGGGAAGGATATTGTAAAATCTCCATTCCCACCCCACTCTAGGAGAAGTTTACTGCAAAATCCCCATTAACTCCTGATCAGCTGGGACTTGGGAGGCAGAGAATAGATGGGGGTGGGGCCAATCAAAATTTTTACTACCGGCTCTCCGAACTACTCAAAATTTCCTCTACGGGTTCTCCAGAACTGGTCAGAACCTGCTGAAACCCACCTCTGATATAGGTGTCAAATAAAAACACTTCTATGATTCTAATAAATATCCATCTTATTTCAAAGAAAGTGACTGAGACTACACTTCAGCAACCACATCCACTCCTATAATTTAGAAGGACTAAGACCAGCAATTCATTTTTGGGTATCGAACTTGATAGAAAGATAATTAAAGAGAGAAGCTCATCTGGCATATGCAAGGAATCTAAAAGGTTTATCTGCAAGTATTTGCAGCTTAAATGACCTCTTAATTGGTTGCCTGTTTTGTGAAGTTAGCAAAGTTAAAGAGTCCTGGTGGCGCAGCAGTTAGAATGTGGTATTGCAGGCTAACTCTGCCAACTGCCAGGAGTTCAATCCTGACCAGCTCAAGGTTGACTCAGCCTTCCAACCTTCCAAAGTCAACAAAAAGAGGAGCCGGATTGTTGGGGGAAATAGGCTGACTCTGTAAACCACTTACAGTATTGGCCAAAATTGTGGAAACCTTTTGGGGAAAGTGTATTTTTCTAAAACTAGCTAATAACACCACTTTTTTGGGGGGGGGCGGAGTAGTACCATAAAATTATATAGCAATGTAAAGATAATTTAATCAAGAATGTAATGCAATAACTTTTATGAAGGATTTGCTATTGAAATAATAGTTATAGTTTAAAGAAGAGAAGTGAATCACATAGAAAAAATGAGATATACAAAAATTATCACCATAGAAAAAAATGAGATATACAAAAATTATCACATCAGTTAATACTTAGTTGGGTAACCTTTAGTATGAATTACAGCCTTACAATGTCTTCCCATGGAGTGAACCAAGTCTTTTCGTTCTGCAGCTGTTATAAGGTGAAACCAAGATTGAATGATGGCTTCTATTATCTGGGTTTTATTGCTGGGTCACTTCTGACTAACAAGTTTCTTTAGTCGGCTCCATAGATTTTCAATTGGGTTAAGATCTGGGCTATTCCCAGGCCATCCCAGCAGTGGAATAGTATTATCTTGAAACTCCAAAAAAAAAAAAAAAGTGGTGTTATTAGCCATCAAACCTCAAAAATACACTTTTCCCAAAAGGTTTCCACAATTTTGGCTACTACTGTAGAGAGGGCTGTAAAGCACTATAAAGCGGTATATAAATCTAAGCTATTGCTATTGCTAATCTTCAGTTAAACTATCTTTTACTATTATTTCTGAATTCTGAAACTTCAGGTGGGATAAAAGTAAGCTGGTGGAGTGAACCAAAGCTGCATTTTTTATACCCGTTGGTATGAGGGTATCATAGAGTAGGGGTCTCCAACAGTGGTGGGTTTCAAATTTTTTTACTATCGGTTCTGTGGGTGTGGCTTGATGGGCGTGGCATGGCTTGGTGGGCGTGGCAGGGGAAGGATACTGTAAAATCTCCATTCCCTCCCCACTCCAGGGGAAGGATACTGTAAAATCTCCATTCCCTCCCAACTCCAGGGGAAGGTTACTGCAAAATCCCCATTTCCTCCTGATCAGCTGGGACTTGGGAGGCAGAGAATAGATGGGGGCGGGGTCAGTCAGAATTTTTACTACCGGTTCTCTGAACTACTCAAAATTTCCGCTACCGGTTCTCCAGAACTGGTTAGAACCTGCTGAAACCCACCTCTGGTCTCCAACCTTGGCAATTTTAACTTCAACTCCCAGAATTCTTCAGCCAGAGGAATTCTGGGAGTTGAAGTCCACAAGTCTTAAAATTGCTAAAGTTGGAGACCCCTGTCCTAGAGGATATAGTTTACTTGGCAGAGACTTTCTTTTGTTAACTTTCATGGCTTCGCTAAAGGATGAGCGTTGCTTCCATCCCTTTTTTGCATGCTTAGCATCTTTCCAGGACACTAGGCGCAGAGGAGGTTGTAGAGGAGGGAAGATTAAGTGTGGCATTTATTCTGAAGGCTGGAGGACTATATTAGCGTGGTTTCAGGAAAGAAAGATTTATGGCCGTGTTTAATGAATGCTAATTGTCCTGTTATCGAGTCGGAACCATGCAAACATTTGTCTGTACTGTAAAGGTAGGAGCCTGACTCAAAAGTTAAGGAAGGATTTGTTCTTGAGAACTTTTTATTCAGTTGGAGGCACAAGATCAGTGGTGGGTTTCAAATTGTTTTACTACCGGTTCTGTGGGGTGGTGGGCGTAGCTTGGTGGGCATGGCAGGGGAAGGATACTGTAAAATCTCCATTCCCTCCCCACTCTAGGGGAAGGATACTATAAAATCTCCATTCCCACCCCAATCCAGGGGAAGTTTACTGCAAAATCCCCATTTCCACCCAATCAGCTGGGACTCAGGAGGCAGAGAATAGATGGGGGCGGGGCCAGTCAGAATTTTTACTACCGGTTCTCCAAACTACTCAAAATTTCTGCAGTTCTCCAGAACTGGTCAGAACCTGCTGAAACCCACCTCTGCACAAGATGGACCCCAGGGATGAGACACCACTGCGGGTAATCCTCAACTTGCGACCACAATGGAGCCCCAAAATTTCTGCTGCTAAGGGAGACGTTTGTGAAGGGAAGTTTGCCCCCATTTTATGACTTTTCTTGCCACAGTTCTTAAGTTAGTAACATGGTTGTTAAGTGAATCTGGCCTCCCCATTGACTTTGCTGGTCAGAAGGTTGCCAAAGGGGATTACGTGATTTCCCCCTCCCCCCCCAGGACACTACGACCGTCATAAATAAGAGCCATCTGCCAAGCGTCCGAATTTTGATCAAGTGACCAAGGAGATGCTGCAATGGTCATGTTCTGACCCAGCTCTCCACACGACAAACCCTCTAAAGTTAACTCAAAGATTCCTTTATTAGAAGCACCAGCAGCCCCGGCAAAAAGTTTCTCTCTCAACGCTGGCTAACATGTCCATCCGGCAGGGAGATGAATAATTGTCTGCCACATCTATTCATCTCCACCCCCTACCTTTTATCCCCAGAGTAGGGTGGGGCTTCGCTTGCAGCGGTGGCTCTTCCATCCCAAGGATCAGCCCATAGATTTCCACTGCTCTCCTCTCCTCTGCCTTCTGCACATCTGCGCATCAGGCACTGGACCCAGATGTTTCTCCTCTTTCTCATCAGCCACCTCCAGACCTGGGGTCTATTGACTCTCCATCTGAGGGCTGATGGATGGCCCAGGCTCCACCTCTGTTTCTCTCTTTCTCTGCCAGCTCCATTCCCTCTTCCCACTCGGAGCTCTCAAGTTGCCTTGATGCTGACCTTGACTCCCACACCTCCTCCTCCTCCTCCGATTCAGCTGCTGGAGGGGCCGGGGGCCGACAGGCCACAAGAGGTCATAAGTATAAAAAGCAGTCATAAGTCACTTTTTTCACTGCTCTTGTAACTTCAAATAGTCCTTAAACGGACTGTTGTAAGTCGAGGACTATCTGTACGTCACTGGTTGCTGGGAAGTAACAGGTTTTGCACGAGTTCTTACCGCAAAACTGATCAACGAAAGCACGTGGCAATGAGTTCGGCTTTTTAGCTGGCTTCTGGCAAAGCCTGATGCTAATTTGAGCTGAGGGGAAGTCAGAGTCTCTCTCACCTTGAGCCCAAGGAAAGGTTAGCAGCTGGTCTTCTGTTATCCAACTCCACCCTGCTGGCTCTTGAATGCTGGAAACTAATTAAAGATCAGGATTTCTGATACGGTATTATATGACCTGGAGATGCACGTTTGGCAGTGAAGGGGATGAAGGGAGAAACAGGAGGCCAAGAGATGGCACGGGGGTGGGGGAGAGAGAACTACTGAGCCACGCAGTCAATTCTCTGTGTTTATTCTCCCTGCGTTTGTTTTGATGGCTGAGCTCTAATGTTATTCCCGCCGTCACGATAGAGAGCAAAGCAGGCTGAGTGTCTCACACTGGATACCCTTTTTGTGCGCCTTTTAAACTCCCCTTTTATCAGCCATCTCACCGCTTTTGTGCTTCACAGAATGACAAAGCGCGATTTAATCAAAGCGCCGGCTCCCGCTTCCATTAAAAACTAAACTCAACCGCTGTTCATATTTACATTGTTCCTTTCAGTTGCGATCATCCTATTTATTTATCAATCAATAACCGTTTGAGAGGGTTGGCTCCCGTAGGGGCTCGTGGCACTTCACAAACGCATTTTACATCTCAACAAAAGGACACCTTGAGAACTGCGACATTTCCAACCGAACAGAAATAAAAATAAATTGCAAAGAAAGGCGAACAAAATTATTACGGATTATCCTTTCCCAGGCATTAATTGAACCATTAAAGCTTTAACCAGTTGGGAAAACAGCCTGGCCTTTGAGGTAGTCCTCAATTTACAACAGTTTGTTTAGTGACCGTTCAAAGTACAAAGGCATTGAAAAAAAAAGTGACTTATGACCGTTTTTCACACTTTTTACAACCTCTGCAGCATCTTCATAGTCGCGTGGTCAAAATTCAGCCATTTGGCAAGTGGCTCCTATTTATGATGCTTGCAGTGTTCTGGCATCAGGTGATTCCCTTTTGCGATGTTCTGACAAGCAAAGTTAATGGGGAAGCCATTAACTTAGCAACTGCTGTAATTTATTTAACTTGGGCAAGAAATGTTGTAAAATGGAGCAAAACTCACTTAAAAACTGTCTCGTTTAGCAACAGAAATTTTGGGCTCAATTGTGGTTGTAAGTCAAGGTCTATCTATGTCTGTCTATCTATTTATCTCTCCATCCATCCATCCATCATGACTCTATCATCTATCATCTCTCTCTCCCTCTCTCCTCTACCTACCTACCTACCTACCTACCTACCTACTTATGAGTCTGCCTGCCTGCCTGCCTACCTACCTATCCATCCGTCCATCTGTCCATCTGTCCATCTGTCTGTCCATCCATCCACCCGTCTGTCCGTCCATCTGTCCATCTGTCCGTCCATCCCTCTGTCCATCCATCCATCCATCATGACTCTATCATCTATCATCTCTCTTTCCTCTACCTACCTACCTACCTACCTACCTTCCTACCTACTTATGAGTCTGCCTGCCTGCCTACCTAACTATCCATCCATCCATCCGTCCATCCATCTGTCCGTCCATCCATCTGTCCGTCCATCCATCCATCCATCCATCCATCCATCCATCCATCCATCCATCCATCCATCATGACTCTACCATCTATCATCTCTCTCTCTCCTCTACCTACCTACCTACCTATTTATGAGTCTGTCTGCCTGCCTGCCTACCTATCTATCCATCCATCCATCCATCCGTCCATCCAGCCATCCATCTGTCCGTCCATCCATTCATCCATCATGACTCTATCATCTATCATCTCTCTCACACACACACCTACCTACCTACCTACCTACTTATGAGTCTGCCTGCCTGCCTGCCTGCCTACCTACCTATCCATCCGTCCATCCGTCCGTCCATCTGTCCATCCATCTGTCCATCTGTCCATCCATCCATTCGTCCATGATGACTCTATCATATCTCTCCTTCTATCATCTACCTACCTACCTACCTATCATCTATCTATCTATCTATCTATCTATCTATCTATCTATCTATCTATCACCCTCAGGATCCCTGAAAAATTTCAACAGGTCATAACTAATTAATTTATATAATCAAATTATAACTAAGTTATAATTAAGAAACAGTGGCTGTTCACCCACCCCCTCTGATACTCCTATGGGAAGGGTACCCTGAGCATACCTATTTGGAAGGTATGGAACAGATGGATATGTTCTATTTTCTTTCTTTCTCTTTTCATAATCAGACGCAGAATGGCATTCATAGAATCTACCTGTTAAAGACTGTTATTTGCCATGAATTGCTAAATAAGCTATATCCATATGCTTTGGGATTCTCTGATGATGACAGCTCTTTCTCTCTCATTAAGTTAAGGGCTCCTTGAAGAATGTTGTCATGGAAACATCTCAGGGAAGGGAAACTTTTCCCTTCTTTAAAAAAAAATCCCAGGTCACCTCATGCCAACCCAGGTGTGACATATACATACATCCATTCATTTAATGACCTTTCAAAGTTGAGCAGGGGTTTGGACTAGAAGACCTCCAAGGTCCCTTCCAACTCTGTTATTTTGTTATTCTGATTTACGACCAGCCCTTGCACTTATGACCATTGCAGCATCCTCAAGGGTCACATGATTAAAATGTGGGTGATGGGCAACTGGCATGTATTTGCAATGGTTGCAGTAGCCTGGGGACAGGTGTTCACAATCTGGAAATGTCCTGGCCAGCTTCTGACAAGTGACGTCAATGGGGAAAGCCAGCTCACTTAACCACCGTGTCAAAAAAAAAAAATCATGTGTGCTCACTTAACAACTGTCCTGCTTAGCAACTAGTTGTGACATAATTGTGTTGTAAGTTGAGAACTAACTGAATCCTGAGGGGGGGGATCCACATCATGTTTTCTTGGATCTAAGCAACTTTTATAGCAGCATCTCCTTCTTCCGCCAAAGAGGCCTCTTCAATCTCATTGCTTGCTACCTGAGTGAATGAACAATTCATCAGTGGTGAATGAGACAGCAAAGTTCTTCATGCCACAGATTAAAATGCTGAGCAAAAAGAACTCGGCTCCACCAATCTTACCGCATGCGGAAAGCCAGGATTGAAGTTAAACTACCAAACCAGGGCTTGTCACTTTGCTTTGATACGTTTCTGATTTTCAAGGTAAACCCCAGTGTATAAGCTTAGATAATTTCTTCTTCTTCTTCTTCTTCTTCTTCTTCTTCTTCTTCTTCTTCTTTTCTTCTTCTTCTCTTCTTCTTCTTCTTCTTCTTCTTCTTCTTCTTCTTCTTCTTCTTCCTCTTCCTCCTCCTCCTCCTCCTCCTCCTCCTCCTCCTGCTGCTGCTGCAAGTGCAGGGCCCGCTTTTCAGATCATTGAATGTAAGGTGACCAATCGTCCTCCTTTAGGGAGGACAGTCCTTCTTTTGTAAGTTCTGTCCTCTCTCAAAAAGTGTCCGCCTACATGTCCTCCTTTTCGATATTTGAAGACTAATCTGTAAATCTCCTAAATCTCAATGCCGATCCTATCCGTTGCGTGTGATGTGACATATTTGTATTTGACATGACGATTCATCAAGGCTCGGTACAGTGAGGCGAGACGCGATTATGAGACTCATGCGCTCCGCACAGGAGAATTGTTTTGAGAGAGTGTGCCGCACGCAAGTGGCTTTGTTTACTTCTTACCAAAACATGATACGGCACACATGCATGTGTCCTCCTTCTCATTGTAAAAAAGTTGGTCACCTTATTGAATGCTATTTTGCACGGTCAGCTGCGTCTCCAGGGCGCAGCTTAGATAACTGGGAAAAAATTGTGGAAGAATGTTTGGGATTCACCCTGAGAAAAACCACATCCACTGCTTTGATAGATGCAACATCTAGAGCCTCGGTGGTGCAATGGATCAAGTGCTGTTAAGTGCTAGCACTTAGCTGCCAGCTGCCTGCAATTAGTGCGAGTTCAAATCTCACCAGGCTCAAGGTTGACTCAGCCTTCCATCCTTTCGAGGTAGGTAAATTGAGGAGGCTGCCTGGCTCTTAATGGATATAATAGCAGACTTCCTGGTCTTGGTGTCATCCCACGGAAGCAAAAGCAGGATTGAAAGTATCTAATATGCAGAATGGTTAAAAAGAAGGACACCCGAATGAGGTGAAAATGTTTTGCTCCTCCACCACTTTCTGACTTCAATAGAATGATAATTGATACTAAGAGAGGTTATTTGAGCATCAGCAAAAGACTCTTACATTTAGATTATAAATCACCCTTGGTTTTTTCCACACTTGTCTTTAAAAATAATATTGTTACGCTAGCTGTATTTTATTCCACGGTGACCTGCCCATTATTCTTAATTTCAGCATTTTACCTAGATAGTTAATTTCTTTTCTTTCTTTCTTTCTTTTTTTTTTTTGACTTTGGAAGTATATTTAAATATCCGATCAATGTTTCATTTCTTGATTGCTTAGGCAGCTTGAATTTCTGGCTTCTTCTACAAGAGGGATTTGATTTTTTGCCGTCTCTGGAATTGCTAGGGTTTGCTTTAAAAATAAGGGTGCTAATTAATAAAGATGCAATCGCAGTGAAAGATCTTTCTCCCAGATTTTATCTCGTCCAACTCCAGCAATTTTGACAGGTAGCCCTCCCACCTTTAATCCACAGCCAAGTTGCTGTTCCTCTTAGAATATTTCTACTAAGTTTTGGGGGTAATTTCATCTCTGAATTTTCTACCAATCAGTTCTTCTGCTACCTTTTGATGGTAGCATCTGTTCCGGCTTTGCTATGATAGGCTGCCATATGTTTGAGGACAGATGTCTTATCTTCTCTATTCCAAGTTAAACATAGTCAGCTTCTTTAGTATTTTTAATTGGATTTTTTTTTCTACACTCACCGCCATATTTGATGCTCTTCTTTGACCAGAAAGAGGCTGTCTTGAAAGTGGGTAGGTGCTTCTCCAGAAATGCTAAAGAAAGACTATGATGGGAGTCTATCACAACTTCAAGGGATGTTGGACATTTAGATGGCCTTCAAGATTCCTTTTCACCCTCTCAATCTACAATGTCATTAAAAGATTAGAATTTAATAATATGGGGAAATCCCATTTGAATTGTAAGATATTTCCATATGTGTAGTGCTAATTTTCAAGAGATAGGTTAATTTGGGAAACTGTGAAGGAAAGGATTAAAAATAAGTTTGATCTCCCTTTTTCTTGAGATGTTCTCAGGAGTGGGCTGCTGGGGGTTTGATGGGGTTTGGGAGAACCTCTAGCTAACATTCTGTGCAGTTCAGAGAACCCCCAAATCTCACTCTTGGCTGGCCCCACCCATCCTGCCCCTCCCCTCCCAGGAGTCCCCACGCGGCCCATTTTGGATGCAGGTAAGTGCAGGGTGCTCACAGAGGCTTGGAGAGGGTGAAAAACAGGCCTACCGAAAGTTTGGGAAGGCCGGAAACAGGCCCATTTCTGGCCTCCAGAGGGCCTCCAGAGCCTGGGGAGGTCGTTTTCACCTTTCCGGAGGCTCAAGGAAAGCCTCCAGAGGCCGGGGAGGGCAAAAACACCCCCCTCGGTGGTGCAGGAGGCCGACTAGGACATGCCCACCATGGCCACGCCTACCCAGCAACCGGGCAGAGAATCCCTTGCTAAAATTTTTGAAGCCCACCCCTGGATGTTCCTAAGTCATTTTTTTTTCATTGCCATTTTAACTTTGAATGGTCACTAAACACATGATTGTAAATTGAGGATGACCTGGACTTCAGAACAGCCCTAATAGCCTGAGCAAAATAACTCAGAATAGAGTTGTGATTTCAGTGCATCTCTCTTTTCCGTAATCCAAAACTAAAGAAAAGCAACCTGGCTGAATAAAAAAAAAAGAAATACATCAGAACCTGTTCTTAGGGATAGATGTCTACGGAGATTCTCAGTCATCCAGGTCATGGTTGTCCCAAAGGTGCTTTTTCAAGAGGCAACTGGACTTCCTGGTTTTTTCTTTGAAGACCTTTTCGCTTCTATTCCAAGAAGCTTCTTTGGGATTTCTTAGGGATAGATTTTGCTCTATCTGGAGGCAGCTCATGCTTTCTTTTTCTTTTTCTTTTTTGGTTTGTTTTTAGTAATCCAGTGATAGCGAACCTTTTAGACACCGTGTGCCCAAACTGCTCGGATGCATGCCCAAACCAAAAGGTGCACATACACAGATATGCACATGCACGGACATGCACGCATGCACAGCAGAGACCTGAAGACCAGTTGGCTGGTGGAAGGCGGGGCATCCCAACACCGGCAATGTGAGCTTCTGTTTCGTCGTTTGCAGGGAAAGAGAAGCTCATGAAAGAAACGCCACGGAGATCTGACCTGGGGTGACAGCACACATGTGGCCAGCAGCACACACATGGCCAGCAGAGAGGGCTCTGCATGAAATCTCTGGCATGCATAACATAGGTTCACCATGACGGTAATAATCTATATCCAATATCTCAGGGGTTGCCACAAAGAAGAGGGAGTCAACCTATTCTCCAAAGCACCTGAGGGCAGGACAAGAAGCAATGGGTGGAAACTAATCAAGGAGAGAAGCAACTTAGAACTAAGGAGAAATTTCCTGACAGTTAGAACAATTAATCAGTGGAACAACTTGCCTCCAGAAGTTGTGAATGCTCCAACACTGGAAGTTTTTAAGAAGAGATTGGATAACCATTTGTCTGAGGTGGTGTAGGGTTTCCTGCCTAAGCAGGGGGTTGGACTAGAAGACCTTCAAGGTCCCTTCCAACTCTGTTATTCTATTCTATTCTGTTCTGTTCTGTTCTGTTCTGTTCTGTTCTGTTCTGTTCTGTTCTATTCTATATTTTGTTTGGGACTTATTGCATGCATTGGCACCAACCCTTTAGATCCTTCCCATTGCCCCACACCTAGTATGTTTCCGTGAGGGCAAAATATCAACAATATTGCAAATTAAACCTGCTATATTTCTTTTTGCTTGGCATGAACTCTAAAGAATATGAAAGTGTTAGTCCTATTTTTATTGTTTTGTTTTGTTTCAAACCTACATCTCTCAAGCTCTTTCAATCCCCTGAATTCATTTGCAAAATACATTAAGTTCTTACTGGATCATTTGAACTGTTGCTGTCTTTTGAATGACGTCCACATTATGGACAGTTGCTGTTTGTCTGCAACAGATGTTCTTCATCATTCTTCTGTATCTTGTTCCCGGCTGATAAGAATGAGAATAGAGACAATAATCAACTGTCTCCAGATGTTTGGACAACTTCACTTTCTTTCATTTTGACCTTTGTGCTGTTTGATGCTCAGTTACTACAATGAAACACAGTTTCCTCTACTGGAAGTGATTCTGCTCTGCTTCTCAGCTGAATGTGCTACTCGGAGTTCAAGAATCTTCTTTCTGCTTTTGTTTTCTGCCACGATATTTATAGCACACTGATTGCTCTCCTTTCCAACCTTCTTTCCTCTAGTATTTCATTAAACTTTGGGATCGTGGCTTTAGAAGACTTCCAATAAGACGTACGGTATCAACTGCCAACATATGATGGGATGGAGTCTTTTTTTTTGCGGGGGGGGTTTCATTCCCCTCCCTACTCACCCACATTTCTAAGATATCTTTGTTACTATGGAATTTTCATAGCCATATGGGTTCCATGGCATGGTGAATAAAAGATTTTTCCCATTTAATACAGGAACAGAAAATCACTCATACAGATCAGAGAATTAAAGGCCTTTCCCTAGGTCTTCCCAAGTTGATGACAGATCCAAGGAATGATGATGATGGTAGTGCAGGGGTGAAATTCTGCAGGTTCTAACAGGTTCTGGAGAACTGGTAGCAGAAATTTTGAGTAGTTCAGAGAACCAGCAAATACCACCTCTGGCTGGCCCCAGAATGAGGTGGGAATGGAAATTTTGCAATATCCTTCCCCCAGGAGGGGAGGGAATGGAGATTTTGCAGTACCCTTCCCCTGGAGTGGGGTGGGAATGGAGATTTTGCAATATCCTTTCCCTGCCATGCCCACCAAGCCACGTCCACAGAACCGGTAGGGAAAAATTTTGGATTTCACCCCTGTGGTAGTGGTGATGGTGATGATGATGATGATGATGACGACGACGATTATTTTATTTATTTATTTATTTATTTATTTATTTATTTATTTATTTATTTATTTATTTATTTATGCCGCCCTTCTCCGGAGACTCAGGGCGGGTTACAATGCGTTAAGCAATAGCCTTCATACTTTTGTATATTTTATACAAAGTCAGCTTATTGCCCCCACAAACCGGGTCCTCAATTTACCTACCTTAGATGGAAGGCTGAGTCAACCTTGAGCCTGGTGAGAATTGAACTCGCAGTAATTGCAGGCAGCTGGAAGCTAAATACTACCTTTAACAGTAGCATTAGTCTGCTGCGCCACTCAGGCTCTTTTTCGATGGTGATGATGTTGATGATGATGATGATGATGATGATGATGATGATGATGATGATATCCATTCAGTTGTGCTCAACTCTTGGTGTTTCATAGGTGCTTTTTCAAGAAGCAACTGGACTCTCAGAAAGTTCAGTTGCCGCTTGAAAAAGCACCTTTCGGACAACCATGACCTGGATGACTGAGAATCTCCATAGACATCCAACTCTTGATGATTTTATTGGTCAGGGTGTCTATGAAGATTCTCAATCGTCTAGGCCATGATTGTCCCAAAAGTGCTTTTTCAAAAGGCAACTGGACTTTCTTTTTTCCTTGAAGATCTTTGCCTTCTCATCCAAGAAGCTTCTTCAGCTCTGACCAAATGGTAGCTAATAGAAGGATTTATATTCTTTGCACTCATCTGCTCATTAGTATTTTTTCTGAGAGTGATTGAGGCCACTTGAAGGTTTATCTGTCCCGTTAGGGGCACCTGAATAACGCAATGGGTGTGGAACCTTCTTGGAACTGTTGAAAGGATTGTGTTGTAAACAGGAGATAGGTGGTGTCCTATCCCTTCCCCTCTCTTGAGAGAGGGCTATTCAGTCTCTTTGACCCCTCTTCCAAACCAGCAGTCCTCTCTATGAGCCAGGTCTCTCCACATCTTCTGACCTTGCACTACTTCTTTGAGTGCTTCTTTGCTCTGGTTGGTGTCAGTTTTGATAGTGTCCAGCCATCGTGTTCTTTGATGTCCTGGTATCCTTTCACCACTAATTGTTCCAAACAGAACTGCTTTCGCCATCAAATTCCCCCGTGTGACATGGCCAAAGTAAGTAAGCCACATTTTCATGATTTTGCCTTCCAGAGCTAAGGGATACCATTATGTTAATCTATCAGTCATTTATTTATTATTGGTCCTGCTAGCTTTTGTATCAAAGAATTGAGGCCTTTGAACTCTGGTGCTGGAGAAGACTCCTGCAAGTCCCTTGGACTGCAAGGCGATCAAACCGGTCAGTCCCAGAGGAGATCAACCCTGACTACTCTTTAGAAGGCCAGATCCTGAAGATGAAACTCAAATACTTTGGCCACCTAGTGAGAAGGAAGGACTCACTGGGGAAGAGCCTAATGCTGGGAAAGATTGAGGGCAAAGGAAGAAGGGGATGACAGAGAACGAGATGGCTGGATGGAGTCACTGAAGCAGTAGGCATGAGCTTAAATGGACTCCAGAGGATGGTAAAGGACAGGAAGGCCTGGAGGAATGTTGTCCATGGGGTTGCGATGGGTTGGACACGACTTCGCAACTAACAACAACAAGCTTTTGTATCTGTTTTGTTTTAACAAGAAACAATCCTCCCATTTTCAGTCCTTCCTCCATAGACTCCGGCTGGGAGAAATCATTAGTTAGGAGAAGTAATCTTATTAATTACGCAACCTATTTATGATATCTTCTGCCAACAACAGAGGAGAATGTGTATATTTGATTTCAAACATAGTGTGGGAATCTTGAATAATAAAGATGTTCAGAAACACATTGGCAGTTGTGAAATATCAAACTGTTCTGACTAAGCACTCTGGATGGTGTGACTATTATTTTCCATTAATTCATATTCACTACTATCTAAATTTGCTTAGGGCTTGTTAGAAGAGGCAGCAGGAAGCCAGGTTGGGGGACAGCCAGATTAAGGTTTACCTCTGGAGGAAAATGAAGAAGTGTGTGTTTGCTATTAGACTGACACTGAATATTCCTCCCTTTTTCTTTTAGCTGTGAAAGTTCAGAACAGCTGGATTAAATGAGATTAAATCCCCTGAGATGCACCGGAGACTCCAGCTGATCCAGAATGCAGCTGCACGGGTTGTTACGGGAGCCCCTTGTTACTCCCATATAACACCCCTCCTGCGTGAGCGGCAATGGTTGCCAGTGGTTCTCCGGGTCCGCTTCAAGGTGCTAGTTCTCACCTATAAGGCCCTACATGTCTTAGGTCCGGGATATTTGCAGGACCTTCTCCTGCCTGCCTCTCACCGTCCTGTTCGCTCACATAGGGCCGCTCTCCTCAGGGTTCCGACAACGAGCCAATGTCACCTTGCTGTGCCCAGGGGTAGGGCGTTCTCTGTGGGTGCTCCCACCCTCTGGAATGAATTACCTACCGAGCTCCGGACGGCTTCTGATCTCCATTCCTTCCGTCGGGACTTGAAGACTTGTTCAAACAAATAGGCTGACTCTGATTCCGGGTTTTATTATTTACTATTAATTAATTATTTGGATTAAAATGGGATTTTATTGTACTTGTTTCTTATTTTGTGTTCGCTGCCCTGAGTCCTTCAGGAGAAGGGCAGCATATAAATACATGCAATAAGAATGAATCCAGAATATTCACATGGCTTTGATATTAACACCCTCCTTCTTCTTTTCTTTTCTGGTTTAGGAGAGCTGAACCTTTTAGTCATGGTGGATGGTATATGTCCTTGAAGATTAAGCATTAGATCTGGCCAGGGGTGCTATTCAGCAGGTTCTGACAGGTTCTGGAGAACCGGTAGCGGAAATTTTGAGTAGTTCAGAGAACTGGCAAATACCACCTTTGGCTGGCCCCAGAGTGGGGTGGGAATGGAACTTTTGCAATATCCTTCCCCCAGGAGTGGGGAGGGAATGGGGATTTTGCAATATCCTTCCCCCAGGAGTGGTGAGGGAATGAGGATTTTGCAGTATCCTTCCCCCAGGAGCGGGGAGGGAATAGTGATTTTGTAGTATCCTTCCCCTGGAGTGGGATGGGATTGGAGATTTTGCAATATCCTTCCCCCAGGAGTGGGGAGCGAAAGGGGATTTTGCAGTATCCTTCCCCCAGGAGCAGGGAGGGAATGGAGATTTTGCAGTATCCTTCTCCTGCTACTCCCACCAAGCCACGCCCACCAAGCCAGGGCCACAGAATCGGTAGTAAAAAAAAAATGAATTCCACCACTGGATCTGGCCCGCAGTATGCCATCCAGGAAATAGCAAAGGACTGGCCTGCGGTGCCTCTGCTAGTGAAAATGGAATATTGTGGGGAGGGGGCTGCAAGTGTCCCCTCTTGCCCCATTTTGGCCAGCAGGGTGCTGCAGGAGGCATCCATCCCGCCTGCTGTCCGTCCCGTCTCCTCCACTAGACTGCCTCGCGGAGGACAACTACAATGCTGATCTGGCCCTTGAAGAAATCCAGTTTGACACCCCTGATTTAGAATATAGGTAGTCCTCAACTTACAAGAGTGCATTTAGTGACCTTTGAAAGTTCCAACACCACTGAAAAAGGTGACATGACCATTTTTCACATTTAGGATCATTGCAGCATCTCCATGGTCACATGATCAAAATTCAGACGCTTGGCAACTGACTCACATTTATAACATTTGCAGTAACCTGGGGTCATGTGATCACGTTTTGTGAAGCCGGATTCACTTAACAGCCATGTTAGTCACTTAACCAGTGCAGTGATTCACTTAATCACTGTGGCAAGAAAAGTCGTAAAACTTACTTAACAAAAGTTTTGGTTAGCAACAGAAATTTGGGGCTCAGTTGCGCTCATAAATCGAGGACGATCCGCATAGCAAAACATTTTTTTCCCCCTCTCTGAAGATCCTTTCTGTTGAAAATAAGTGGTGGAATATTTTGGAACATCTGTGCTGTCTCAGGGTGTGAAAACTGTTTGATATCAGGTATCTGCCAGGCTTCCTAGCTACCTGGAATAGTTGTTACCATTAAGAAAGATTTTACATGGATTGGGAGGGATGAGTTTTAAATCTGGGCTTACCAATGGCCTCGCAGAATGATTAACTTTTTCATATTCCTCCTCTCCTTGAAATCATTCCACCCCGTCAATATTTAATAACTAAATTGATGCCTGATCTTTTTGAACATGGAAAGTCTTCTGCTCAACACAACCTTAATTTAATGTGAACAAATCTGGTGGTCTTTTAGTTGAAGAGAGAACTTAGAACACCATCAATCAATAGTGGGAACCTCTCCTGCCTGATTCATTAAAGAGCTTAAGCCCCCCCCCCCAAGAGCCCCCCTCCTTTTAAAGGAAGGTCTATTGAAATTTGAGATTTGTTCAGATCAACAGTCTGGGACTCTAGTCTTAGAGAGGAAAAGAGGGAGAAATAGAAGATGACTGATGGGAAAAGAAGGCTTATAAAATGAGCCAAACTATTAGAAAAGTAAATAGAAGGAAGATTTTTATCCATTTCATAATATTTCAGATTGGGACCTTCTTTAGCAACTGATTGGCAGGATTGGCTGATTGACTGGAATGACCAAAGGGAGAACTTCACCTATATATCCACAGATGTACGTATAAAATATATTCCCTTCCATCCTCTTTGTATTGGCTAGAATGGAAAACCGAGTTGGAAGGGACCTTGGAGGTCTTCTAGTCCAACCCCATGCTTAGGCAGGAAACCCTACACCACTTCAGACAAATTGTTATCCAATCTCTTCTTTAAAACTTCCAGTGTTGGAGCATTCACAACTTCTGGAGGCAAGTTGTTCCACTGATTAATGGTTCTAACTGTCAGGAAATTTCTCCTTAGTTCTAAGTGGCTTCTCTCCTTGATTATTTCCCACTCATTGCTTCTTGTCCTGCCCTCGGGTGCTTTGGAGAATAGCTTGACTCCCTCTTCTTTGTGGCATCCCCTGAGATATTGGAACACTGCTATCATGTCACCGATAGTCCTTCTTTTCATCAGACTAGACATAGACAGTTCCAGCAACCATTCTTTATATGTTTTCGCCTCCAGTCCCCTAATCATCTTTCCTGCTCTTCTCTGCACTCTTTCTAGAGTCTCAACAACTTTTTTACATCGTGACGACTAAAACTGGATGCCGTATTCCAAGTGTGGCCTTACCAAGGCCTTATAAAGTGGTATTAACACTTCACGTGATCTTGATTCTATCCCTCTGTTTATGCTGTGTTTAACTGTGTTGGCTTTTTGGCAGCTGCTGCACACTGCTGGCTCCTATTTAAATGATTGTCCACTAGGACTCCAGAATCCCTCTCACAGTTACTACTATTGAGCAAGATACCACATATACTGTACCTGTGCATTTTGTTTTTCTTGCCTAAATGCAGGCTAGGAAGACTTAGAGTATGCTGATCCCCACTTGACGTCATCATTGGTAGTCCTGGGTGCCAAGGACAATAAATTAACAATGGGAATGGGTTGGTCTGCTGCTTTGTGCAAACACAGTCATTATGTTTCAAGGGCCACTTTAGGAAAGTAAGAGGAAATGCTACAATAATTTATTAAGTATGTGAATGCATACATGCAAATTAAATTTAAAAAGAGTCATCATGAAGAAAGGTAAAAATCTGCATCTCCATTCGGATACAATATGTTAATGTCTAGGGCAAAGTAGCACTGTTATCTAGAACCACTGTAGAGGTTCCTGAGTGCTTCCTTTTCAAATGAAGGCCATAGTCATTCCTATGTTGAAATTGCAGGCTGAGAATGTGAATATGGGGAGGGGGTAGAGTAATGCACCTCTCTCTAGAAAGTGATATAGTGCAGTGATCTAGCACCACCTTTGTGCATGTCTTCATTTAGGGATATACCCAGGGGTGGGATTCAGTCAGTTCAGACTGGTTCAGGAGAACCGGTAGCTCCAATGATCAGCTGGGAGCGAACCGGTTTGCTCCAACAATCAGGTGGGCCTGCCCGCACCTGTGCTTTACTTACCTTTATCCTCTCAGATGATTCACGCGGCAGAATGGATTGCTGCACCTCAGCTGTGTTACTCCCCAGAAGTAACGTGGAAGGTTAGTTTTGTTAAAACTGGGCACACATGTGCGAAACACACAATCACTGAACTGGTTATTAAACTGGCAGGATCCCACCACTGGATATAGCCAGAAAACATTGGAATGGGGCACTTGCCAAGGACCCAAACATAATTCCATGGTCAAATCTGGATATTGCATCTGGAAAGTCCCAACTTCAATTCATGTCACCTGTAGTAGAATGGGTCAAGGAGGAGAGGAGGGAAAGATCTCTATCTGATATCCTGCAGAGCCACTTCCAGTAGATGGCTAAATAATCTGGTTTGGAATGAACCAGTTCATGTGTCTCCTGAGAAACACAGAAACAGGGTGAAAGAATTCCTGATTTCATGATCCACAGGCTGCATGCGGGAGATGTGCATGCATGCACGAGCGAAGCGCCCACATGGTGGTCATATATGCATGCACAGTGGGGGCAGGGTACGCATGCATGGGGGGTCATGTGTACATGCATGGGGTCACATGTGCATGTGCAGGGATCACACACACATGTGTGGGGCGGGGTGCATGCGGAGTAGTCACACACATGTGTGGTGGGTGGGGCATGCATGGGGGGTCGCAGGCACATGTGCAGAAGCAGGGAATGCATGTGCGTTGTGTGTGCATGTGCGGGGGCAGGGTGCACGGGGGTGTTACACGTGCATTGCATTATGGGTGTGTGTACGCACATGTGCGCTTTCGGCACTCGGTGCCGACAAAGTTAGCCATCACTGACCTAGGTCTTCATTTTATTGACCTCGGAAGGATGGAAGGCTGAGTCAACTTTGAGCCACTCAGAATCGAACTCTCAACAGCGGACAGAATCAGCTTGCAATACTGCATTCTTACCACCATGCCATCAATATGATGTTCTCTGCAAAAAAAAAAAAAAAAAAGATACCTCATCCATTCCTCACAATATTGGACATCCAACAAAATGATGGGTCTTACCGGTCTGCGGCCTACAATTCCGTTCTATCTTGGGCTGATCAAAGCAGCTGTTTTTTGCCCTCAAGAAATACATTTGCAAAGGAGTGTGAAGATTAGTAGATCTTGATCCATCTCAGCTTTGCTATATTTGTGTTTTTCTGCTCTGCTTCACCCCAAACTTACCGGGAATAGCTTTTTCAGAGACATTACATGTCAGAAATTCATTAACTAACTTCACATTTTGATGCTGCGTGTCGGGGAGAGAGAAAAAAAAAGCCATCTGCTACGTGACGGCTGCAATTTCTAATCTGCTTAAATCCTGCTGAATCCAGCCAATGTCACTTAGGCGAGTTGATCCTCTGTTCTCCCTTTTTTTTTTTTTTTTGTTATTAGCAAATTAAGATAGCGGTCCTGCAGCTGATTTCATCTTCTAAATCGTTTAAACGCTGTATTGGGAATAGCAGGAACCCTGATTGGACCAGGATATAATTTAGCCATTAGCGTTAATCTCTTGCAGTCCATAATGGTCTATCAACAGCACATGTTCTTAAATTCTCCATTGTACCTTATTTCTAAGGCAGTCAAAATATGTTTCTTTATCAGATAGTCTTGTTGGAATCTAATTAGACAGCAGCCCAGAAGAGCACTGGTGTAATATCTTTCCCTCCATCAACTTCGTTTAAAACATTTTGGGACAGAAGAAGCTTTCGCAAATTGCTTTGTTTCTTCCCCACCCCCACCCCCACAAATGGAAAACTGAGACAATAATTAAAGTTTGCTACTCAGTTGTCTGGGACGCAGTGGCTCAGCAGCTAAGACACTGAGCTTATTGATCGAAAGGTCAGCAGTTCAGCGGTTCAAATCCCTAGTGCCGCAGAACGGGGTGAGCTCCCATTCCTTGTCCCAGCTTCTGCCAACCTAGCAGTTCGAAAGCAGATAAAAAAATGCAAGTAGAAAAATAGGGACCACCTTTGGTGGGAAGGTAACAGCGTTCTGTGCGCCTTTGGCATTTAGTCATGCCAGCCACATGACCACGGAGACGTCGGACAGTGCTGGTTCTTCAGCTTTGAAATGGAGATGAGTACCACCCCCTAGAGTTGGGAACGGGTAGCACAGATGTGCGAGGGGAACCTTTACATTTACTCAGTTGTCTTAGTGTTGAATTCAGAGTCTCTTTTTTAACATAAAAATTAATTTAAATCTGGTCAGAAGGCAAATACAGGAAGCAAGGTTCATGCTTTGATCCGGTAAGCATTGGTTTATCACTTTAAAAAAAAAAAAAAAAATTAGATGGTGACATTAATATTTAGGTAAATGTCTATGGAGATTCTCAGCCATCCAGATCATGGTTGTCCCAAAGGTGCTTTCGCTGACAAAGCCAAGGAGGTGGGTTCATTCTGGCAGTTTAAAGTTTCATCTAGACATGGAAGAAGAAGTGCTATTGTGTGAAGGAGATGGGTGAGATAGGAACAGGGGTGGGCTGCTAAGGGTTCACAGGGGTTTTGGAGAACCTCTAGCTAAGATTCTGTGCAGTTCGGAGAACCCCCAAATCCCACTCCTGGCTGGCCCCTCCCACCACACACTGCCCCTCCCAGGAGTCCCCATGCAGCCTATTTTGGATGCAGGCAAGTGCAGGATGCACGCGGAGGCTCAGGGAAAAACGGGCCTACCGGCTCTGGAGCATCGGGAAGCCATTTTGCCCTCCCGGAGGCTCAAGGAAAGCCTCCAGAGCCTGGGGAAAGCAAAAATGCACCCCCTGCCATGGTGCAGGAGGCTGACTAGGCCACACCCACCATGGCCACACCCACCCAGCAACCAGGCAGAGAACCCCTTGCTAAAATTTTTGAAGCCCACCCCTGGATAGGAAATGTAATAAATAAATATGCAGAAATTTGGGGGTTTTCTAAAACTCATCTTTTACTTCCCTGATTGCTAGTGAAGGTAGGAGGTGAAAGATTTCAGTAGGATATGTCCTACAAATAGGGAAAGGAAAAAAAGAGGAACAGAGAGGAAAGGAAAGGCCTATAATTGAAGAAATGTGTACAAACAGCTGTATTTTCATGTGTACCTTTCTTATATTATTTATAAATTATGAAACCCCATAATTTTGAATTTGTCTGAGGAAAAATTATTGGGGGAAGAGCAAAACAGATTTTCCCATTCTTATCTGTCAGTTACCAACCATGGAGAGGAAGACATTTTCAATTGCCACTGAAGCTATTACCTTGTTAAGAGTTGAGACTGTAGAAAGAATCTGACACAATTGTGAAATTGTAAAATTCATCTGGCAGAATGCTTAAATCCAGAAGTGGTACTACATTTCAGTGCTTTAGCTCCAATGCAAATGTTTGTAAGGAAGATATACTAAGCAAATTGGTGGTAATCATTTAGTTACATACCTAATGTTGCAGTGTGCGTATTCCTGCCAGTTACGTTCTAAAATTAAAATGATCCCATTCTCTTAAGCTGACAATTTATATGCTTCTATTTCATTTTCTTTGAAAGGACATTTTGAAAGGAACCTAAAATCAAAAGAGGGGGAAAGCCATCAAATTTTAGAAATTCATTCTTTTGTCTATGACAGTGAGATAAACATTTCTAATTTGGATTTCAGGGCTCTCAAAATGAGTAAATATTTTTTATGGATCAAGCGTTCAGCAACTTAGTGGTCCAATTAAAACATCAACACTATTTTCCTACATGCAGTAGCAACATGAGTACAACATGAACACAATGTCCATTAATACATTTGTTGCATATTTACAAACTGTTAAGGATATTGTTGTGTTACCAACCAGCAGAGTAAGTGCACAGAGAAACGGTACTGAGAGCAATGAATACAATACATACAAACTGGTTTAACAAAGCTTTTACTTTGTAGTGAAAAACAATTGCATAGTCTTTTTATCAATCCAAGTCTTTAGCCATTCAAATCAATCCGAAGTTACAGATATCTTCTTACCAGACAAACAGCAGTAATTCACGCTGGTAACAAATCATGATGGTAGCAGATCGATCCATGTCTTCACACACGACAGTAACAGTTTCAACCAGCAAGTCAAGCAGCAAGTCAAGCAATGATGAGAGCAGGTCTAACAATGACTATAGCTCAGCTTCCTCCTTATATACAGTTTACACTAGTAATTATCCACTTAAGATAAGTGAAGTCAGCAGTGCAATGACTCAACAGTACAATTAGGATAATTGCAGTCAGCATTCAGTCAGCAGTCATTATTCATTACAATGACTCAGCATTGCATCTTAGAGTTACAGAATACATTTAAAGTTATAGAACACATATATTGCCTGGACAACTTGTTAGACTTACACCATATCCTAACACAAACAGTTGTGCCAAAGGCCAAACACATATACCTGGATATTAAGAGTATAACATATTCCAGATCTTGGAAATATTGGTACTATTCCAACTGTTCTCAAAATCATCAACAGCAATTTGACATTTACACAGTTAGTAAAGAAATGAGCAATCCAAAGCCTTTCATATTGTCAGGCCCTAAAGACCAGGTCCACCTAGTGAAGGCCCAATTAAACTGGCTTGTGACTAATCATGTCTATGCATGATTCTTCTCAACTAACCAATTTGTTCAGACTGAAGAAGCTGCTTGGATGGGCAATGAAATATCTCAAACCAACAAAAAAAATAAGCTCAATTGCCATGGACTTTCCAGACAATTCTACCTGGATGACTGAGAATCTTCACCTTCATGGTTTATTTGCTTAATCAATTTGTATTAAAAGTTAGACCCAATTAATTTATACCTCCAAAGGTTACAATCTGCCATTGTAGCTTTTGGAGCCAAGATCGAAATGATACCACCAACCCTCTAGAACAGGGGTGTCAAACTCCAGGCCCAGAGCCAGATCCAGCCCGGAGGTTACTTAGATTTGGCCCATGGGGTCTCCCTGAAAACAACGAAGGAGTGGTCCATGGGGCTTCTACCATTGAAAATGGAGCTTGGAAGGGTCGCACACGGCCCTCCCGAGCTCCGTTTTCACTGGCAGAGGGTTGCAGGAGACCATTGCAGCCGAAAACGGAGCTCAGGAGCTTGTTTTTGCTAGCAGAGTGCTCGGCCACCACAGGCACTCCCTATATGAGTAACGTCGAGTTGGCCATGCCCATGCTGGCCACACACACCCCAGTCCTCCCCCCGAGGTCAAACACAACCGTGATGCGTCCCTCAATGAAATCAAATTTTGACACCCCTGTCCTAGAAGTTTCTCTGATCTTCCAGCATCTGATGCAGGATTAATTTGTGGATGCCACATCATCAATCTTGCTATCTTCAGAATATATTTTGAACTAGTCTGAATTAATGCGATAATTAAAATGAGAGTGCTCAATCTAACTGTCTAGCATGGTCAGAGGTGGAGGAAGAGGAGGAGGAAGAGGAAAGAACAAGCATCGTAAATGAATGGGTTGCTGAGATCCTGCCAATTTGACTAAGATGCTTGAAGCTGATATACTACCTATTTGGACTTTATTACTATGGTTGGCCACATAGTCAGTCAGATGTTTGGATTGGATTTGCAATGTTTATCCACCTATTGCAAGGACTTCAGCTAGGCAGCTGTTGTTTGATGGTGTGAAAGGTCTCGTTGCAGGATGTAAGCTATTCCAAGTAAAGCTGCCTTTTGCAATTGACTGATGGTCATTTTGTCAGTGCTGATGTTGTTCCTGGGTTCCAGATGTTTTAGAATTGCACCCAAGAAACCTATTACTATTGGCACTTACTTTTGCCACAGTCATTCTACTTCTAGATACAAAACTTTGTTCTTTTGTGATTTTCTTTCTAATCTGCACAAGGATCCTACTGGCTTGTCTGTCTATGTCTATACAGAAAAAAATAATACTGACTTGTACCGAGATACAAATTGGTTCCTCACAAGATTAGGTGATGTTCATGCTGCAACTTGAGTTTGACACACAAAGCCCTGGAGAAAACTCTCCCTGTTTTCTGAAGTTCCACTCCTCTGTTTTCTGAACTTTTCTGAAGTTCCACTTCTCCTACACCATTCTATGTTTCTTATTTTTATCATGCCAAAAGGAAACTGAACCGTAGATCTTTATGTGCAAAAGGAATATATAAATGTGTATAGAAGGCGGTCTTCCTGCCAACTGTATGCTCTGATCTCATTCATGATACCGACACAGCCCAAAGGAATATGAACTATCTGCTCACTTCTCTCAAGATGTCCAGTAGCATCATTACTGAATGCTGCCGTTCTGTAATCACCTTCATATCTCTACTGCTATGTGCCATGAGCTCTATCTGTAAGTTGGCTTTCAAAGTAGGAGAATTAAAAGGAACACTTTGCAATGATGGTGGTTTTATGTTTTGCCATTTCAGCCTACTGGTCCCAGAAGCTATCTTCTGGTACCTAACCCATTTTGCTGATAATCACCAAAGGAAACTGGAGCCAAAGAATTCCTTATAAATTCATCCAGCCAGGTGTTCTCATTGGGGCTAGATGGATACATAAATGCAATATATAGCTTTTATATAAGCAAAGTACTTAGTGACTCTGAGGAGTGATTTGCTTTGCCTAATGACTAAGGTCTTGGTAAGTGATTAACAGCGGTAAATGAAAGTCAATGTTCTTCCTACTTTCCATCTTCAAATCATCTCCCCTCCCAGTTCCCATAAGCCAAGGTTGTCTTTAAACATAGATTTCGTTTCCCCTGGACCAATAGACCTAATGATTCTAGTTCAGATAATACCACGAGGCATTAATGCAGATGCAATGCACAAGATTGAGAAAGGTAAGTAGAGCCATAATCGCCTCATTTGCATTCTTCATTCCTCTGAAATGGAATTACTAATGACTTTATTTGGAGTGGGACTGAATCAGTGAAAAATAAAGCTTGCAGATGCTCATCAGCAAGCAGGAGCCAAGGTGGCATCCGATGAAGCCGTGGAGAGCCAACCCTGCAATGGAACAAAAGCAACTTTCACAATAGGCTTTGAAAAAATGATTAATCATCTGGCTTTTGATCAACTGTTTCTAAACCTTAACAAAACCTCACCAAGGATTATTCTGGAGTGTTGTAAAAATAATTTTTTTTCTGATGATTATGATAGCTATAAGAATCATCCCAATGATAATGATAATGGCAACAGGACAAAATGTTCATTGTAACATTACAACACGTAAACTAGGGAAACATAACTAGACAAGCTATTTAATTATAAGGTTACATTAACAGAATCTTGCAATCTGAAACTACAAACTTCCTGCCTTCCACTTTTAACTGCTTGATCCATTAGGGTAGATCCCTTTCTCTGACCGTTCAGTACTAGGGTGTTCCCCTCTCTCTTGTCTGTCTGCTTCACATCCCCCAAGGTAACCCACACATTCCATTGCAGAAGCTATAATTGAAAGTATCTGGGGCTGATTGTTAGAATTGCACTTCAATTGGTTGACATTGGGAACATGCCGATTTTGTTATTCAGTTATGTAAAAATAAGCATCCTTTGGGTTGAAGGACTTTCCAACTGGGAAGAGAGGGAGGGACGGAAGGAGGGGAGGGAGGGAAGGGAGAAGGAGAAGGAGGAGAAGGAGAAGGAGAAGGAGGAGCAGAAGGAGGAAGAGAAGGAGGAGAAGAGGAGGAGGAGAAGGAGGAGAAGGAGAAGGAGGAGCAGAAGGAGGAAGAGAAGGAGGAGAAGGAGAAGGAGGAGGAGGAGAAGGAGAAGGAGAAGGAGGAGGAGAAGGAGGAGAGGAGAAGGAGGAGAAGGAGAGGAGGAGAAGAGAAGGAGGAGAAGGAGGAGGAGGAGGAGGAGGAGAAGGAGGAGAGAAGGAGAAGGAGGAGAAGAAGGAGGAAGAGAAGGAGGAGAAGGAGAAGGAGGAGAGGGAGAGGGAGAGGGAGAAGGAGGAGGAGAAGGAGATACCGGATTTGTACAGTACATTGAAAAAGCATCTCAGAATGGGGCTACTTGGTTGGGTCAAGTTGGAAGAGAAAAATGGGGATTATTAGAATATCCCTAAGCATTCTTCAGAAGAGAATGCTGCTTTGTATTTTCTGACAATTGTTCTTAAAGTTATATGGCACCTTATGATTTCCCCTTGTCTCCCATCTCTCTTTTCCACAAATCCATGACAGTAATTATATGGCAGCATTTTTTTCTTGCACCTGTTTTTTCCCACTTGCCTCTGGGAATTTAATAGCATGTTGAATAGAATAGAATAGAATAGAGTAGAGTAGAGTAGAGTAGAGTAGAGTAGAGTAGAGTAGAGTAGAGTAGAGTAGAGTAGAGTAGAGTAGAATAGAATAGAATAGAATAGAATAGAATAGAATAGAATAGAATAGAATAGAATAGAATTTTTTTATTTGGCCAAGTGTGATTGGACACACAAGGAATTTGTCTTGGTGCATACGCTCTCAGTGTACATAAAATAAAAGATACGTTCATCAAGAATCATAAGGTACAACACTTAATGATAGTCATAGGTTACAAATAAGCAATCAGGAAACAATATCAATATATAGTAGCTAGTTGGGCTTTCGAAAGGAAAGGACGAGTTTTCTGAGAAGAGCCACATACAAAGAAAACTGGGAGAAAGATATTGCCAGTTTTGATGGTTGCTTGATTCTTCCCATTTGCCTTTGACTGCTACAAATCCAGGGTCATCATGGGGTGATAATTCTCCTAGGTCACAGGATCAAATGAAGCAATTTTGAATAAATTGTGTTCACTTCCTACTTTTGCATTAACCTTTGAACTTTTGGATCTCCAAACTCCTAAAACCAATGGCAATGTGTACTCAAGAGGATTTGCATTTATTTATATCTACAGACTCTGACAAGTCAGAGCGCATGGAGGATGAGAATGAAAGGGGCACATTCTCATTCCCCTTCACAGTATTCTTGATCATGTTCAGGCTTTCAGGTTTAATAATGGAAAACAATAATGGAGTAACAATAGAAAATAATATCCTTTGTTCAATCAAGGTGAGAGCCCACTTAAAAGTAAAAAAACAATCAAAGTTATTTTTCTAAAAAAAAAGTTTTAAAGAGCAGGATTATGAAAATACATTTCTGCCTTGAAATAATTAGCAAGATGGATCAGATTCTTGCCCTTTTATTTAAAAAAAATATCAATTCACTTTCCATTGAGTCCCAACTGATTAATCTCCACATTGAGGGGATTGTAGGTCTGTAGCATTTTAAGCAAAACAAAATTTATTCTCAAAGAAAAGAAAGTGAAAATATAAAATAGTTCTAGTTATCTTCCCAGTAAACTATATTTCCTAGGATTCTGCTGAATCCAATGACATTTTATTTTAATATATGCTAATTAGTGTACATTTAAAGTGACAATAAAGTTCTATTCTATTCTATTCTATTCTATTCTATTCTATTCTATTCTATTCTATTCTATTCTATTCTATTCTATTCCTACTCTACTCTACTCTACTCTACTCTACTCTACTCTACTCTACTCTACTCTATTCACCCTACCCACCCTACCCTACCCTACCCTACCCTACCCTACCCTACCCTACCCTACCCTACCCTACCCTACCCTACTCTATTCTATTCTATTCTATTCTATTCTATTCTATTCTATTCTATTCTATTCTATTCTATTCTATTCTATTCTATTCTATTCTATTCTATTCCTTTTCATAATAATCACTATATTTTTATAAGTCTTTTCTCCATTACATCTGTTCACTTGGTCTGTGAACTTCAAACAACACTATTAGGAAGCCTGTATATTAAGTCACATTTCTTAGTAATGAGACCTAGTTTGCTTGATTTTTGGTTTTCTTGCACATCTCTTGTGATTTGTAAACCATGTTTTATGCCTTGATTTTGTATATCACAGAGTTAACCATGGCTTCTTTAAAAAGTAATTCTTAAAAGATGGTTTAATAAGGTGTTTGAATTCAATGATTCATACAATTTTAAGGTCTTTCTCTCTATCCGCATGATTCTTTATAGTTAAAATGGACCTTGAACCAAACAGACACAATTCAATTTTCATAACAGTTGCATTTGACTCATCAAGAATGATATTTCCCAGTATTATAAGTTTAATGGCCTGGAAATATGCACTAGGCTCAGTTCCTCAGTCTCCCCAGCCAAAGTCCAATCAGCTAATTTTGTTATGTTACTATTCTCTTTGGGTTAGCTAGTCCAAATAACATAAATATTAAGCTACAAATTAAGCTGTTGGGGATCAAATTGATCAATATGCCTTCCTGCAATTTGGAATATTTGGGTTGATATACAGTAGTGGCCAAAATTGTGAAAACCTTTTGGGAAAAGTATATTTTTAAGGTTTGATGACTAATAACACCACTTTTTTTTTTGGAGTTTCAAGATAATCCTATTCCACTGCTGGAATGGCCTGGAAAGAGCCCAGACCTTAACCCTATTGAAAATTGATGGAGCCAACTAAAGAAACTTGTTAGTCAGAAGTGACCCAGCAATCAAACCCAGTTAATAGAAGCAATCATACAATCTTGGTTTCACATGATAACAGCTGCAGAAATAAAAGACTTGGTTCACTCCATGGGAAGACATTGTAAGGACGTAATTTATGCTAAAGGTTACTCAATTGAGTATTAACTGACATTGTGATAATTTTTGTATATCTCATTTTTTTCTACGTGTTTCACTTTTCTTCTTTATACTGTAACTGCTATTCTAATAGCAAATCCTTTATAAAAATTATTGCATTACATTCTTGATTAAATTATCTTTCCATTGATGTATAATTTTATGATGCTATTCCAAACACAAGTGGTGTTATTAGCTAGTTTTAGAAAATACACTTTTCCCAAAAAGTTTCCACAATTTTGGCCACTACTGTAGTAATGCCCCAAGGATGCTAGGATACCATACTGTGTTTTTTTAAAAAAAGTCAATCAGTGGATGGAATATATTTAAATTGAGAGCATCTTCAAATGGACAAATGTTTATGGAGATTCTAAGTCATCCAGGTCATAGTTGTCTCAAAGATGCTTTTTTTTTTTAAGGCAATTTAATTGGATTTTCTTGAGAAAGAAGAAGAAATTTTGCTTCTCACACAAGAAGCTTCATCGGTTGTGACATCATCAAATGGAATAATCCTCCTGAAAAGCCTCCAAATTAAGGGATGTAAATGGTAAAGTGTAAATCTCTGAAAACTGAATGTGAAACTATCTCCATCTCAAGGATTCAAGGCAAATGTTCTGACCCAGGCTTCCCCAAAAAGCACAAAGCAGAATCCTGGTTCCGACAAAACCCCTTTTATTCAACAAACAGTAAATTCCTCTCATTCACCCTCAGCAAAGGCCTGGCAAACAGTCTTTCAAAGGTCAGTTTGTGACTACAGACCTTATCTGGCTTGGAAAGCTGCCATGTAAATATTTTCCAAATGCAAGGAAAGACTTGGCACAAAGTCCCTGGGATTCACGGACAGATCTTCACACTCCTGAAATGACCGAATGAATGAATTGTTTCCTGCAAAATCCCACTCCCCTTTCACTCCTCTTTTATTCCCTCTGGGAGGGGCCATTCATCGTCCACCTGTGGCCTTACTCCCAAGTCGACCCTTGTTCTTTAGCTGTTCCTTTTATCCGGCAACTCTGTGCATGCTCACACTGAGACAGGTTCCATCTGTTCTTCTGTCTGACTCCGAAGGCAGCTGATAGCTGGCACCCGAACCTGGATCTCTCTCTGCCTCCTGCACAGAGCCCTCATCAGAGCCTTCCCCAGACTCCAGGACTAGCTCATGTTCCTCACCAACCTCCTCACTGTCCGAATCTGCTGCCAGCTCTGGTGGCTGCTGACGGCCACAACAGAGAAAACCCAAGCCTCCAAGCAGAAAGTTACCTTTGAAAGCCAAGGATATCTGTTTCTTAACTTCATGTTTGTTTAGTAGATTTCATTTTTAAAACTTAAGAAAAATATACATGTTCGTGCATAGTTTTTCTTAATCTACACATTTCCTCAAGCTCTTTTGCTGAATATATGCTTTTTTGTCAGCACTTTCTCCTAATAATCACATTTTCTATGTTTTTAATGCATTGCAGAATTCAATATGATATGAGTCTCAGACAAAAAAATTCAAAGATGAAAAAGCATCCTGTTCCGGATGATTAAACAGAGCCATGCTGAGAAGGAAGCCAATCTAGAAGTTTAATCAAAGTGCAGATGCCTTATAAGAACTCGGATTCAGGCAGGAATCAGACTCAAGCAAGAATTTGGAAAGACGGCTCTCAGAGAGAGTGCTAATGACCAGATGACTACTTGAGGAAAAAACAGTGCAGTTGCCTTTTGAATAAGGTGACCAGACGTCCCGCTTTTGGCGGGACAGTCCCGCTTTTGAGCAATTTGTCCCGCGTCCCGCGGCGTTTTGAAAAAGTCCCGATTTTTCATTCTGTCTCCTGAGTCCCCGCTGATGGCTAGAGGGAAAAAAAACTGTTTGAACTCTTGCCGCGGGGCCCGCCCTATGTTGATTAGCTCGGCTTCCCCCTCTCAGCTGATTTGCGCAGGGCTCTGCTCTTCCTAAATTGCTCCAGCAGTTTTTTTTTCTCTTTGTGCAAACCAAGCTCAAAACGAAAATGAAAGTAAAACAGGCTGTTGGCTTTGGTGTTTGCTTGCAACGTTGGAAAATTAGGCAGCAGATTTATTTTCCTTTTCCTCACCAAAAAAGGTAGGTGGAAACAATGGGAAATTATTTAGGGCAAAAGAGGAGAGTTCAAGATTTTAAAACACAAAAGAAAAAAAAGCTCTTTTTAACTAGGGAATTGTAATAATTGAGATACTATTAATTGTATACTGTGTTGAGAGCAGAAATGGTTAAGTTCTGGTTTGGAGGAATATATGGGGGAAATTATTTGGTTTATTATTATTGGTAAATATAATTAATTGATTTGTAAGAAATTGGATTGCATGGAAATAATTGGAATATTCATGTTCATATTAATATACAAAAAAGATAGTTATATAACTAATTGATTTATATTAAAATGTTGAATTTGTATTAAACAACTATTACATAATTACATAATTAACCAATGTGAGGATGGATATAAAAATAGATGACAATGGAAAGGGGTATAATATAGAATAGAAGGGAAAAATTGAATTTGATTAAGATTAGAGATGAGGATGAAGGGTAATATTGTTTTTTTTAAAAAAATAGATGAGGAATAAATATGGCAAAAAGGAAATATAGAAATTGTAAATTTAATTGAAATGACTAAACACTGTTTAAATTTGTGAACCAGCCAAATATTCTGTTCAAAGAAAATACATTGTATGTTTGTATGTGTGTTTCTAATTATTGCTATTTATTCATATTTGTTCTCTTTTATTCTTTAAAGTTTAACAATTCATTCTTTATCTTAATATCTTTATATTTGTTTGGGGTTGGCTTTCTTCCCTTTCATCTTTTTTATTGTACAGCAATCTTTCTCCTCAAACCTACCACCTCTCTTTTCTTTCCTTCTTACTTTCTCTTCCACCCACCCTCTTCTTCTCCTCCCTATTTCCTCTTCCTTTCTCCTTCTCCTCCTCTCTTCCTCCCTCTCTTACCGTCACTCCTACTCTAATTTCCCTTCCCTTCCTTCATCCCTCTCTATTGCTGTATCCTTTTGTGCATATGGACTACTCAGAGGGCTGAAAAAGTTATTTTTGACTGGTCCTCACACTTTTGACCAGTCCTCGAACTTACGACTGTCCTCACATTTTACATTTTTGCCCTATCTTGTCATCATGGTGAAGAGAAGCAGTTGTGAAATGAGTGACATGGTTGTTAAGAATGCTGCACGGGCATAAATGTGAGGATGGTCATAAGTGTGAGGACCAGTCAAAAGTGCGAGGACCTGTCAGAAATGACTTTTTTCAGCCCTCTGGTTAGTCCTTTTGTGCATATGGACTACTCAGAGGGCTGAAAAAGTTATTTTTGACTGGTCCTCGCACTTTTGACCAGTCCTCGAACTTACGACTGTCCTCACATTTTACGTTTTTTGCCCTATCTTATCACCATGGTGAAGAGAAGCAGTTGTGAAATGAGTGACATGGTTGTTAAGAATGCTGCACGGGCATAAATGTGAGGATGGTCATAAGTGTGAGGACCAGTCAAAAGTGCGAGGACCTGTCAGAAATGACTTTTCAGCCCTCTGAGTAGTCCCTATACACATAGCCATGGCCACCAGGTCACATGACCAGCTAGCCACGCCCACCCAGTCACATGGCCTCCAAGCCACGCCCACACAATAAGCCACGCCCACAATGGTGTCCTTCTTACCAATGTTAAAATCTGTTCACCTTACCCTATACACATAGCCATGGCCACCCAGTCACATGACCAGCTAGCCATGCCCACCCAGTCACATGGCCAGCTAGCCACGCCCACAAAATAAGCCACGCCCACAATGTCCCTCTTTACCAATGTTAAAATCTGGTCACCTTACTTTTGAAGGAAACAAAACAAAACAAAACCCACCTTTGAGAATTTGGAAAGAGTTGAACTAAAGAAAATTCAGACTAGAAATCACCATAAGTGCAATGTGAACATTCAAATCATCCTTCTTCTACTTGTTGGTTCTCCAGATGATGTGCATCTACGTTTCCCCAAATTCCTAACTAATATACCTTCTAGATTAGCGGTTCTCAACCCTTGGGGGTCAAACGGCCATTTCACAGGGGTTGCCAAAGCCCTCTCTCGCACACACACCCCACGCCTTCACTCACCCTCACTCTCTGCTCTGTTGGATCGCCGGCCGTTCGCTTACCCCACCCACCCCCAATCTATTGCTGCCTCCTGAGTCCCAGCTGATGGCTAGAGGAAAAAAAACTGTTTAAATTCTTGCCGCGGGGCTTCAAAGGGCCGCCCTATAGCCAGTGGTGCAGCCGAACCGTTTGTTAAATTGCTGGCTTGCCCTGCCCCTCCGCACCACTATTTATTGCCAATAAATAGTGGTGGGCGAGGGGCGGGTGAGCCAGCAATTTAACAAACGGTTCAGTGTTTTTTTGTAATTTTATTGGCCCCCGGACCTTCAGCACAGGCTAATTAGCCCTTGATTAGGTCGGCTCCCGACTCTCAGCTGATTTGGTCTCAGCTTCTTTTGTGGAGGGCTCTGCTGCTTCCTTGCAAAGAGTCCTGGAGCAGATTTTTTTTCCTCACCAAAAAAGGTAGGTGCAAACAATGGGAAATTTAAGGAAAAAGAGGAGAGTTCAAGATTTTAAAACACAAAAGAAATAAAGCTCTATTTAACTAGAGAATTGTAATAATTGAGATACTATTCATTGTATATTGTGTTGAAAGCAGAAATGTTTAAGTTGTGGTTTGGAGGAATATATGGGGGAAATTATTTGGTTTATTATTATTGGTAAATATAATTAATTGATTTGTAAGAAATTGGATTGCATGGAAATAATTGGAATATTCATGTTCATATTGATTAATATATAAAAAGGTAGTTATATAACTAATTTATTTATATTAAAATGTTGAATTTATATTAAACAAGTGTAATATTACATAATTAACCAATGTGAGCATGGATATAAAAATAGATGACAATGGGAAGGGGTATAATATAGAATAGAAAGGAAAAATTGAATTTGATTAAGATTAGAGATGAGGGTGAAGGGTAATATTGGTTTTTTACAAAAATAGATGAGGAATAAATATGGCAAAAAGGAAATATAGAAATTGTAAATTTAATTGAAATGACTAAACACTGTTTAAATTTGTGAACCAGCCAAATACTCTGTTCAAAGAAAATACATTGTATGTTTGTATGTGTGTTTCTAATTATTGTTATTTATTCATATTTGTTCTCTTTTATTCTTTAAAGTTTAACAATTCATTCTATTTCTTAATATCTTTATATTTGTTTGGGGTTGGCTTTCTTCCCTTTCATCTTTTTTATTGTGCAGCAATCTTTCTCCTCAAACCTACCACCTCTCTCTTTTCTTTCCTTCTTACTTTCTCTTCCTCCCCCTCTTCTTCTCCTCCCTACTTCCTCTTCCTTTCTCCTTCTCCTCCTCTCTTCCTCCCTCTCTTACCCTCCCTCCTACTCTAATTTCCCTTCCCTTCCTTCATCCCTCTCTATTGCTGTATCTTTTTATGCATATGGACTACTCAGTGGGCTGAAAAAGTTATTTCTGACTGGTCCTCGCACTTTTGACCAGTCCTCAAACTTACGACTGTCCTCACATTTTACGTTTTTGCCCTATCTTGTCACCATGGTGAAGAGAAGCAGTTCTGAAATGAGTGACATGGTTGTTAAGAATGCTACAATGGGCATAAATGATGACCAGTCATAAGTGCGAAGACCGGTCAAAAGTGCAAGGACCTGTCAGAAATGACTTTTTTCAGCCCTCTGGGTAGTCCTTTTGTACACATGGACTGCTCAGAGGGCTGAAAAAGTTATTTCTGACTGGTCCTCGCACTTTTGACCAGTCCTCGAACTTATGACTGTCCTCACATTTTACGTTTTTGCCCTATCTTGTCACCATGGTGAAAAGAAGCAGTTGTGAAATGAGTGACATGGTTGTTAAGAATGCTGCACGGGCATAAATGTGAGGATGGTCATAAGTGTGAGGACCAGTCAAAAGTGCGAGGACCTGTCAGAAATGACTTTTTTCAGCCCTCTGAGTAGTCCCTATACACATAACCATGGCCACCCGGTCAAATGACCAGCTAGCCACGCCCACCCAGTCACATGGCCTCCAAGCCACGCCCACACAATAAGCCATGCCCACAGAACCGGTAGTAAAAAAATTTAGAACCCACCTCTGGTTGGGGGTCACTACAACATGAGGAACTGTATTAAAGGGTCGCAGCATTAGGAAGGTTGAGAACCACTGTTCTAGATGGTATAAGTTGGGAGAAGAGTAATGCACCCTGTGCCTCAAAATACAAATGTTTTGTTCTTAACTTCCAAAAACAGTTGAACCTCAGCATTCTGAGATGTTAAAGCTAAAGAAAATGCCACGACTGGTAACTCTATCTAACCGCATCCTCGTGAGCATCACCTTGGGGAATAAAATTGGCAGCATCAATTGTCTAGGGAAACACAAACATTTTCTCTGCTTGTTCATCCATATAAACAGGCAATTTCTTTTATCTAGGTTAGAGTATAAGCGGGAGGTTGTTATATTTGACCCTCTAAATTTAGAACCAGGGGCTTATCAACAATGCAAATGTTGACATTTATATTTAGCCTATAAGTTGTTTCATTTTGAAAGTACATCAATAACATTCTAACCTTTTTTATAAAGTGGTAATTTTTACAAGGCCCACTGCTATCTACTTCATCTTCCTCATGTTGCTTTTCTTTTTGTGTCTTCCTTTCAAATGTCTCTTAGCTTTCTGCTCTAGAAAGCTGAGAGAGGCCACAATGAAGCCAAAATGAAACTCAGCTAATCCTGATTTGAGAATTCATCATACTTCTAACTACTGCACCACCACAGCTCTGGTGCAGAGGATAGAATAATGCAATATTGCAGACTAACTCCTGACCAGCTTAAGGTTGACTCAGCCTTCCATCCTTCCCAGGTCTGTAAAAATGAGGACCCAGATTGTTGAGGGCAATATGTTGACTCTGTAAACTGCTTAGTAAAGGTAAAGGTAAAGGTTCCCCTCACATATATGTGCTAGTCGTTCCCAACTCTAGGGGGCGGTGCTCATCTCCGTTTGAAAGCTGAAGAGCCAGCGCTGTCCGAAGATGTCTCCGTGGTCATGTGGCCAGCATGACTAAATGCCAAAGGCACACAGAACCTTCCCACCAAAGGCGGTCCCTATTTTTTCTACTTGCATTTTTTACATGCTTTCGAACTGCTAGGTTGGCAGAAGCTGGGACAAGTAATGGGAGCTCACCCCGTTACGCGGCACCAGGGATTCGAACCGCTGAACTGCCGACCTTTCGATTGACAAGCTCAGCATCTTAGACACTGAGCAACCGCTTAGAGAGGGCTGTAAAGCACTGTGAAGCAATATATAAGTCTAAGTGCTATTGCTATTGTATATTTGACCTTATCAAACACTCTACAAATACTCTACTAGGATAAAATTATTCCTTGCATTCCTTCATCAATATTATCCCCATCCCATTTGATGCAGGCACGACTGTCTTTCTTGCCAAGCTTTTGACAGGTTTTCAATCCTTATACTTTGCAAAGCACTTAAAAAAATCTATCAGCCCTCCACACTCCAAGGAGCAGAAATTGAAAAGAGATGGAATTGACAACCAAATTTCTGACCAGATTCACAAAGTTGCAGTGAACCCCAACCTTCCCATCATACCAGAACCATTGTTCCATGAATACTAATAAGGAGTTTAAGTACAAAGTGTGTTAAGTGCAGGCTGGATTTCATCGTGACATCTGCTTTCCAGTGCCTTAGGCTAAAATGCTTCACAAATTCCCAAGCACAATGACAAATAATAATACTAGCTTGGAAGACAATTGTTTTGAACAGAGGGGAAGGGAGTGGGGGAGACAGAGAAATTCCTCGTTTCAGCGAAGTAAAAATAGAATGCTCATATGTTCTTGATAAATTTGGCATGGAGCTGAGATGTTGGTGTCTTGCAGGCAACCAAAACGTGTTTGCCAGCTTCATAAAGTCAGGCATTTTAAATTATTGTTGGAACTTTAATTATAAAGGAGAGCGATGAACTTTGTGTATACATGGGGGAAAAAAAACTGAAATGCAATAGGGATGGTTTGTTGGAAGCTTAAATTGAAATGTATCATCGGCAGCCTCCTTCCCTTCCCACCCCCCGCAAGATTATCACTATTACTACAGTATTATTACTACAACTGCAATATATCTTACTCAGTTCCCCTCTTTACCTTAGGAGGTTTCTATTATGTACTATTTCACAATGCCCAATTTTCAGCTAATGTAAGTCAAACATAGGCCAGGCAATTTCAGTGAAGTGCATTGATGGATATGTGATATTCAGTCCAAATGTTTCCATCTCATCACTTATTAATGCAGGTAGACTGTTCTTTGTTTTCCAAAGTAGAGACAAAATGTACTTGGAACAAACAGCTCCGTAACACAGAGGCAAAGCTGCTGGTGCTGTAACAGCAAATATTATAATACAGTATATCACTTTGCAAAAAAAAAATAAAAATAAAAAATGGAAGAACATTTAACACTCCTTCACCCCCAGTGCAGGTAAGTTAGCACCACAACACAATCAGAACAATGAAAATTCTACCTGCATTTATTATACCAATTGCCAGCACCTAGCTAATCTTGGCTGATACTGAAAAAGCTAAGCAGCTTCAGTCTTGGTTAGTATTTGGATGTGAGAACTGCAGGAAAAGGCCCTTTCCTGGACCGACAATCCCTAGTCATGGTCACTCATGCCCTAGTCACTTCCCTTCTTGACTATTGCAATGCGTTCTACATGGTGTAGAGTGTTTTGTTTATTGTTTTTAATTAATGGGGCTAAATTTATATATATATATTTTAACTGTATTTTAATATTTGTACTTGATGTTTTTACTTGGCTGTTCACCGCCCTGAGTCCTCAGGGAGAAGGGCGGTATACAAATTCAAAATAAAATAAAATAAATAAATAAATGGGGCTGCCCTTAAAGAGCATCCGGAAGCTCCAGTTGGTCCAAAATGCAGCAACCCACATGGTTTTGTGCAGACCTCGGTGGGCACATGTATCACCTGCGGGAACTGCATTGGTTGCCGATTTGCTTCCAGGTGCAATTCAATGAGCTGGTTGTCATCTTTAAAGCCCTTCATGGCTTGGGACCAGGTTATCTGAGGGACCATCTCTTGCCGGTCACATCTACCTGACCCATCAGAGCGGGGAGGCAGGGAATGTTGTGGGTCCCATCCCTGAGGGAGATACACCTGGTGGGACCCAGAAGAAGGGCCTTCTCTGTGGTGGCTCCCTCTCTCCGGAATATCATCCCCCCAGAGATTAGAATGATCTCCACTCTAACACTCTTCTGGAAGGTGCTGAAGACCTGGTTCTGCCAGCAAGCCTGGGGAACGCAGAGCGGGATGGAGCCCATTAAATGGCTCATGAGATGTGTTGTCGCTGGGGCAGGTTTTTTTATTATATTATATTATTTTATTAATTTATTATATGATTAGTCTTTTTTATTAGTTTTATTGTTTTATATGTGAGGTTCTTATATTCCTGTAAGGCGCCTTGAGTCACCATGTGCGAATAGGCAGCAATATAAATTTCAATCAATCAATAAAAACAAATAAATTAATAAATTTTAAAAATTTATTAAGTGCGAGAGGTAAATCTTTTAGATAACGTCAAAAAAAATTGTGCGGACAAGCCCATGTAGTTATCAAAAGTTGAACTAGGGTAGGACAAGAAGCAATGGGTGGAAACTAATCAAGGAGAGAAGCAACTTAGAACTAAAGAGAAAATTCCTGACAGTTAGAACAATTAATCAGTGGAACAACTTGCCTCCAGAAGTTGTGAATGCTCTAACACTGGAAGTTTTTAAGAAGATGTTGGATTTGTGTGAAGTGGAGTAGGGTTTCCTGCCTAAGCAGGGGGTTGGACTAGAAGACCTCCAAGGTCCCTTCCAACTCTGTTATTCTATTCTATTCTAACTCAACTTCACAGACATTCCCTTTTAAAGAAAGAAGTTATTAGCAGATGTTAGCCTCTGGCAGTTGTTGACCCCACCTGGAAGTTCAATACAGGCAGTCCTTGCCTTACCACCATTTGTTTAGTGATGGCTACAAAGTTACAATGGCAGCAAAGAAAGTGACTTTTGATTGGTCCCTGCATTTACAACCTTCAAAGCATCCCCAGGATCATGTGACCAAAATTCACATGTTTGCCAACCGACATATATTTATGATGGTTGCAATGTCCTAGGATCATGTGGCCGTCGTTTGTGACTTTCCCAACTGGCTTCCAACAAAGTCAATGAAGAAATAGCAATAGCACTTAGACTTATATCTGTTCTGCCCCAGCTATGGACCCCAAAGAACGCAGGGCGGCTTACAATGCGTTAAGCAATAGCCTTCATACTTTTGTATATTTATACAAAGTCCGCTTATTGCCCCCACAAACTGGGTCCTCATTTCACCTATCTTAGAAAGGATGGAAGGCTGAGTCAACCTTGAGCCTTGGAGAGATTCGAACCAGCAGTAAATTGCAGGCAGCTGTGTTAATAACAGGGTGCGTAAAATCAGGGGTTTTTTTCAAACAAAGGCTGTTAATTAACTTTTTTAACAGCCTGCAAGAATCCAAAGAATAAATAATCTTAATCTTACGATGGTTGGCAGAAAGCCCAGAAGCAATTTGCAGAGAACTAAGATCAAAGCACTAAGGAGAGTGAATGAAGTTGTTTCCTGCAAATTGCTTCAGTCGGCGTTCCTCCTTAAATAGGCTAAGGGAGTGGCCAATTAGCCCCAAGCCTTACTCTCAAGGAGATCTCCTCCTGAGGAGCCACTCCTGCCTTTTGGCAGCTCTGTGCGCCTGTGTATCGAGAAGAGGCTCCTTGTCCTCTTCACTTAAAGGAGCTTCTGGAGGTTCTGAAGGCCCTGGCTGAATCCCCGCCTCTGGCACCACATCTTCTCCAGCCTCATTGTCCAACTCGAGTGCCAGCTGCAGAGGCTGCTGGCGCAGCCCCACACCAGCCTCCTCGCTGTCTGAATCAGCCACCAGCTGCACAGGCCGCATACGGGCCACAACAATATCCCACTTCACAGTGCTTTGCATCCCTCTCTAAGCAGTTTACAGAGTTAGCCTGTCGCCCCCAACAATCTGGGTCTTCATTTTACCCACCTCGGAAGGATGGATGGCTGAGTTAACCTTGAGCCTGGTGAGATTCAAACCACCAAATTGCAGGCAGCCGGCAGGCAGCAGAAATAGCCTGCAGTACTGCATTCTAACCACTGTGCCACCACATCTCTTCAGAAAGCTGGATTTGTTTTTAACCACGGCAATGATCGCTTAACAATCATGGCAAAAAAAAATGGTCATAAAACAAGTGCAGCCCACTGAAAACCCACTTTGCTTAGCGGCAAACGTTATGATCCCGATTGTGGTTGTACGTTGAGGACTATCTGTGGAATTCAGCCTGGTTCGTAGCTTGGGAGACCATTGGCACATTCAAAGCGTTAGCATCGGGAAAGCATCATGCGTGTGTTAATGACTTCAGCAAGATTTGAAACTTTAAGTTTTTAATCTGCATTTATCCTTCTAACATACAAGGATATTTATTTATTTATTAAAATTTATATGCCACCCTTCTCCCAAAGGACTCGGGGCAGCTCACAACAATAAAATCACAATAAAACAGCAATAATAAATAAAATTAAAAGGTTTGATTAAAATCCCACAATTAATTAAAACTCCCAAAACAGAATCAGACAATTTGCTTAAAAAGCCATGTCTTCAGGTCTTTGTGGAAGGAACGGAGATCAGGGGCCGTCCAGAGCCCGGTGGGTAACTCGTTCCAGAGAGTCGGTGCAGCCACAGAGAACGTCCTCACCCTGGGTGCCGTCAGCCAACATTGTCTGGCCGACGGCACCCGAAGAAGGGCAGCCCTATGTGAGCGCACTGGGCAGTGGGAGGCCGGTAGGAGGTGATCCTGCAAATAACCCGGGCCCATGCCATTGTTGTGACTCCGACCCCCGAGCCCGTTTTATCGGAGGGAGAAGGCTCCGAAAGTGAAGGAGATGAGTTGGCCAGGCCTCCCTCTCCAGGACCCTCCTCTCTGGCAATGCCTCAGGTGTCTCCCGAAGGAGAAGAGATTGGCCAGGAGCCAGGTATCGCCGAGCAATCGCAGTTGGACAGTGACGGAGATAAGTCTTGGCTGGATCCATGCCAGCGTCGGAGAGACAAACGCACGCAGCAGAAAAGGAGGCGTGCCAGAGATTAAGCTGAGTCACTGGACCACACCCCACACCCCATAGGGAATAAAAGGGGGTGTGGTGGCCATTCAGGCTCTGTGACGGACAAAACTAAACAACTAGCGAGTCGCATTTTATCTCTGAAACTACGTTATCTGCCTGCCTTGGATTTAATATGGACTGGACTTGACAATTCTGTGGCTTTGTGTAGTTGTTTTGGTTTATCTGACGGAGGAGGAACACCTCCCTCTGTGAGTAAAGTTCTTGGCAAGCAGCTACTGGGTTGCTGCCAATCCTGTTATCGAAGGAATTTATTGTCTGCAAGTTTTATTTAACCCTTGGCTGACTGTTTGTGTGCGTGTGTGAGATGGGGACAGAACAGCCATGAAGGTATTTGGTATATGTGAATCCTTCAAATGCCTAATACATTCCAACGCTATTCTCCTCTTGCTCCGGGAAAGGTGCTTGAATATTCGGGGGGGGGGTTTACTTGTGGGTGGATGGACACAGAATGGCTTGTCTTGTCATTTGTGTGTGTGTATGTGTGTATATGTGCGTGCCTGTGCATGTGCTACTCCACATCTCTTCAGCCCCTCCTGCATGCCCAGAATATGACACTACGGTGCTAATAATACATTATCTGCCTATCCGTGTAAAATTTGGAGTGACATCTATCACCAGATGGAGGTTGAGAGGAAGGTGTTGGCCATGGGGAAAAATAAAGGTGGCAAAGAGGCAGAATGCTCGAAATATCTGGCTCTTTTAAAAAAAGTGGAATCTCTACTTGAGATTTTCCTTCTTCGAAAAAGAAATGTACTTACTGGCGGTCCTGTTTTTTGGATGTCATTTATAGCTTCCCTCCTTTTCTCGTGGAACATTCAAATCAGCTGAGATAATTAAAAATACACGCCAGCAATTGCAGAAAATCTGTAGAACTATGGTAACTAATCCCCCTTTTTTAAAAGAGAGAGAGAGAGAGAGAGAGAGAGAGAGAGAGAGAGAAAGAGAAAATTAATGACTGAATAACCTGGTAGGGAAAGAAGATGGTTTAAATTTTCCCCTTGTTTCTATTGCTGGATGACCTAGAGTGGAGAAACAGTGACAAAATGAGTTTTCCCATCTGTGACTATCACTGGACAATAGAATCAGCATTGGGGAAGGATAAATTTGGAGAATCTTGAATATATATCTTCAGGGGGGGAAAAAGTCTGCATTTATTTTTTTAAAAATTATTACGGTCCAAGTCTGGATTCGATTTTCACGCTCAGCCATAAATTTTTGGTATGTTTCAAGACTTGTCACATTTGGTGACCTCTGAATTCCTGCAGAAAAACCTTGACTGCGCAGGGTTTCTCTGCAGGATAGACGAAAAGTGCCTTTTTTTCCTCATTCTTTTATTAAAATAGGGGCCTAAATATCTCTTAATAAAACTTTATCACTTCCTAAATAGTTCCTTGGGCTCCATCTATTCCCCTCCCCCCCCAAAGTCAAAGAGCTCAGCCCACCAAGTCTAATCATCAGAAGCAACCCATAAAATCAGGTGCCCAACCTTGGCAACTTTAAGACTTGTGGATCTCAACTCCCAGAATTTCCCAATCAGCAAGCTGAAGTTCACAGGTCTTAAAGTTATCAGGTTTGGACACCCTGCTGTACATAAATACACCCTCCCTAGTCTGTCTGTCTTTCTTTCTTTCTTTCTTTCTTTCTTTCTTTCTTTCTTTCTTTCTTTCTTTCTTTCTTTCTTTCCTTTCTTTCTTTCTTTCTTTCCTTTCTTCCTTCCTTCCTTCCTTCCTTCCTTCCTTCCTTCCTTCCTTCTTTCCTTCTTCTTTCCTTCTTCCTTCCTTCCTCCCTCCCTCCCTCCTTTCTTTCCTTTCTTTTTCTTTCTTTTTCTTTCTTTTTCTTTCTTGTTTGTCTTGTCTCTCTCTCTCCTTTCTTTCTTTCTTTCTTTCTTTCTTTCTTTCTTTCTTTCTTTCCTTCCCCCCTCCCTCCCTCCCTCCTCTTGAAAATTTAGTGGAATCCCATCAGATGCTCACTTAACTGTTGATGAATTTCTAGAGATCCCCAGGGATTCTTGCTAGCCTGTCCATTGGGGATATTGGCTTGATCTGATTCCTCGGATGTAGACAATTATTTCCTTGCACATGTTTTACTTGAATAGACATTATTCAAATAAGGGGGTTCAAACATCTGCTATCCCCCGGTAAACATAAACTCTGCATATTACTTAATTTTGTCTGCTTCTCAGGCTGAGCACTCCTCTACAGTTAGACTAATTTAATTGCTACAAATTCCAGAAGAGGAGAAGCCCACAAAACCCCCTGAGAAATCTCTGGGTGGTAGAAATATTTTTTTTTCTTGATGCTAGATCTATGTGGTGTTCGCAGTAATGGACTTCTATATATTTCATGTCCTGTTAGCCAATAGTTATTTCTCCATTAAGCACAATCATGACCCATGCATAGTTTATAAACGATGCTGTTGTCCTTGAAGAGAGATCAGACTGTACAAGGTAAAAATAGATGACAGCCACACGGCATCTTGGCTGTAACTCACCCTTAGAGATCTTCTTAAAATGCAAAGCTTGAGCACTGATGATTTATAAATGGAACCCAGCACTCATGCTAAAACACTGTATGTCTTTGTGTGTATCTGTATGCACTGTTCAATCTCTGGGGTTAATAGGCTGGAGATGGCTAGATAATAACTATTCATTTCTAATGGGAACAAGTTTCCAAGGACATTTTTTTTTTATCATTGCGACTGTCCAAATAACTAAAATTTACAGGAAGAGGATGTCCAGCAAATGTTTTCTAATACAGGTTGTCCTTGACTTACAACAGTTCATTTAATGACTGTTTCAACATTACAATGGAACTGAAAAAAAGTGACTTACGACCGTTTCCCCACTTACGACCATTGAAGCATCACCTTGCTCACATCATCCAAATTCAGACCCTTGGCAACTGACTCATATTTATGATGGTTGCAGTGTTATGGGATCAGCTTTTGCAATCTTCTTGACAAGCAAAATCAACGGGGAAGCCAGATTCACTTAACAACTGTGTTACTAACACTGATGGCCATTCACTTAACAATGATGGCCATAAAAAAGTTCATAAAATGCGGCAAAGCTCAGTTAACAAATGATACACGTTGCAACATAAACGTTGGGTTCCATTGTGATCATAACTCAAGGACTATCTGTAGTTTTAAATATGACTTGGGTTAACAACAATAATAACAACCAACTTCACAAATTTATCACAGAAAATTCAGTTTTGATTTTCCTTTCTGGGCAGGGATGCATGACTTTTAGAGGTGGACCTACAAATCATATATTAAGAATTATTCTCCAAAATCTAGAGCAGGTTGAAGACTAAAGGAATGTTACCATTTGATTGGAAGTCTACTGATGTATCCCAACACTTCCTACTTTATTATTATTATTATTATTAATTATTATTATTATTATTATTATTATTAGTTAATCTTTAGTGAGATTCACAGCCTTTGAGGCTGGTTGTTGTTGTTGTTGTTGTTGTTGTTGTTGTTGTTGTTGTTGTTAAAATTTTTATACTGCCCTTCTCCTGAAGGACTCAGGGCGGTGCACAGCCAAAAAAATAAAACCAACAAATATATAAAAGTTAAAAAACAGTTTAAAAAACATATTAAATAATCTGGCCGCCACGTGTTAAAAACAGAAAATTTAAAATATACTACCCCATCAGTCCAAGCTAGGGGATATAAATAGCCAGGTTTTCAATTCACGGCGGTAGGTGCGAAGGCCAACCGGAGCCCCAAGGGAAGTTGATTCCAAAGGGTGGGGGCCCTCACAGAGAAAGCTCTACTCCTGGGGGTCGCCAGCCAACATTAGCTAGATTTCCTTTCAATATTGTTCAGGAGGGCAATTCTTTTGAATCTGCTTTGCATCATTCCTTGGAAAGTTCATGCAGCCTTATTAATTCAATTTTTAATTACATTTTTAAATTCACGGAAAGGATTTGACCTTTTTTCTCTCGACTGAATGGGCCAATTGAAGAAAATAAACAGAGTTCATCTCTTTTAAACGAAGCAGTACGCTGCAGGAAATCAAAGCTTCCAAATCAAAGCTTTTCTTTAAATCAGATCCCTTCGATAAACCAGACTGAAGCAGTGCTTCGAATCAGATTTCAGTCAATGCAATATGTTGTTTGACAATTCCTTTTCCTTTGATTCTACAAAAAAAAAAAAAACCAATTAGCTGTAAATGTTTAGGATGTAGGAGATGACCAGAGGGAGGGGTCAAATGTGTCATCAGTCTTGACTCCCTTCATGCTCACAAGAGAGCTAAATCCACCTTGAATTTCATGGACACTTATCTACCGCCAATTTGCTTTAACCATTAGTAATTCAGTTTCTTGTAGAGAGTCTTAGAATGGAATAAACCTGAATTCATTTAAACCACCTTGACTCCTGATTTCCTGTGAATGAAAACATCTCCAAGGTTTTGAGGTATATCACCTAGTATACAGCATCTCAGTGCTCCTGTGTTCCTCCATGTTCTTTTTCAGCATTCTATGTTTTAGACTGTAAGGTAGCTTTTAAGGTTCTGTAATTTTTTGGACAAATGGCTCTGGAATTTTACCAGTCTATATAGAACAACCCCAATGTAGACAATGTGAAGTAAATGTTTGAGGGGGAAAAAAACCACCTTAATAAAAAAAACAGCATTATTTCTTATTTCACAACATAGATAAGTTTTGCCGAACATTTTAGGCATCAAGTGTCGAAATGGGAGTGCGTGCATGGATGCCAGAGTGCCGGAAACTGGAAGAGCAGATGATATTCCGGTTTCTGGCATGCATATGTGCACCAGCCACCTGGTCTTCTACTTTCTACTGTCTGATGTACATGTGCCGGCTCTGCCTGTCCTTTCGAGAGTCTTTGCACCTCCCTGCCCACCCACCCCAGTCCCCATCGGGGTGGCGGGACATCCCCACCAATGACTGATGGAGAGGGAGAGAAAGTTGGGTGGGGAATGCTGCCTCCCTCCACTGGAAAGCCAGAGTGCCTTCCTGGCCTTCCTGGCCTCAGAGGGAAGGGGTGTTGGCATTCCCTGGGCTCATGTTGGGGGGCCAGTAGGCAGGAGAGCTTTGCTCCAACTCTGGCCAGGATGAAGCGCCCCCCAGCCTGCCACTGAGAACAAGCTAAGCACAGTCCCCATTTCCCAGCTGGCATGCCTCTTATCCCTCGGTGGCGCCTTCCCGCTTCCTGGCTGGCACGCCTCTTACCCTGCGGCAGCACCTTCCCACTTCCTGGCCAGTGCACCTCTTACCCCTTGGCGGCATCTCCATGTGTGAGGAGCTGTACTCTCCTCCGGCCCTCCCAGGGCAGCTCAACTCCCCAATGATGGCTCCTCCTCCTTTTCAACCTGCCTGCTCCAGGATCCTGACTGGAAGTGGCAGTGTGAGAACCTCTGCCGACCCCTCACCTCTCACAGCAGCAGGAGCAGCAGGCAGGGCAGCCGCCCCACCCCAGCCAGCAAAAACTCCCCACTGCCCCGGGCATCCGAGATGACCAGATGCTCCAGACTGCAGACGCAGGTCAGTGCCATGGGCTGGAGGGCTGGGGCCATGCAAGAAGCCCGCTCAGGCAGGGAGGGAGGGAAGCCCCAGCCCTCCTGTCCTGGATGGCAGCTGTGTTCCCCTTGCTCTTTTGGGTTCCAGTGCACTGGCAACCTGGTGTTCATGCACGTGGGAGTGCCGGAAACTGAAAGAGCAGCCACCCGATGCGCATGCGCATGTCAGGAAGATGATCTTCCCATTTCCAGTGCACGCATACACACTGGTTAACTGGTCTTCGCACATGCATGCTCTCTAGAAACCGGAAGATCAGGTGGCCGGCGTGTGTGCCAGAAACTGGAAAATCATCTTTCTGGCTCGTGCATGCGCACTGGGCAGCTGCTCTTTTGGTTTCTGGCTCTCCCACATGTGTGAAGACCAGCTGGATGGCGTGCCAGAACCTGGAAGAGCAATGGGCAATAGCTCGCATGCCCAGAGAGATGACACTGCATGCCACTTCCGGTACTCATGCTATAAGTTCGCCATCATGGACATAGATGTTTGCATTTCTTGGACCCCAATTTGTGCACCATCTAGAATTAGAACAGGATGCTCTCTCATGTATTCCCAATCCTTTACATTCCACAGGCCCTACTTGTTGGTTTCTAGAAGAGCCAGCACTGTAGAAGGTAACTTTTGAAATTTCAGTACCATATATATTATTTTACTTGACAATCTCACATATACAGAATTATATAACGTTGATATGGTTAGAACAAGCAATTAATTAGATTAAAAATGCATTCCCTATTGACAAGTTCTGACGTTTCATACCTACCACCAGAAGGAAGATAAGATAGAAAATGGTCAAGGATAGAGAGATCCCTTCAAAAATATTAATATAGGAGCTTGGAAATATAACCTCAAATCCTTGTTTATCAACTTTTCTTTTTAAGTGCCCATGAAAATATGTCCTCAGTTGCATTTTTTGCTTTTCTCTCCTTATGGAATTAGTTCACTTTCCTACTCTGGGTATCTAGGGGAAGAATAGACAGAAAAGTGAAATGAAAGGGATCTCTATTTTCAGAGCCAAGATGAAAAGCAATGCAAGCTTAGTAATTTCAAATACATGATCTAACCAAGCTTCTTTGTTACCTGAATTCTGATGTAGCTGAGTTAAACAACTACTATAACTACCCCAGACCAATAATCTTATCTCTACAAAAGCCCAAAATGTAACTTTAGTGGCCAATTTTTTCATCCATCCATCCATCCAATCATTTATCTAGCCATCCATCCATCCATCCACCCTGCCAGCCAGCTGGCCAGCCACCTGTACATACATACATACATACATACATCAGCCACCAGCCTGCCTGCCTGCCTGCCTGCCTGCCTTCTGTCCATCCATCTGTCCATCCATCCAACATCCATCCAGCCATCCATGTATCCATCCATCCATCCACCCATCTATTCATCTATCCATCTATCTAATCTTTATTGTGATCAATGCCCAGTCAAAAACATAAAACATATGTGAGAATGGGAGTGGCCTTTGGAGATAGAGTAACTGTAGCCAGGTCAACTAGTATATAAGAGGCAGCTTAGTCTGCAATAGGAATGTGGGCATGACAAATGTCTTAGGAGGACCCTCCCTAGTCTGTAAAGAGGAAGGGGTAGTAATGTACTTTCAGATTTACAAAATTCAGTTAATGTAACCTTACCACGAAATAGTGGTAGTTCATTAGTCCTTCTTGTCTGGCACTATTTTGCCAGGCTAACAGGCAAATATCTAAACAAAAAATACAAAGCAAAAAGCACAATTCCAATGTAACTTTTTAAATGTTGCATGACATGGCAAGATATTATTAAATTATATATATATTTATAATTATATTTATATATAATTATAGAAAGTATAGCATAGCAAAACTATAACCCTAATATTTAGTGTCTAAAATACATAATATTATTAAAATTATAAAACTGGACTCTCTACGTGGGGCTCCCCCTGGGGTGCACCCGGAGGCTCCAGCTGGTCCAGAACGCGGCCGCGCGGGGGATTATGGGGGCGACGAGGTGCTCCCATGTGACACCTCTCCTGCGCGAGCTGCACTGGCTCCCGGTGGTCTTCCGGGTGCGCTTCAAGGTGTTGGTGACCACCTTTAAAGAGCTCCATGGCTCAGGGCTGGGGTATTTACGAGACCGCCTTCTGCCACCAATAGCCTCCCACCGGCCAGTACGCTTGCACAGAGTGGGCCTCCTCAGGGTGCCGTCTGCCAGACAATGTCGGCTGGTGACCCCCAGGGGGAGAGCCTTCTCTGTGGCGGCGCCCACCCTCTGGAACAACCTCCCCCCAGAGATATGTACAATAACAGACCTCCGGATTTTTTGTCGGGCCCTGAAAACCCATTTATTTCAACTAGCTGGGCTGGCTTGAGTTAAATTTTAAACTGATTTTAAATTGGAATTGTTTTAATTACGGCCAAAATATTTAATTATTTTAAACAGTTTTTAGATTTTGTATGTCTTGTTTTTACTTTGGCTGTTCACCGCCCTGAGTCCTATATTGGAGAAGGGCGGTATAGAAATTTAAATAAATAAATAAATAAATAAATAAATAAATAAATAAATAAATAAATAAATAAATAAATAATTAATAGACAGGATCCAAAGAGATAAAGTCATAAATTCACTGCCTGCGTCTACACAGCAATAAAGTCCATTGCCATGAGTTAGTCAGTGCCTTTATAACAATCAATGGCCAAGAACAATCAAATGGAATTGTAATAAAGGAGGACCAGTCAGCTCAAGAAATGTCAATAGTAACCGCTGACACATAGGTTTGTAAGAAGTAGTCAATGTATGTACACTAAATGAAGTATCAGGTTCCTGAGGAATGTCCTGATTTATTCTGAGATGTTGGCAGAAATCATTAATGTGAAGCATTTGTCATGGTCCAGTTTACTGATGAGGTTCTACTTTTGGTCTCTAAGACTATCTTTCCTAGGCTGTTTCTCTTCTTGGCCAATTCTTTTCTGTTCTCTTCGAATTTATATACATTGTAAACAGGGGTGGGGTTCAAAAAGCTCAGCAACAGGTTCATTGCTCCATTGCTGGGTGGGCATGGCCATGTTGGGCGTGGCCTAGTCGGCCTCCTGCACCATGGAAGGAAGCCCACTTTTTGCCTTCCCCAGGCTTCAGAGGCTTTAATGGAGCCTCCAGGAGGGTGAAAATGGCCACCTCTGGCCTTCCAGAGGCTCTCCAGAGGCCAGAAATGGCCCATTTCCGGCCTTCCAGAACTTCTGGGAGTCCCATTTTTCACCCTCCCAGAGCCTCCATGCGAGGCTCCATATCCAAAATGGACTATGTGGAGACTCCTGGGAGGGGCGCGGAGGGGAGGGGTAGGCAGGGCCAGCCAGGCATGGGATTTGGGGGTTCGCCAAACTGGGCAGAGTCCTAGCTAGAAGATTGCCCAAACCCGTGCAAACCCCCAGCAGCCCACCCCCGATTGTAAAGAAGAAAAAGGTGGGACAGCTTCTTCCATTGGCTCAACCATCTTCTGGTTAGCAGGTAGGGACTCGATGCAAAAGTTAAATAAAAGGGCAGTAGAAACAGTGTTAAGGAAATAGAGTTGGTGGTCACTTCCAAAAGCAAGCATTGTGAAAGGAATCTTGTCAATATCTTCTCCAACCCTAGACTCATTTTACAAGTTGTTCCTTGTTAGACTAATGGCAGGCAAATGGAGAAAATTATGGGTCGACTGAATCTACATTTTTACCAATAGAAAAAGATTTCCATTATATATTCGAGTTCTTAAAGGAATATTTTGAGTTTAAAGGAGTGAAAAACGTGCCATTAAGGGTGAAATTCAGCCGGTTCTATCCAGATCGCCCGATCCCATAAGGCCAACAGTGGGAAGCCCCGCCCACCCATGCGGACATCATGACGTCCCTTTTTTTACAGCCTCTGTGCACGTGCGCATACATTTGCGAACCGATAGGGAAGGTAAGTGAATTTCACCCCTGGTGCCATTATATAGTCACATAGACCAGGGGTGTCAAACTTAAGGCCCACAGGCAAATTCGGCCCACGGGGTGCTTAGATCTCGTCTGTGGGGTCATCCTGGAAACAGCAAAGGACTGACCCATTGAACCTCTGCCAGTGAAAACAGAGCTCGGGAGAGCCACTTGTGGTCCTCCCAAGCTCCATTTTCACTGGCAGAAGGTTGCAGGAGGCCGTCACAGCTGAAAATGAAGCTTGGGAGCCTGTTTTTGCTAGCAGAGTGCTCGGGCCACCACAGGTGCCCCCTGACATAAGTGATGTCAAGTGGCCACATTCACCCTGACCACACCCACCTCGGCTCCCTGAGGTCAAACACATCCCTCAATGAAATCGAGTTTGACATCCCCGGCATAAACAATCTTCTCTGATCAGAAAGAAAAACCAAACCATCTAAAATGTAACCTCTGATACTAACAGAGTAGGTAAGGTATTTTTGAATTAGGGACACATTAAGCATTTTGATGAAAAAATATACTCCACATAGTAAGTCCTATGGGAGAGTTGCCAATTCATATAGTGGTTCCCACAATATTGTTCCTTTAGCACTTTGGTCTCCTGTCCAACTTTTGTCATTTCTGCAAATCAATGCAGTGAACTGAAGATGCTTTGCTTTGCACTGTAGAGTTGCCAGCTTCCTATTTATTTATGTATTTATTTATTATTGAAAGATATTGCAACCATTTAAATATGAGCCAGCAGTGTGCAGCAGCTGCCAAAAAAGCCAACACAGTTCTGGGCTGCATAAACAGAGGGATAGAATCAAGATCACGTGAAGTGTTAATACCACTTTATAATGCCTTAGTAAGGCCACACTTGGAATACTGCATCCAGTTTTGGTCACCACGATGTAAAAAAGATGTTGAGACTCTAGAAAGAGTGCAGAGAAGAGCAACAAAGATGATTAGGGGACTGGAGGCAAAAACTTATGAAGAACGGTTGCAGGAACTGGGTATGTCTAGTTTAATGAAAAGAAGGACTAGGGGAGACATGATAGCATGTTCCAATATCTCAGGGCTGTCACAAAGAAGAGGGGAGTCAAGCTATTCTCCAAAGCACCTGAGGGTAGAACAAGAAGCAATGTGTGGAAACTAATCAAGGAGAGAAGCAACTTAGAACTAAGGAGAAATTTCCTGACAGTTAGAACAATTAATCAATGGAGCGGCTTGCCTCCAGAAGTTCTGAATGCTCCAACACTGGAAATTTTTAAGAAGAGATTAGATAACCATTTGTCTGAAGTGGTGTAGGATTTCCTGCCTGGGCAGGGTGTTGGACTAGAAGACCTCCAAAGTCCCTTCCAACTCTGTTTTTCTGTTCTGTTCTGTTCTGTTCTGTTCTGTTCTATTATTATTTTTAAGCAGTGAGGAAGGCAGGCACAGAAGAGGGATCTGGAGCGCTATTGGGCACATCGCTTAGGTCTGGGCTAAAGCTTCATAGGGTCTGGTGAACACAGATTACCCTTAGGAGAGTCAACTGACTCAATCTTCTGGCCAGGATGCACTTCAAAGTAAACCCAGCTTGCACATTTGCAATGACTATTTAATGCCAGATAAAGCGCTAGGATAGATTGCCAAGAGAATGCTGCTAAAATCTTTTCTTAGTGCCTTCTAATATTGAAGGAGGGGAAGGGAGGAATTTTTGGCACCTGTCTAGAGAAATGACATTGCCCAACTCGTCTCTGAAATTCTATCCGACCCGAAGTTCTAGATCCATCCAATCTCCCAGGAGAGAACAATGCTGAGTGGGTTTCTGATCAGGATGCCAGCTTGCAATCTGAGATGGAAGTGCTTGTCACGTGTTCCCCTAAAGTGCCAGGCAACATTTTTTACAGCTCCAGAGGCGCACGTGTGTGCACACACACATCTACACACACAGAGAGAGTGGCGGCAATTATAGCTATGCGATACAGATTATCCCAGCTTTACAAATTTCAATGGAAGGCCAATTGTGGGCAGGAATAAAATATTTCTGTAATAAAGCCCCCCCAAACATTGGGCTGTTTAAACTGTTGCCAATTTTTATAACAATTTCCATCTTAAGCTGGCTCAATGCATATTTAATGAATTTTTTTTCCTATATATACATAAAACCTTTAACAGCCCTCGATTCCTTTCAAGTGGTAAATGAGTCTGCAGTTTGAAGGAAGCAGAGGCATTCACACTGTATTGGTTACTTAAGGAGCAGAAATTATTCTTTTTTCCATTTTTTCCCTCCTTAAGTAACTTTGCAGGGAAGTAACAGCAAGCCAGGTCTACAGCAATAAAGAGGGTGAAACATGCATGTGTGCCAACTCCGTTTCATACAAGCTAGCCAGAGGCTTGTTCATCCTTTCCATAATGTTTAACGACTGGAAGTTCCGAGCAATCTATTAAAATTTCTGGAAAAGAGGTTAGGTAGGAGACAATAATGCACAATAAAGGACCATCAATGCTTCCCCACACCCTGGGCCCCCAAAGATGGGAGGCTAGTTTTGAAATCATTCTGTTTTACGAGCACCAAACTGCTTTCCTCGTACAACACCCCAGGGTCTTTAAGCCATTATTAGATGCTGAAGTTGCTTGCAAAAAAAGCACATCTGGAAGAAGATACAGATGGTAGGCCAGGCTTTCCAGTGACTTAAATGTCTTCGTTTAATAGCAAGCTCAGGTGGTGAATGACCCTTGGGAGGAAGCCAGATAAGAGCTGCTGAGCCCTGAGAAAAATAAAGAGGGTAAGGAGAACCATGAAGAGAACCAATGTGCGACACCCACTGGCACGTGATTTATTGAGTTTTTCAACCCCAGTAGGGCAACCATGGATAAATCCAAGAAAAGAAAAGTTTCAGAAGAAAACAGAATGTTTAATTCAACTACATATGCTAGTTTTGTGGCCGCTCAAGAAATAGTCAGCCATGGGAAGGATTTTGTGGCTCCCAGTGTTTTTTTTGTCTGTGGGAAACGGGCCCAAATGGGTCTTCTGAAACTTTTCTTTTCTTTGATTTATCGATAGTTGCCCTACTGGGGTTGAAAAGTTCAATAAATCACATGCCGGTGGGTGTCACACATTGGCGGTTGTGACACATATTTTGAGTGGCAGGGAGCCACAGCAGAGGGGTGAAAGAGCCACATGTGGCTCCAGAGCTGCAGGATGCTGACCCCTGGACTAAGTGGTTCAGTGGCTAAGACACTGAGCTTGTCGATCAGAAAAGTCGGCAGTTCGGCAGTTCAAATCCCTAGTACAGGTCTCCTGCATGAGCAGGGGGTTGGACTAGATTATTATTATTATTATTATTGTTGTTGTTGTTGTTGTTGTTGTTGTTGTTGTTGTTGTTGTTTAGACTTCTATGCCACTTCATAGTGCTTTACAGCCCTCTCTAAGCGGTTTACAAAGTTAGCATATTGCATTAGCATTAGCATATTGCCCCCAACAATCTGGGTCCTCATTTTACCCACCTCAGAAGGATGGAAGGCTGAGTCAACCTTGAGCCGGTGAGATTTGATCTGCTGATCTGCTGAACTAGCAGTCAGATGAAGTAGCTGCAGTACTGCACTCTAACCACTGCGCCACCTCGGCTCAGTAGTCTCTTCCAACTCTCTAACTGTTACTCATAAGTTTGCAGAAGAATGTCCCTCTGTGTCTTGTATATACTTAGACCTGCCTGCATAAGTCTCCTCCCCTTCCTCCCAAAATGGCCCTGGGAAGATTCTGCATTTTCAGTAACTTATTAAGTTGAAAATAATAATAAGAGCCATAGTAATACAGTGGTCAGAAGGCAGTATTGCAGGCTAATTCTGACAACTGTCAGCAATTCAGTCCTGACCGGCTCAAGCTTGACTCAGCCTTCCATCCTTCTGAAGTCAGAAAAATTAGGAGTCAGGTTGTTCGGGGGAATATGCTGACTGCTTAGTGAGGGTTGTAAAACACTATGAAGCAGTATATAAGTTAATTGATTATAGCAATATAACTATAATATTGCTATAATCAATTAAGAAAGAGATACATTTGCAATTTCCATTCTTTTTTTTACCCCAGGGGGGTATGATGGCTCAGCAGTTAAAGATGATGAGGTCAACTGGAAAGCTGACAGCCTGGGTTCGAGACCCAAGTTCCATCCAATGGGGTGAGCTGCCATTCCTGCCCCAGTTTCAACCCACCTAGCTGTTCAAAAGCATGCAAATGTGAATAGATAAATAGGTATCACTTCGGTGAGAAGATAACAATGCTCTATGTGCCTCAGTATATAGTCATGATGGCCACATGATCACAGAAGTATCTTCAGACAATGCCTGACCGAGGCCACCTTGGATGTTTCAGTGCTGCCACAATGGTGCTGCGGGATAGGGAGGGGGGGAATAGAAATAAATGGGGTTTTGTAGCCAAAACAAAATAGTTTCTCCTGTGAACCAAGGACATTCCCACAGGTGGCTGAAGAGAGGAGGAGTGAAGTTTCCAAGCAACCGGACAATACCTTGATTGGACCATGTGACTGATTGTTTGGGAAAAGGGGGGAAACTTTTACTTTTAATTAGGTGGAAACCACCAGAATCTTTAGAGTCAGTTTTCAACAGCCTGTGCCAATATGATATATCCAATAAACTTGTTCTTTGAGGAAACTGCTTGCCTCAGAATTCTGCTTGTTATGGGTGTATTACTTGGAACCCAGACATTTGGCTCCCTCAGCTAGGAAACAGAGATGAGCACCGCTCCCTAGAATCAGACACAACTAAACAGGGGAAACCTTTATCTGATTTTTATCCTACATAAAGGTAAAGGTTCCCCTCACACATACGTGCTAGTCGTTCCCGAATCTAGGGGGCGTTGTTATCTCCGTTTCAAAGCTGAAGAGCCACTGCTGTCCGAAGACGTCTCTGTGGTCATGTGGCCGGCATGACTAAACACCAAAGGCGCACAGAACGCTGTTACCTTCCCACCAAAGGTGGTCCCTATTTTTCTACTTGCATTTTTAAGTGCTTTCGAACTGCTAGGTTGGCAGAAGCTGGGACAAGTAACGGGAGCTCACTCCGTTACACAGCACTAGGGATTCAAACCGCTGAACTTCCGACCTTTCGATCGACAAGCTCAGTGTCTTAGCCACTGAGCCACCACGTCCCCACTTATCTTACATGCTTATCCTACATACAAGCCCCCATTTCTTGTTGACAAGAACCTGTGGAAGCAGAATGAGTCCTCCCACCTTCAACCCCCACCCTGCAGGCAACACAGCGATTTGATGAATTATAATCAGTTTCTCAGTAAGATTCATTTAACTTCGACTCATTCTTTGGATGCTCTCTGTCTTTAACATCCTGGTAGAAGCAATTATTATCCAGCACTGCAGGCTTTTATTAGATGTTTGGAGGTCCCCACCTTTCATGTTTCTTTATTAGTTTTCATAAATTGCTATGTAAATTCCATGACAGCAAATGCAATGATCTTGGCAGATGGAGGAGAAAGCAAGAGGTGATAATGATGCTTTTCCCCCAATTATTTTTATTTGGTGATTCAATTCGGGGTGTCGCTCTTAATAACATTTTCCTTGATGCACCTTCTAGTCCAATATTTGCTTATTAATGGCTACGCTTCAGGCTGCCTCTTTATCCTCAGAGTCAAAACTTCCATTCTGCTTCCTTTTGTCCCCAAAAAGGTTTGGATCTGCCCACAATCCATGGCTACAATTTCCGACGCATTGCCTGTTGAGTTCGTGCCATTTCTTACTCATTCGAGCATATTGGCAGCTGGTCAAGCTTGCTGTCAGGGGTCTGCGGAGAAGCCAAACAGAACCAGGATTCCTGCTGAAATGCACAGTCGCGCAGTCCCTATGCCGGCTCACTATTGGAATGAACTGCTATGTTAATGGCAAAGGCAGTGGTCACATTACTTCATCGTGCAAGCTGTTTGTTGTAAAGAGCATAAAGCAATGGGGCAGGGGACAGAGATACCCCCTGATTCTTCTGATCTCTGTAATTACTAGTCAGGTGCCAACAAGCCTCTCTAATGTTATTTTTGCCAGTAGGTTAAGCAGGGGCGTGCATACAAAGCTTTCAGATTAGAATGAATCATTGTTCGTTTTTTCTAAAGGCCTTTATTTTATATTATACGCACTGGACTTTATCCCAACAGGTCATTGGCATAGAAAAAAAAAACAGAAGCCAGCTTAGAGCTATGGTTATACTGCTTGGTAGTTTCCAATGGCTATTTTATGATTACAGGGGCAAAGCTACCTTTTCTGAGTGTTTTGAAAAGGCTTTTCATGTTGAGCCTTATCCAAAATCAAGATGCACGCTACAACATCACCTCCGCCAATAAGCTGTGTCACAACTGATGCGAAAGCAGGTATAATACTTCTACTTTATGACACTAAATTTGATTTAATAATTTATTGTCATTGTACGTATATACCAGAGGTGGGTTTCAGCAGGTTCTGACCAGTTCTGGAGAACCGGTAGTAGAAATTTTGAGTAGTTCGGAGAACCGGTAGTAAAAATTCTGACTGGCCCTGCCCCCCATCTATTCTCTGCCTCCCAAGTCCCAGCTGATCAGGAGGAAATGGGGATTTTGCAGTAATCTTCCCCTGGAGTGGGGAGGGAATGGAGATTTTACAGTATCCTTCCCCTGGAATGGGGTGGGAATGGAGGTTTTATGGTATCCTTCCCCTGCCACGCCCACCAAGCCACACCCCCAGAACCGGTAGTAAAAAATTTTGAAACCCACCACTGGTATATACGCAGTATAACCATACAACGAAATTTACATAACACTCAAAGACCAAGCCCAACACACATGACACTGTCTCACCTTAGCAACAGAAATTTTGGGCCTAACTGGGGTTGCAAGCCAAGGGCTGCCCGTACTTACTTTAAAGAGAACTGAACGCAATACATAGGATTGCATTTAGAATCAATGCATAGGATTGCATCCAGAATCCAATATGCAGGATTCTAGATCTGCCATTTGTCAGAAATGGTATAGGGTTTCCTGCTTGGGCGGGAGGTTGGACTAGATGACCTACAAGGTCCCTTCCAACTCTGTTAATCTGTAATCTGTAATAGATCAAAGATTAGTCATAAAAATTTGATGTCCATCACCCATCACCCACCCATGGCTTGGTGGGCGTGGCAGGGGAAGGATACTGCAATATCTCCATTCCCTCCCCACTCCATGGGAAGGATACTGCAAAATCCCCATTCCCACCCCACTCCTGGGGAAAGGATACTGCAAAATCCCCATTCCCTCCCCACTAACCTGCTTTCCAGCTCCGTTCTCCTGTGCAGGGCAACAAAAGAAGACCCAGCCAATCACCTGGGAGGCAGCAATAAACCGACCACGATCAGCTGGGAGGCTGGGAGGCAGCAAATAGATCGATTGGATGCCCCAGCCTTACAGGCTATGCCTCCCTGCAGCTCCCTGGGAGCCAATACAGGGTTCATGGGGACTTCTGGAAGGGGCGGGGTGGATGGGGCCAGCCAGAGGTTCTCCGAACTAATCAAAATTTCTGCTACCAGTTCTCCAGAACCAGTCCAAACCAGCTGAATACCACCTCTGGGGAAGATCTTATATTGTACACTTTGTGTATGGCCACCAGATAAATTTAGTAAATCAATATTTACTTTAGTATGTAGTCATACAGTTATGAATTCTCTTTAAACATTGTCAGTGCTGGGTAACAATAGAAACAGTATATTGAGATGTTTAAAGACCTCAACATTTTCTCAAATTTGAGATGGTAGCATCATTTTAACTGAAGAATCTGGAGGAACATAATCTCCAAATTCAGACACGAAGAAAGCAATTGACTTAAAGATTGGAAATCAAGATTAGGCGGTTCCATTTAACAACAATGTCTCTTAATCTCACAACCTATCAGTGGTAGGTTGCCCCCGGTTCGCACCGGTTCTATAGAACCGGTAGTAAAACTGGTGGGAGGCTCTGCCCACCAACCCCGACGTCATCAGAACGCTTCTGCGCATGCACGGCCCTGTTGCGAACCAGTAGTAAAGGTAAGTAGAACCCCACCCATGCAATCTATCGTTATTAAATGGAACCTCCAAAATCAGAACAATGACTTGTGAATCACCTTTTCCACTTCTTTCTTAGTTAGAAGTACTGTGTGTTTGCAACACAAAGGGGGAAAAAAACTGTTATTCTTTGATAGTACAGTGGTTTAATGCACCCTATTATTAACACAGCTGCCTGCAATTTCTGCTGGTTCGAATCTCTCGAAGGCTCAAGGTTGACTCAGCCTTCCATCCTTTCTAAGGTAGGTGAAATGAGGACCCAGTTTGTGGGGGCAATAAGCTGACTTTGTATAAATATACAAAAGGATGAAGGCTATTGCTTAACGCATTGTAAGCCGCCCTGAGTCTCCGGAGAAGGGCAGCATATAAATCAAATAAAAAAAAAAAAATGCACCATAGCTATTCCATTGTTAACATGGGGCATGTGTGTTACCTGTTTCACAAGGCAACTTCAAACAGATGCTTTATATGAACCATTAAAGTAAAGGATTCTTTTTGACAGATTTCCACAGTCCTCGCAGTCGTTTAGTTTTGAAAAACCCTAAAGCAAAACTTGAGGGCAGAAACCCCCTCCTAAAATTTATATTTAGAGATAAATTGTTTCTGACCTGATTTTTGCACGCACACATACACACACTAAACAATCCAATAAAAGAAAAATGCCTAAGCAGCAACACTCAAGCTAATGTTTTAATCATGGATATAATTTGAGAAAGAAGATCATGTTTCATTGATTATTTTTAAATCTTATTTTTTAAAAAATAACAACAACAGCAACAACAAATACTTTATTTTATCCTATAAAAGGAGTCTGGAAGCTAGGAGATATTGGCAAAGCTTCACACTAATGGATGTAGCAATTTCATGTTACCACATCCATTACCGTTCTCTGCTTATACACATCATATCCACTCTTAATGAACCTGTGTGTCAGTCTTGATCTCTGGCCAAAGGAGAGACCATGAGAAATTTTCTAATAGCAATAGCAATAGCAATAGTACTTAGCTTTATAAGGAGCCTTGGTGGCACAGCGGACTAAAGTGCTGCTAAAGTAGTACTTAGCTGCCAGCTGCCTGCAATTACTGCGAGTTCAAATCTCACCAGGCTCAAGATTGAGCTCAGCCTTCCATCCTTCCGAGGTAGGTAAAATGAGGACCCGGATTGTGGGGGCAATAAGCTGACTTTGTATATAAAAAAAAAACACCGCTTAGGGCGGGCCAAAAGCTCTACTAAGCAGGTATTTACAAAAGTATGAAGGCTATTGCTTAACACATTGTAAGCCGCCCTGAGTCTCCGGAGAAGAGCGGCATATAAATCGAACCAATAAATAAATAAATCACTTCACAGTGCTTTATAGACCCCTCTAAGCAGTTTACAGAGTCAGCATATTGCCCCCAACAGACTGGGTCTTCATTTTACTGACTTCAGAAGGATGGAAGCAGGGGTAGGTTCTAACAATTTTTACTGTGGGCATGGCTTGGTAGTGGTGGGGGTAATGAGACTGGGTGGACGTGGCCAACTTTTTTTTTTTTTAACTTTTAAAAGCATTTTTTCTACAACCTTAAGAGGTTGCAGAAAAAAATGCTTTTAAAAGCCTCTGACGATCAGGCAAGTCAGCTGAAATTGCCAGAGGCTTTTAAAGGCATTTTTTTCCCTACAACCTCTTAAGCCGGGCGATCATCAGAGGTTTATTTTTTTAATTTTTAAAAGCATTTTTTTCGCCCGAAGAGGTTGTAGAAAAAATGCTTTTAAAAGTTAAAAAAAAAAGGCTCTAATGAGGTGGCCAGGGTAAGCGAGCAGCGACTGGGCCAGGGACCGGTTCGGGGGCGTGGCCAACCAATGTTATTACTGGTTCTCCAAACTACTACAAATTTTTACTACCGGTTCTTGGGAACCGGTGCAAACCGGGAACAACCCATCACTGGATGGAAGGCTGAGTCAATCTTGAGCCAGTGAGAATTGGAGTGAGCAGTGAGTTAGCTTGCAGTACTGCATTGTAACCAGTGTGCCACCATGACTCTAATAGAAAGAGGCCAGCATTATCAAACCTTTTCTGAGTGAGCTTGACATCAAAATCATCAAAATAGGTTGGAGGGTTTTTAATGTCTTCATTTGAAGAACCATTGGGACAAGCCAGAGGTAAAAATGAACAATCAACTCTTCTGCAACCAACCCATCTTAATATATTCTTCTTCCCTAACTTACGAACAGGCCCCTCTATGATTTTTACAAGTAGGGGAAAGAATGGGATGGTGCCTAATTTCAAGACCTTATACTATAATAATAACAGTGGCATGATGGCCAGTGGTGAATATGCTCGGCCCCCCCATTCAGAAAGTTGAGAGTTCAAGCCTAGGTAGGGGCAGATTTTTTTCTCCTGGGGCACAAAGAAAAAATATCTGTTGCAAACTCCATGTGGCATCAGGAAGGGCATCCAGCTGATAAGAGCAGCAAAGATGATTAGGAGACTGGAGGATAAAATATACAGTATAAAGTATGGTCGATGGAATTGGGTAGGTCTAGTTTAATGAAAAAAAGGACATAACAGCAGTGATCCAATATCTAAGGAGTTGCCATAAAGAAGAGGGAGTCAAGCTATTCTCCAAAGCACCTGAGGGCAGCCCAAGAATCAATGGGTGGAAACTAATCAAAGAGAGAAGCAATTTAGAACTAAGGAGGAATTTCCCAACAGTGAGAACAATTAATCAGTGGAACAACTTGCCTCCAGAAACTGTGAATGCTCCAACACTGGAAGCTTTTAAGAAGAGACTGGACAACCATTTGTCTGAAATGGTGTAGCGTTTCCTGCCTGAGCAGTGGGATGGACTAGAAGACTTCCAAAGTTCCTCCCAATTCTGTTATTTTGTTGTAAATGCTCAGCTCCATCCAGTCACCCCAACTCTACCTCAAATTAAAGGATTACAGGGCATAAAAAGGGAATTTTTATACTACAACAATAACCTTGAATATTGAAGGGGCAATGTGAAGCAGATTTTCCCAATGTGGGCATTTTCCAGATATGTGTACTCCAGGGGTGAAATGCTCCCGGTTCAGACCGGATTGGTTGATCCGGTAGTGATGGTGGTGGGCGGTTTGAAGAACTGGTAGCAAAAATCTCTGCCCCCCACCCCACCCATACCCACCCAATTGCCTAGTCGCCCACTTGCGCACTTGCTGCTTCTTTTAAAAAATATTTTTAAAAGATTAAAAAAAGGCTCTCGCAAGAAGAGGATCGGTGGGCATAGGGAGTAAGGAAGCCAAAAGAATTCAGAAGAACTTTTTTTTCTCTATTTGCTGGTTAAAGCAGAAAGATGAATTAAGCTGGAGATTGGACTCTATCTAATTGTGCCAGAGAACAGGAAGTGCAGCCATTGAAGAAGTCTGACGGAGCAAACTGAAAAGGACAGACACGGAGACGATCTAGCTTCGAGGCTTACCATAGAGTTTTGACAGTGGCAAAAGTAAACGTGAGAAGAAGACAGGACTGGATGAGACTGGCGGCTGAGTGAGAAAGAAAGAATATCACCCCTTTGCTTTTGGGAAAATATTGCTTGCCCCCAACTAAAAACTTGGAGATTTCCCCCTCTTTTTCCCTCTTTCTTCTGAAAAATCTTTTTTTAATATTTTGATTCTCTGCATATTATCATTGTTATCAACAAGAAGCGTAGATCTCTATATTAATTAATTGCTTATATATAAGATATATTCTTACAAAGTTTATTAGATTTATATCTATTTATTCAACCATTTAATTGTATTTAATTATATCTATTTATATTTATATTTATCTGTACAAATAATATTTCCATATATTGATATATTGCTATATTAGAATTACAATTCCTACACATATTAACTTATTAGTAATCAGAAGTATAGAAATTTGAATTAATACTTTTTTAAGCAGTAATTTAGATATAAGAATTGTAGTTATAGAGCATAGATTTACTTAGCAGTTAACGGGTTATTGTGATTAGAATTACCAGGTCTTGCTTACTTAACACACTAATTAATTACTATTATAATTACATAACTATAAGTCATAAATCAACTCTTGTCATTTATTTAAGACACTGATTGGAAGTAATATAGATTGATGAATTGATATTGATTGTTAAGTTTATTTAAGATAGTGATTGGAAGTGATACATGTGACACAAGTGATAAATAGACATTGATTTTGGACATTGATTGGAAAAAAAAAAATCTCCCCCCCATACTTTGAGGAAGTATAAAAAAAAGGTGACAGCCAGTGTATGAAAATTTGGAGAAATATCGAGAAAATAATTAGAGAACAAAAAATAATTCTGAAAGAAATGACGAGCATGTCATCAACGATCCTGAAAACAGGGAAGAAGACCCCCTCAAATCCCACCATATCCATGACCTCCCCGGCTACCCAAAAATCAACAGAAGGATTACAAAAAATGGACAAGGCCATAGCAACACCAACATTACTAACAGTACAGTCAACACTGACATTAATCCAAGAAACGATGATGGCCATGCAGGAAAAAATGTCCAATAACCATACTGAACTAAAAACAGATATCCACCAACTGGACCAGAAGATGAATGAGATTCAAGTCTCAATCTCGAACAACGAACAAAGGATCCAGAAGGCGGAGCAAAAAATAGAACAAAATGAGAAGAAACTGGACATGGTAGATCAGACGTTGACGATGCAAAATAAGGAATTAGAAGATTCATTAATACAATTAGAGATGGACAGGGCGTCGTTCTACTTGCGCTTTCAAAATGTGGAAGAAGATAAAGACGAGGATTTGGGAGAGAAGATGGCAGAACTAATTGCAGAAGTACTCCAACAAGACAAACGCGAGATTATTAGAGAACTGGACGACGTCTATAGAGTCCAAACAAACTATGCGAGGAGGAATAGGCTCCCCAGAGAAGTCCACATTAGATTCGCAAGAAAAAAAGTAAAAGACATCTTATACAGTATGGCGAGGGATGGACAAATAACATACAGAGGAAAAGAAGTGATAATACTAAAACAGATCCCGAGAAGAGTGAGGGAGGTGAGAAAAGGATATAGATTTTTGGCTGTGCAATTGAATAAAAGAAATATATTATTCAGATGGCTCCTGCCAGAGGGGATGCTAATCACCTGGCAGGGGAGAAAAATAAAAATAGACAGCTTGAGTATAGCACAAGACTTTCTCGACCAGTTAAGAGGTGCAGAAGAAGAACAAAGTAGTAAGGAGGAAATAGAGGCGACAAATCTAGGAGAGGAAGAAACTGCGAAGGAGAAGAAGACCGAAGAAGAAGCCAAGGAGAAAAAAACAAGACCAGTAAGAGCCGTAAGACTAAATAAGAACTAAAACCAAGCAAGGAAAATAGGAATGAAGGATTTGAAATTAATCTCAGTAAATGTCAATGGTTTAAACGATAGTAAAAAAAAGGAAATCAACACTTACAAAGCTAGCAAAACAAAATATGGATATAATTTGCTTACAGGAGGTCCATATAAAAAAGGATGAGGGCAAATGTTTGGAGTATAAAAAATATGGTAAACTATTTACCTCATTAGCAGAAAAAAGAAAGAGAGGGGTAGCAATTTATGTTAAAAAAGGAATTGAAGCAGAATTGAAATATAACGATACAAAGGGCAGAATACTTATGGTTGAAGTTACGATAGAGAACTCTAAAATGTTACTAGTGGGCATTTATGCTCCAAATAAAAAACAAGGAGAATTTTTTCAAAAGTTACGTGAACAATTAGGGAATATGGAACATAATGAAATTTGCATGATAGGTGATTTCAATGGAATTGTAGATCCAGATAACGACCATAAAAGCAATAAAATGAATAAAAATAAAAGAGTGACCTTACCAAAAACCTTTTTCGATTTGGTGGAGGAAATGAATTTAATCGACATATGGCGAACTCTGCACCCAAGCGAAAGACAATTTACATTCTATTCCAACTCGCAACAGTCATGGTCGAGATTAGATATGGCTTGGGTTACCAGGACGTTGGGGTTAGAAATAGAGATGGCAGAAATTAGCCCAAACATCTGGGCAGACCATAACCCCCTGGAAATAAAATGGAGAAATGTAAAGAGAAAGAAACAACAGAGATGGAGGTTCAATACAAAACTATTATGTGACAAAGAGTGCGTAGAAAAACTGAAAGGAGAAATAAAGACTTTTTTTGGAGAAAATGAGAACCAAGGGACACCCCGTGAAATAGTATGGGACACAATGAAGGCTTATTTGAGGGGGGTAATAATATCCTACACCGCATATAAAAACAAACTAAAAAGAAAATCCAGGGAAGATCTTATCAAACAGCTAGATGAAGCAGAAAGGAAACTCCAGAAAATGCCTGGAGATACTGTGGCAAAAGAAAATTGGATGGTGTGGAGACATAAACTAAATATTCTAGATCAAGAAGAGCTAGCCCAAAAAATAAAAAGAACAAAACAGCACTATTTTGAGAACGCAAATAAATCGGGCAGGTGGCTGGCCTATAAATTAAAAAAGGAAAATGAAAAAGGGACAATCCAGATATTAGAAGACGCTGAGGGAAATCTCTTAAACAAAGAAGAAGATAAACTAGAAAGAGCGAGAGAGTACTATGAATCCCTATACAAAGAAGAGGAGACCTCGGAGGAAAAAATAGATCAATATTTGGCAAAGGCAGAGCTCCCGCAAATAACGGAGGAAGAGAAGGAGATGTTAAATGCTAAGATAACAACCGAAGAGTTTAAAAAAGCCCTCTCCAAACTCAAAAACAATAAATCACCTGGCCCAGACGGATTCCCAGGAGAAATATATAAAAAATTGGAAGAAATTCTACAACCCAAATTAATGGAAATTTTCAATGAGGTTTTGACAGGCTCAAAAATTCCTGACTCGTGGAGGGAAGCTCATGTTACACTACTGCCGAAAGAGGGTGCCGACCCAAAAAAAATTCAAAATTATAGACCGATCTCACTTCTAAACACTGATTACAAACTATTTATGTGTATAATGGCAGAAAGAACCAAAAAAATATTAAATAATTGGATTCATAAAGATCAAAATGGATTTCTCCCGGGACGACAAATTAGGGACAATTTGAGAATTGTACTAGATACTCTAGAATACTACGAAGAACATCCAGAAAAGCAGCTGGCCTTAATTTTTTTGGATGCCCAAAAGGCATTCGATAATCTAAACTGGAATTTTATGACCAAGCAAATTAAAATAATGGGATTCGGGCAAAACTTCGAAAAAATGATAAAAACTATCTATGACAATCAGAGGGCGAGCATTTTAGTAAATGGTGACAGGACAAGAATTTTTCAAATTAAGAAAGGTGTAAGGCAAGGCTGCCCTTTGTCACCGCTATTATTTATTTTGGCTCTGGAAGTTTTGCTACGAAACATTAGAAACAACGAGGAAATCAAAGGCCTAAAAATTAGAAAAGAGATTTATAAAACGCAAGTCTTTGTGGATGACGTGGCGTTAATATTAGAAGATCCATTAATATCTGGACAAAAAGTATTAGAGGAATTGGGTAAATATGGAGAGGTGGCAGGCTTTAAATTGAACAAATCTAAAACCAAAATACTTACTAAGAATGTAACTGAGATGCAGAAGAAAGAGATAGAAGAAACCTTGGGCTTACAAGTTGTCCCAAAAATAAAATACTTAGGAATTTGGCTAACCAAAAGGTGCTCATCTCTAAAAGAAGACAATTATACTCCATTAATTAATAAATTAAAACAAGATCTGGATAGATGGAAAAAGATCAAATTATCACTTATTGGCAAAATTGCGGCAATTAAGATGAGCATCCTCCCCAAGATTTTATTTTTATATCAAAACTTACCAGTAATTTTAAAGAATTTTTTTTTTTCAGAATTAAATAAGACCGTTAGGGAATTTATTTGGGAGGGAAAAAAATCAAGGATCTCACTCAAAATTCTACAAGAAAAAAGGAATGTGGGAGGATTTGGACTCCCAAATTGGGAAATGTATTACAAAGCAGCAAAGCTGATATGGATAAAGGATTGGATCACCTTGGAGAATAAGAGAATCTTAGTGATAGAAGGACATGACCTACAGAAAGGGTGGCATGCATATCTATGGGACAAAGACAATAAAAAGAAAACCTACTTCCACAGGCATAAAATTAGAGCCTCCCTAATACAAACGTGGGTGGGAATTAGGCAGAGATACTATTCAAAAGTCCCAAACTGGCTTTCCACGGCAGAGGCAATGATTTACCCCAACAGGTGGGGAATGGAGAAATTGTGCAGATACAAAGATATTGTCGATGGAGGGGGAAATATTAAATCAAATGAAGCCCTGAGAGATCAAGGTATAATCTTAGATTGGTGGACTTATCTGCAAATAAAATCAAGATACCAGAAAGATAAAGAAGAGTATGGCCTAGAATTAGGATATAAGGGATTAGACAAAATTTTGATGGGACCAGGGAAAAAAGCGTTGGCCAAGCTGTATAACTATTTATTAGAGGAAGACAGAGACGAGGATATAATTAGAAATCAATTGAGAGCATGGGAGAAAAATATTGGACACAGTTTGAACTTTAATGAATGGGAAGAAGCCTGGAATAAAAATTATAAATTAACTAGAGCTGCCACATATAAGGAAAATCACTACAAAATGCTTCATAGGTGGCATTTAGCACCTGCAAGACTAGCAAAGATGTTCCCCAATGCGCAGCCAAATTGTTGGAAATGTGGCCATGGTCATGGCACCTTCTTTCATACATGGTGGACATGCCCCGAAGCAAAAAAGTACTGGAGCAAAATTTGGAGATGGTTGAAAGACATACTTAAAGAAGACATTGATCTGAATCCAGAAATATTTCTCCTGGGAATGGTAAAGAAAGGGTACGGAAAGGAAAAGGTCCACCTCCTAATACATATAACTACAGCTGCCAGACTAGCATACGCTCAATACTGGAAAAAGAAAGACCTACCACCAGATGACCTTATAATTAACAAAATATTAGAGTGTGCAGAGATAAGTAAATTAACTCACGAGATAAATGATGATGAAAATTCTGACTATGATACTGTGTGGGGAAGATGGTACAAATGGATAGATGATAGAATTAAGGAAGAAATAAAAGGTGCAGAAATCAATTAGAAATGTATAGTACAAATGACACCAGACACTTATTCATGTATATATGTACAAACACTGCGAATCCGATGTTAAACAGAATTGTTATTATATTTTATTTGTGTAAAAAAAATCAATAAAAATTGTATTAAAAAAATAAAAAATAAAAAAAGGCTCTCAGCTCAGCTGCAATTGTCAGAGCCTTTTTTTAACCTTTTAAAAGCATTTTTTACAACCTATTCGGCCAAATAGGTTGTAAAAAAAATGCTTTTAAAAGTAAAAAAAAAGATAATGCGCCACAGCTGAGCACCCCACCCCGTACACTGTTCTACTTACCCCATGCCTCCTTTTAGTGTGCACTGCATGCACCCATGCACGCACCTCGCATTTAGTGCATGGTGCGCACTGCACATGTGTGTGCCCAGCACGCATGCGCAGCCAGAGAACCGGTAATAAATCAGTTCAGATTTCACCACTGATGTACTCCAACTTCCAAAATGGTTCACTAGGTATATCATTGGGGTCTACACATCTGGAAGCAGAGGCATTGGTAGATCATGTCAACATAATACAAGCTCCCTCCGTTTTGTAGAATTATAGTTCATATGCAAAACATGCAGATCTTGTAGCTTTATAGCATGATGTTCCTTTCATCAGTTGGTTATCTTTGACATCACTATCCACAACATTTCTCTGTCTGGAGGGAGTTTAGGTTGGGGGAGGTTGGTCTGAGGAATTGGGTCCTGGCTAGGGGCATATCCAGGATTCCAGACTGGGAAGCTCAGAAACCCATAAGTCAGACATACCAGGATTGTATTATCTGAGCTCCAGGGGTCTTCAAAGATTTGGGGGATCTTTGTAAATTGCTGTCAAGAGTCTGGCCAAAATGTTTCTGATAAATAAGTAATATATACATGTTAAGGAGACTTAGCAGAAAGTCCAAAACTACCTCAGAAAATGGTCTGTGGAGATTCTCAGTCATCCAGGTCATAGTTGTCCCAAAGGTGCTTTTTCAAGAGGCAACTGGATTTTCTGTTTTTTCTTTGAAGACGTTTTGCTTCTTATCCAAGATGCAGAAGCTTCTTGGATGAGAAGCAAAAGGTTTTCAAAGAAAAAAAACAAAAGTCCATTTGCCTCTTGAATAAGCACCTTTGGGATACCTCAGAAAACTGTTGTGACAACTGCTAAAAAGGGATTCAGAGATGAATATTTTGGTTTCTCCGTATTGCAGTCTTTTAAAATCGCACATTTTACTAAGGGGGTCTTATCTGAAAAAAAGAAGAAAAACACATCCATCTGCCATGGCTAATTTAAGTTGGAACAAGGCTCACTACCAAGGGAGAAATGTTATGCCTGCGTGCCTGCCTGCCTTACGGATGTTAGAGGTGTGGGGCTCTAGAGGTGTGGGGTCTGTCTGGAAAAAAAGAAAAAGCTGAAGTGGCGACTGAAATTCAGCATCCCCAAAGTAGGATTTAGAGTCAGACTTCAACGGCCTTAAACCAGGATCACAACCTCCAAAGGGTTTGATATTTATTTATCACAATGCTTATATGCCTGCCTCTCACCGTCCTGTTCGCTCACATAGAGCTGCTCTCCTCAGGGTTCTGACGGCGAGACAATGTCGTCTGGCGGCGCCCAGGGGTAGGGCGTTCTCTGTGGGTGCTCCCACCCTCTGGAATGAGTTGCCTACTGAGCTCCGGACGGCTCCTGATCTCCGCTCTTTCCGTCGGGACCTGAAGACTTGGCTATTCAAGCAAATAGGCTGACTCTGATTCTGGGTTTTATTATTTATTAGTTAATTTGGTTTAAAATGGGATTTTGTTGTACATATTTTTAACTTGTATTCACTGCCCTGAGTCCTTCTGGAGAAGGGTGGCATATAAATACAATCAATCAATCAATCAATCAATCAATCAATCAATCAATCAATAAATAAATAAATAAATAAATAAATAAATATCTGGTCACTCCAACCTGTGACCTTAAAACAGCCATTGCCATCAAAGATATAAAACAATGAAACAGCAATTAGCAGAACCAGGTCCTAAAGCAGGGGTCAAACTCAAGGCCCAGGGGCCAGATCCGGCCCACGGGTTACTTAGATCTGATCCACAGGGCCACCCTGGGAACAGTGAAGGACTGGCCCGCAGTGCTTCTGCCAGTGAAAGCGGGCTCCCGAGCTCCGTTTTCAGCTGCCACAGCTGTCTGCAACCCTCTGCCTTGCAGGCTTTGTTTTCACTGGCAGGTGGCTGTGGCAGCCGAAAACGGAGCTCAGGAGCCTGCTTTCACTGGCAGAGAGCTCGGGCCACCACAGGCCCCCCTGACAGGAGTGACGTTGAACTGGCCATGCCTGTTGTGGTCCACCAGCAGCCTGCGGAGCTGGCAGAGGAGTCGGACAGTGAGGAGGCTGTGGAGGACAATGGGCCAGTCCTGGAGTCAGGGGAAGGCCCGGACGAGGGCTCTGCATCAGAGGCAGAGATGGGGCCTGGGCCATCTGGGAGCGATGCGCGGACTCCGGAGCCTCCAGAGGTGGACAGCAGAGAGGCAGAGGAACAGGATGAGCTGTTCCTAGTGCATGCATGCAAAGAGCTGCCAGAAGGCAAGAGCAGCTAAAGCAAAAAGGACGACTCGGGAGAAAGGCCAGGAGATGATTGGCTCCTCCCATAAGGCTTAAAAGAACAGCAACGGCTCTTGGGATCTTTGTAGGAAAACAACATTGCTACATTTGTTTCTTGACGGCGTCTCTTGCTTCTGAACTTTGTAGGGTTTTGCCAAGAAAAGCCTTTGGCATGGTGCCAAAGAAGATAAGGTTTGTGATAAGGCCGAAGGACTGTTTATGAAGGACTTGTTTTGGAATTAATTTGGACTAAGCTGAGAATGAAGTAATTCTCAGCTGTTCTAATAAAATATGTTTGTTTAGGACTGATTGTGTCTGGTAATAACTACTTGGGCCTAGGCCACAACAATGGCCACGCCCCCCCCCCCTGCTCCCCCGAGATCAAACACAACCCTGATGCAGTCCTCAATGAAATCGAATTTGGCACCCCTGTCCCAAAGCAAATCTCAGACAGATTTCCCCTTAGACCAATCCAATATGGCTTTCTTTATTTGAAGTAACAAAACTCTCTTTTGCTCAGAAGGCAGAGAGAGGTGCATAAATGTGATCTCTGGGGAAATCTGACTCTACCACCAATATTAAATAAAAAAACATTTTTTTCCTCCATCATAAGGAGCCGCAGTCCAGTTTAGAGCCTATAAATAAACCCATACGAAAAGTCAACTTCTAGATCTTGCAATTTCAAATGACTTACAGTGTTGTTGCATCACAAAATGTGAACGTAATACTGAAGGGAAGATATTTGAAAAGGGACGTGCAGCCTTGATGTGATCTTGATCAGATCCTGCATGGGATGCTGGCCATAAATTAGGTAGGTGAAGTATGAATAAAGATATGTCATGCTGCCTTGATTCTTGTTGTTGATGTGGTTGTTGTTTAGCTAAAAAACAAACACTCAGATGCTTTGGGTAGGGAGGAATCTTCAAACCTGCATCAAATTAATTTCATTTAAGGCATAATTTGATAATAAATTATGGAGATGTCACCTCCTTGCCCATCTAGGCATGGCAAAACACATCTGCTTCCCAAGCTAAAGCGATTCTCAACCTTACCTTTGGTTTTTATAGTTGGAGGCAAAGACTTTGCACAAAAAGATTTGAGAGTTTGTTGTTGTTGTTTTCATTGTCCCTTGTTTATAGAGTCCTATCAGCAGCTGCATTGATCCTTCTCAACCATCCATTGTTGCCTAGAAAAAAATTCCTTACTACTTCTTGGTCAGAAGATTTCAGAATCAGATCCAAGAGAATTTATTTATTTGCACTCACTATTATTTCTAAAACTCTACAAACTATTGTCTCAAAAGTGGGCATGAAGATGAAAGGAAAAAGCATCACGTTGGGCTCTTTTTTAGGCACTTATTATAAAAGTAAAAACTCTGGTTTTGAACTGTACACATTCATATGGCTATTGTCAGGGTTCCGAGGAACGCATCCACCAAAAGCAGAATTCCGAAGCAGGTAAATTCCTCAAAGAACATGTTTATTGGAAACATCATATCGACACAGCTAGTGAAAACCAACTCTAAACGTTCCTGCGGTTTTCACCTAATTAAAAGAGTGAAAATCCCCCCTCCCAGTTGTCACCGGTCACATTGTCCAATAAATATAGCTGGTAGGCTGCTTGGTCACTCCTCCCCTCCTTCATCAGCCACCTGTTGAGATGACCTTGGTTCCCACAGGAAAACCTTTTGTTTTGACTTTTGTAGATGGTTTATCTACTCCCTTCCCCCTTCCAAAGTTCATGGCAACTATCAGGCAGGAAAAGATGGCTTCAGCCAAGTCAGCTTCAGAGTTTACTGAAACTCCATAGTAACATGTTCTTAGCAACCACACTGAAGCTGTTTTTCGTTGCTTTCTCCCATCACTATCCTTTGCCCTTCCAACATGGTCTACAACTTTGGGTTTTCTTCGAAAATTTTCATCACACAAAATCTCATCAGATCTCAGCTTGCTCACCCTTATGGATCATAGAAGATCAGCTCGTGCTATACTTGTTGCTAAACTTTCATGCAGGCATCTCTATTTTATAAAACTTGGAGAGTTAATTTTGGGGGTTTCATATATGTCGGTTCCCTTGTTTATGCAGGGGGAAAAAACCCCCAAGAACTATTCTTCTCCAACTGTCTTCTCAAAGTTCAGTTTGCCTGGCCCGTGTATTCTTGTAGATAGACGATCTGAGAGTCTATTATTGCGAGAATTCAAGGGACACTTATATGAAAAAAATGACCTTCTTTGCTTATCTCCCTAAACGTCTTCTACAAGAAGTTAAGATGGAGCTTCAGGTAGGCATTTAGATAACAAAATATTTTGTGTCTAAATCAGGCAACCATCTGTAGGTGTCAATGTATTATTTTTGTTATCTTTTTTTGGACATATAAATATTGAAGTTGATAAGTGTAAATACATTTATAACCAGTTCCTCCCTTCTCCCTCCCCCTCCTCAATATTGAGAAAGACTAGCCCATCTCCCTCTCCCTCTCCCTCTCCTTCTCCTTCTCCCTCTCCCTCTCCCTCTCCCTCTCCTTCTCCCTCTCCCTCTCCTTCTCCCTCTCCTTCTCCCTCTCCCATTCTTTCTTCCTCTCCCTCTCCCTCTCCCTCTCCCTCTCCCTATCCCTCTCCTTCTCCTTCTCCCTCTCCTCCTCCCCCTCCTTCTCCCTCTCCCTCCCTCTTTCTCCCTCTCCTCTCCTTCTCCTTCTCCCTCTCCCTCTCCCTCTCCCTCTCCCTCTCCTTCTCCCTCTCCTTCTCCTTCTCCCTCTCTTTCTCTTTCTCCTTCTCCTTCTCCCTCTCCCTCTCTTTCTCCCTCTCCCTCTCCCTCTCCTTCTCCCTCTCCTTCTCCCTCTCCCTCTCCCTCTCCTTCTCCTTCTCCCTCTCCCTCTCCTTCTCCCTCTCCCTCTCCCTCTCCCTCTCCCTCTCCTTCTCCTTCTTCCACTTCAGATGTTGAGGAAGATACAAAGTTGTGGTTCAATCCTACCATTTCCCACTGGTTCCCTCTTTACAATGTGTGGACAGACTCCAAAACAAGGACAGATCCCTCATCCTTTCATCTTTCTGAGATATTTCATTTTATCTATTGCTGTTAACAAACATTATTCATCAAAGAAGGCAAGGTTTCTCTCAGTTCGGAGCCCAAGTGGTAACTGTGCTTTAAAGTGTTATAGTTATACAATTTTGATCAAAGGCATTTTTCCCCCAGAACGATCTCTTTTAGCCCTGTGCCTCAACCTCCATCCTCAGTGGGAGGAACCAGCAAGAGTGGTAAGGAGAGAAGGGAGAAAGTTATGGTAAATTATAGTTTGGATGTTACTTTCTGAAAGAATAATGGCTTTCATTCAGGGATATTTATTGCTTCCCACTGTGAACTGACAGACAAATCACATCACTCCATATTGCCCTGGAGACCTTTGGAGAGAATGATGTACAGTTCTTCACCATCCTCTGCATGGATTTATTTATGAATCAAAACATTCTTGTAAAATTTCCTTTGAAGTCTGCCAGAAATGTTTGTTTAGGACCAAGATCCAGGAAAAAGTGGGAAAAAGAGTCCAACTGCATTTTTAAGTATCTTAAGAACTATCTTTTTAGTTCTTCTACTAGTTTACTGGTATAAAGATAGACTAAGGACATCATATCTCAGTCTTCTGAATCAGGATCTTCATCATCAGTGGACAGAACTGAAACTGGTCTGTAGGTAGCAAAACATCTGATTCTATTCTATGTCTAATTTAATGATAAGAAAGACTAAGGGTGCCATGATAGCAGTGCTCCAATATCTCAGGGGTTGCCACAAGGAAGAAGGGGTCAACCTATTCTCCAATGAACCTGAAAGCAGGACGAGAAGTAACAGATGGAAACTGATCAAGGAGAGAATCAACCTAGAACTAAGGAGAAATTTCCTTGACAATTAGAACAATTAATCAGTGGAACAACTTGCCTCCAGGAATTGTGGATGCTCCAACACTGGAAGCTTTAAAGAACAGATTGGCTAGCCATTTGTCTGAAATGGTATAGGGCAGTGATGGCTAACCTTTTTGCTGTCGCGTGCCAAAAGTGGGGGGAGAGTGGGGGGGGGTCACACACATGCGTGCCCACACCCATAATTCAATGCCCCCACCCCTATGCATGCGCACTTGACCCCTCCCCTGCACTCCCCCTGCTTTTGACACATGATGGGAAAAAGGTTACCAGTGGGCCTGGTAGGCCCATTTTTCGCCCTCCTCAGGCTCCAGAGGCTTTCTTAAGAGACTGGGGAGGGTGAAAATGGCCTCCCTTGCCCCCACCCCCACCCCAAGGCCCTCCAGAGGCCAGAAATGGCCCAGTTCCCATCTTCTGATGGGCCTGGCAGGCTCGTTTTTTGTCCTCCTCAGGCTCCTGAGGCTTTCTTGGAGCCTGGGGAGGGCAAAAATGACTCCTCCCCCCGAAGCCCTCTGGAGGCCAAAAATGCCCTCCCAGAGCCTCCACGGGAGCCCTGTACTTACCTGGCATCCAAAACAGACGGACTAGAAGACCTCCACGGTCCTTTCTAAATCTGTTACTCTGTTACAAATGCTCAGTTCCATCCAGTCACCCCAACTCTATCTCAAATTAAGGGATTACAGGGTCATAAAAAGGGAATTTTTATACTATAATAATAACCTTGAATGATTGAAGAGGCAGTGTGAAGCAGATTTTTTAAAGAAGAGATTGGACAGCCATTTGCCTGAAATGGTATAGGGTTTCCTGCCTGAGCAGGGGGTTGGATGAGAAGACCTTGAGAGTCCCTTCCAACTTTATTACTCTGTATTTAGAAACACAAGTACATGTTCAGTTTGCTTTTTTTTTTTAAGTGAAAGCAAGTGGAATCGATGTTTTCAGAACAAAAGAAAGCACTTACATTTCAGTTTTTCCATTTCCCCAAATTTTATGATATAGCTCTTAGCTCTTTTATAGTTTGGAAGGGTGTTAACACGGACATAAATATGCACGTGTTTAACCTAAACAATATTGGAAATATGTACTTTATACAAACTGCATGTTTTAGGTAAAATGTATAAAAATATGAATTTTATGTGTCGGACATCCAGTTTGAGTCACTTTCAAATATTCCCTTCATCTTTTTTTTCTACATTTACCAGCAGTTGTCAATAAATCCTAAATGTCTATTCGCAGATGTATTTTCAAACGTATTTTGTTTCTCAATGTTTATGCTATTAAATGCACTTAATCTGTGCAAAGGACTATGTCAAAACAAATGGAAAATGTCAACATTGATGGATCACCAAAGTTCCGACCTGTACATTTGTCCGAAAGATCTGCATCAGTTTGTATCAGAATTCTTAAAATCTTCCTTCAGTGGTTACGAAATCTGGCCTGGAGTAGCATTTTCCGAAAAAAGATGGAGGTTTTGGGAAAGCTCAAGGATATTTCAATGAGCCCAGACAGTCTCTCTTTGGGGATTTCCATAAAACCCTTAATGAATTCGTCTTGCTTTGTATTCCAAACCCTACTGCTATTGAGACAAAGATCAAATCTGCACTGGTATTTCCATCGCTGTTTCAATTTAAAGTAATGCTGGCTGCCTTTCTTAAATAAGACTGGAAAGTTTGTAAGAGAGGAGAAAAGATCAGCAACCCATGTGACAGAGGAGAGGAGAAAGGAGGAGTGGGAGGGAATGTGTCTGGTCCTATAAAAAGCAATTAAGTCTGAAGCTGTGATGTTCTTCCTTGACTTCCTTGCATGGCAAAGCACAGAACTACCATCAAGGAGCTGATGGACAGATCATTTGCAAAAGCTTCTCCTGACACTTTCAAACCCTTGTGTTTCATTTATCTGTCACCTTTGTTTACTCCCATTTGTATACTTAGCTAATTTGACTTGACACAATAAGGGCACAGCCAGAAGAAGCAAATTACATCATTTAAATATTTTATACAATACCAGAAAGAGGAAGAGGAAGAAGAAAAAGAGGCGGGGTGGAAGAGGATTTAACTTTACCTCCTACTTGCTTGTTGGTTTATATATTTTTTTAATATGGAGGGTGTTAAGTGGGTTTAAACAAAAGTGAAAATCATTATGTCCAAACTATTCATGAATTTATAATAAAACTTCTAGAGAGACGTGCAAAGCTGTGCTTTTGCTAATGGGAATTGATTCTGAATTATATTCATTTTTAACTAGGTTTAATGAACTTTCCTTGTACATTGCTCCCAGCTGTTCGTTATTCCATTAAGTGCCATTTAATTGAGCAGATGACTATTGAAGATAACAACTTGAGATGGGATTTGTTTACCAAACTCCATACCGGCTCACAAACTCCTGAAAAACTCCTTTCCAAGCGTGATGGGGATCATCACCACATTTGGCAGAGGATGGGTGAGATTGCCCAAGAGTTACCTACTTTCATTAAATATCCTTTAGTTAGTTACTTAGTTAGTTAGCATACTTTTTGGAGTATAAGACGCACCTTTTTCCCCAAAAAAAGAGGGTGAAAATATGGGTGCGTTTTATATTCTGAATGTATCCCCACCCAGCTTCTCAAACGGAGGTTTCAGAGGCTGAAAAAAGCATCAGAAATGAAGCTTCAGAAAAGAAGCCCCCAAACAGAGCTTCAGAAAAGAAGCCCCCAAAAAGAGCTTCAGAGGCTTTTTTTCTGAAGCTGTTTCAGAGGCTTTCAGAGGCAGGAAAAAGTTTTTTCTGAAATGGAGTTTCAGAAGTTTCAGAGACAGAAAAAAAAGGCACAGAGCTCACAACCAAAGAATTTGTTGCTAAAATTCACCTCTGGGAACAGCTGATTGGGAATATTCTGGGAGGCCGATCCACCCACCAATCAGCTTTTTTCTTATTTTCCTCTCCAAAAACTAAGGTGTGACTTATACTCTGGTGCGTCTTGTACTCTGAAAAATACGGTAGTTTACTTTATTGCTTAGCCCAGGGGTGGGCAATTGTGGCTCTTTTACAACCTGTGGACTTCAACTCCCAGAATTCCTGAGACAGCCAAGCTGTTCAGGAATTCTGGGAGTTGAAGTCCACAGGTTGTAAAAGAACCACAATTGCCCACCCCTGGCTTAGCCCATAGGCCCGTGATGGCGAACCTATGGCACATGTGCCATAGGTGGCAGGCAGAGCCCTCTCTGTGGGCACGTGCACCGTCACCAGCTGCTCTTCTGGCTTTTGGCACACACATTGCATACCGGCCAGCTGGTCTTGGGGTTTCCGTCGCTCTGGCCCACATGAAGACCAGCTGGCCAGCACACATGTGCATGCCAGAATCCCAAAGACCAGGTGGCCAGCGCGCGCATGCGCACCGGCCAGCTGGTCTTCAGGTTTCTGGCACTCCGGTGTGCAGGCACATGTGTGCATTCCAGTTTGGGCACTAATTGACGAAAAGGTTCGCCATCACTGCCATAGGCCATACCAAAATATAGAATTCCAAACACAAATTACCATATTTTTCAGAGTATAAGACGCTCTGAAGTATAAGACGCAGCTTAGTTTTTGGGGAGGAAAATAGGGGGAAAAAATCTGCCTATCAGGTATTCATCTGGCTAGCGTCCTTAGTCTGGTTAGCTTCAGCACATTAGTTTGCTGGTTTTTATCTCCTGCTTGGGGATAAAAAAATAGCTTCTAAAGCACAACTGATCTTTGGAGAGAGAAGCAATGAGAAAAGCAGGCAAAGCATGGAGATCGCTTCACTCGCTAGCACCTCGTTAGGGCTAAAAAAAAGCTTCACAGCTGAGAGTCGGAGAGAGCAGGCAAAGCATGGAGATCGCTTCACTCACCTCCTTAGGGCTGAAAAAAAAAAGCTACATTTGGAGTATACGACGCACCCAAATTTTCAGCCTCTTTTAGGAGGGAAAAAAGTGTGTCTTATACTCTGAAAAATACGGTATTACTAAAATCCTATAAAAACAATTTAAAATGAAATTGGAATAAAATCCAATTTAAAATGAAAATGGAATAAAATCCAATACTTTAATGTATAGATAAGTAAAATATAAAATTATACTTCAGTATCTCTCCTACACTCTACCCCAATCTGTCCTACATACGCCGATCTCAACCGAACCATTTTGCTCAAGTACTGTGCTGTATTAAATGTTGTTTTCAAATTCTGGCTGCATATAAGGTATGTTGTTTTAATACGGGTTTCCCATATTAAATTCCCATAAATATACTTAAAAGAAGACTAGTGTATCTCTGATTAAAATGATTCAGGGCAGCCTCTTCTTTCTTTTACAAACTTAGGAGGAAAAAGAAAATTCTTGTCTTCAAACAGCTATTTAAAAAAAAAAAACAGAATGCAGAACTTGGATAAAACTCTAAAAAAAAATTCAGATTCTGAATTAGCTCAGGAAAAAAACAACAGTTTTGCCCTTATGAAATGCCTATGATTTCCTAGTCTGAATTCACTGCAGTATTTTTTTTTTTTTATGGTAACAGAACCTCAGGTGTTTTTCAATCTTCAGCGCAGAATGGTACGATCTTCTATTCTATGGCTACCTAGGAACGAATCAGTCACTTTTATTTCCAATCAAATGTTAAGCACTGAAGAGTTCATTGAACTTGGCAGATAGAGCTGATGGCCAACCCTAAGGTGGAATCTCCACAATTGCTACTGTCTATTCTTCATGTTCATGCCAGGGTTATTATGGACGGGTTTCAAATATTACTCCATTTCTTTAGGAATCAGGTTTACTGAAACAGTTCAACCAAGAATGGTATTTCTACTAATTCAGTTGCATGCTGTTTCCCAGAACATGTGAATAAAAAGATGTTGCAAGGCAGAATTTCGCACCTTTCTAAAGTATTTCCACAGATTTTAAAATATATTTTGGACACGATGATACACAGAATTGCAGCAAGATGTTTTGGAAAGACAAAATCCAATGAGTATAATAACATATTCACAACAGTTCAGAAGATGCAGATAGGGTCCATTTCTATTAGTTTTTTTGTAAAGATTGGATTTCTTCGTGCTGGCCTCTGATTGTCTGTATATTATAGTTCAGTCTACTGGTTAAGGCACCAGGCTAGAAAGCCGGAGACCATGAGTTCTAGTCCCACCTTAGCCATGGAAGCTAATTGAGTGACTTTGGCCCAATCAGCAGGAGATTTTGGGTTCTAGTCCCACCCTAGGCATGAAAGCCAGCTGGGTAACTGAGGCCCAATCACCAGGAGATGGTGAATGCTAGTTTCATCTAAAAAAATGAAAGCTAGTTGGGTGACTTTGCGTCAATCTCTAGGAAATGGAGAGTTCTAGTCCTACCTTAGGCATGAAAGCCAGCTGGGTGACTTTAGCCAACTGCCCTTACAAGGGTGTTGTGGGGGAAATTGGAGGAGAACGGTGTGCTGAATATGTTCACTACCTTGAGTTATTTATAAAAATAATAAAGGTGGGATTATTGTTGTTAGTTGTGAAGTCGTGTCCGACCCATCGCAACCCCATAGACAACGTTCCTCCAGGCCTTCCTGTCCTCTATCATCCTTTGGAGTCCATTTAAGCTCACTCTGACTACTTCAGTGACTCCATCCAGCCACCTCATTCTCTGCCATCCCCTTCATCTTTTGCCCTCAATCTTTCACAGCATTAGGCTCTTCTCCAGTGAGTCCTTCTTTCCTTCTCATTAGGTGGCCAAAGTATTTGAGTTTCATCTTCAGGACCTGGCCTTCTAAAGAGCAGTCAGGGTTGATCTCTTCTAGGACTGACCGGTTTGATCGCCTTGCAGTCCAAGGGACTCACAGGAGTCTTCTCCAGCACAGAGTTCAAAGGCCTCCATTTTTTGGCACTCAGCCTTCCTTATGGTCCAACTTTCACAGCCATCCATTGCAACTGGGGAAACCATAGCTTTAAGGTGGGATACAAGCAACCAAATAAGTAGTTATGGTTCATAAATGCAGTTTGATTTTTATGGAGACTACATATAATTTTACATCTTCCTTTGTATGATGGGGGATACAGGAAATTTGTCCTGCCCTCAGGTGCTTTGGAGAATAGATTGACTCTCTCTTCTCTATGATAGCCCCTTAAATATTGGGAGACTGCTATCATTTTACCCCTTAGACCTTATCTTCATTATTTTAGACATTCCCAGTTCCTGCAACCATTCATGGTACTTGATGGCACATCAACTTTGTAAAGCCACAAAAACTCTACTAATCTGAAGACATCTGGGTGTATTCCTTTATTTAAAATATTTCTATTTAAAAAAAAAAACTTGCCATCACACTTTGTGCCAAGGAAATTGACGTTAACTGCAATACTTCACTTGGAAACTCTTTGAGTTCTAACTACTTCAATATTTCTGCTTTGCTTTCTCTTGCTTCATTAAGTGGTACCACTCAGATCTCTTTAACCCTGAGCGTCAGACCAGATGATAATGAAAAAAGAAATCCTGCTCACAGTTCAAAGTAACCTCTGTCAAATTCATACAAAATAAATCAGGTTTGGTGCTTTGCAGGTGGCATGTTTCAGTTTGTTACACTCACGGCTTATCTTGTACTCCCTCGCTCTTCAATTATGCAATATTTCCTGTTCTCATTATGGACCTTCAAACATCCATGAAAATACCCTCATTTGGAGCTTCTCCTGTCCTTGTTAAATTTTGATCTCATATAACAGGGAAACATAATGGTGTTAAGTCCAATGTAGAGTCAAATTGAGAAAAGATGAAAAAGATCTCTTCGTTTTGGTCTCTAAGCAACCCTTCTGTAACCCAATTCTCGCTTGTCCAAATCAATTAATTTGCAAGCTAGTTTTACTCTTTTACTGTATCAGTGCAGATAACTTGAGTAAAGATGGGCATATTGTGTGTGGCTGGTGAAGATGGACAAATTTGCTCTCCCAATTTTGCTCATTTTGTAATTTTTTCCTCCCTCTTTGGCTTAAGATTCCTAGGTCTTTATCAGATTTATTTTTATCAGGGATGAAATTTGACGACATCCTTATTTTCAAACACATTTATCCTGATCTATGCATCTTTGTACACATTTTTTCATGATAGATTCCTTTTCATACAGCGTCTTCCTTTTTCCAAAACTATTTCTCCAAATAAAATGTGTTATTCTGCGTTCTTACCCCTGATATTCCCACTTACATTCACACTTTTTCTGAGATGCAAACTTCATTGCAAAAATTGGAAAAGGGACAGATTTTGACACATTCCTATTTTCTAGTTTGTATATAGATGTTCACAGCGTGCATATGGAAAGTTCTTATTGCAATGGGAAGTGTCTTCACTTATAATGTGAAAAGAATAGTTTGTGACAGATTTCACACATTTAAAAATACCAGCTAGTCCAAACAAAAGGAATTTTGCAGTTTTCTGTACGGTAGTTATTTTTTTTCCTAATTGAGAGGTCTGCCAACTTCATGTTGTTACATGTACATAATTATTGTGACTCATTAAAGCAGCTACCTCTATGTCTAAGATTACTACAATTACGATACAAGTTCCAGCTGCTTTAATAAGATACAGGCAAGCAATGCAGAGTCCCATTTAATTTCTGAATTTAATTACAGCTGCAGTGACAAAACAAATCCAATCTTGAAGACAGAAGGGCTTCTCATTCTTCCCTTCTAACAATACCCCATGTTGCGTGTTACAAGCTGCTTTGGAAATTCGCATCTGGCTCTGAAGCCAGCTTCCTTCCATCCCTTCCAGTCTTCCTTTGAAATCCCATCAGCACAGACAAGTTATTGGAGAGGAACTGATAATAATGAGTTTGCAATTGATTACAATTGATTCCCCCATCAGGCAGGGTGGAAAAATTGAGAAAGCATGTCAAGCAATCGCCATACATTTAAAATGTCTTGCTGATTAAATGCCGTAATTTCCTCCAGATTTTTTTTTTTTTTTTTAGTTAACTAAAGCCCAAAATTCCTTGTGTCAGGAAGCATGTTCCTGCACAGGGTTTTTGCACTTATAAAAGTCCAAAGCTTGTGTATTTAGAGGCCTGTGTTCAGGGCCGGATTTAGATTGAAAGAGGCCCTAGGCTATTCCACTTATGAGGCCCTTTCACCAGTGGTGGGATTCAATTTTTTAACAACAGGTTATGTGGGCGTGGCTTAGTTGGGGGTGTGGCTTGGCAATCATGTGACTGGGTGGGCATGGCTAGCTGGTCACGTGACTGTGTAGGCGTGGGTAGCTCGTCATGTGACCGGGTGGGCGTGGCTATGTGCATAGACTTTTTTCAGAGGGCTGAAAAAAGTCATTTCTGACTGGGCCTCGCACTTTTGATCAGTCCTCACACTTATGACCATCCTCACATTTATGCCCGTGCAGCTTTCTTAACAACCATGTCACTCATTTCACAACTGCTTCTCTTCACCATGGTGACAAGATAGGGCAAAAACGTAAAATGTGAGGACAGTCGTAAGTTCGAGGACTGGTCAAAAGTGCAAGGACCAGTCAGAAATAACTTTTTCAGCCCTCTGAGTAGTCCATATGCATAAAAGGATACAGCAATAGAGAGGGATGAAGGAAGGGAAGGGAAATTAGAGTAGGAGAGAGAGGGAGGAAGAGAGAAGGAGAAAGGAAGAGGAAGTAGGGAGGAGAAGAAGAGGGGAGGAAGAGAAAGTAAGAAGGAAAGAAAAGAGAGGTGGTAGGTTTGAGGAGAAAGATTGCTATACAATAAAAAAGATGAAAGGGAAGAAAGCCAACCCCAAACAAATATAAAGATATTAAGATAAAGAATGAATTGTTAAACTTTAAAGAATAAAAGAGAACAAATATGAATAAATAACAATAATTAGAAACACACATACAAACATACAATGTATTTTCTTTGAACAGAGTATTTGGCCATTTCACAAATTTAAACAGTGTTTAGTCATTTCAATTAAATTTACAATTTCTATATTTCCTTTTTGCCATATTTATTCCTCATCTATTTTTGTAAAAAACCAATATTACCCTCATCCTCATCTCTAATCTTAATCAAATTCAATTTTTCCCTTCTATTCTATATTACACCCCTTCCCATTGTCATCTATTTTTATATCCATCCTCACATTGGTTAATTATGTAATATTAGTTGTTTAATATAAATTCAACATTTTAATATAAATCAATTAGTTATATAACTACCTTTTTTGTATATTAATCAATATGAACATGAATATTCCAATTATTTCCATGCAATCCAATTTCTTACAAATCCATTAATTATATTTACCAATAATAATAAACCAAATAATTTCCCCCATATATTCCTCCAAACCACAACTTAACCATTTCTGCTTTCAGAAATATACAATTAATAGTATCTCAATTATTACAATTCCCTAGTTAAATACAGCTTTTTTTTCTTTTGTGTTTTAAAATCCTGAACTCTTCTCTTTTTCCCTAAAATTCCCATTGTTTGCACGTACCTTTTTTGGTGAGGAAAAAGAAAAGAATTCTGCCTGCCTAATTTTCCAACCTTGCAGCATCAGCAAAGCAGTTTCAGTTTCGTTTCTTTGCACGGAAGCAGAAGAGCCCTGAGCAAAACAGCGGAGACAAATCAGCTGAGAGCCGGGAGGCCAATTAGCCTATGCTGAAGCTCTGGGGGCCAATAAAATTACAAAAAAAAACACCGAACCCTTTGTTAAATTGCTGGCTCCCCCGCCCCTCGCCCACCACTATTTATTGGCAATAAATAGTGGTGCGGAGGGGCGAGGGAGCCAGCAATTTAACAAAGGGTTCGGCCGAGCCACCTAGAACCCCCAGAATCCCACACTGTGTAGGCCCCTCTGGATCTTGAGGCCCTAGGCTGAAGCCTAGTTAGCCTATAGGAAAATCCGGCCCTGCCTGTGTTTGATTATGGATAGTTTCTTGTCCAGGAATGAAATCCAGCAGGTTCTGACAGGTTCTGGAGAACTGATAGTGGAAATTTTGAGCTGTTCGGAGAACCAGCAAATACCACCTCTGGCTGGCCCCAGAGTGGGGTGGGAATGGAAATTTTGCAATATCCTTCCCCCAGGAGTGGGGAGAGAATGGAGATTTTGCAGTATCCTTCCCCTGCCATGCCGACCAAGCCATGCCCACCAAGCCACACCCACAGAACCGGTAGTAAAAAAAATTGGATTTCACCACTGGTCTTCTCTCTGAGTTGACCCCTTCAAATGCATTATCTTCTTCCATGTTTCAGCTGTCTGTAAAATATGAAGATTGTGCTGTATTGATTGATTAATGCTTATGATTTCACCACATTTCTCTAATCTAGAGGAGGGGAAGGAATCAAATTCCTTTATTCCTTTCAAAGTGAAGTGCAAGAAAAGTTAACAGTGAGAGGGATCTTGGAGTCCTAGTGGACAATCACTTAAATATGAGCCAGCAGTATGCTGCAGCTGCCAAAAAGCCAATACAATCCCAAACTGCATTAACAGAAGGATAGAATCAAGATCACATTAAGTGTTAATACCACTTTATAATGCTCTGGTAAGACAACACTTTATTTATTTATTTATTTATTTTATCATATTTGTATACCGCCCTACTCCCGGAGGACTCAGGGCGGTGAACAGCCAAGATAAAAATACAAATAATATACAAAAGTTAAAAGCTATTAAAAATAGATTAAATAATTTGGGCTCAAAAAACAAATTTAAAAACATCCAATTTATGTAAAACATTTAAAACCCAATTTAAAAGGGAGAGTTAGGCCAGACCAGCCTGTTGGAATAAAAACGTTTTTAGGGTGCGGCGGAAGATGCGTAAGTCTTGGATCCTCCAGGGGAGCTTGTTCCAGATGGCAGGTGCCCCCACAGAGAAGGCTCTCCCCCTGGGGGCCGACAGTTGACATTGTTTGGCCGACGGCACCCTGAGGAGCCCCTCTCTATGGGAGCGAACTGGTCGGTGAGAGGCTACTGGTGGCAGAAGGCGGTCTTGTAAGTACCCTGGTCCTGAGCCATGGAGCGCTCTAAAGGTGGTAACCAAAACCTTGAAGCGCACCCAGAAGACCACTGGGAGCCAGTGCAGCTCGTGCAGGAGGGGGGTCACATGGGAGTGCCACGTCGCTCCCATCACCACTCGCGTGGCCACATTCTGGACCAGTTGGAGCCTCCGGGTGCTCCTCAAGGGGAGCCCCATGTAGAGAGCATTGCAGTAGTCCAGGCGTGAGGTGACAAGGGCGTGAGTGTCCGTGCGTAACGAGTCCCGATCCAGAAAGGGACGCAACTGGTGAATCAGGCGAACCTGATAAAAAGTCCTCCCAGCCACGGCCGTCATATGATCTTCTAAGGACAGCCGTGAATCCAGGAGGATGCCCAAGTTGCGAACCCCATCCGTGGGGGCCAATGACTTGCCCCCAATAGTCAGTGATGGCGCCAACTGACTATATCGGGACGTCGGAAACCACAGCCACTCAGTCTTGGATAGGTTGATCCTGAGTCTGTTCCTCCCCATCCAGATCCGTACGGCCTCCAGGCACCGGGACATAACTTCGAGGGCATCATTGGGGCAGTCTGGGGTGGAGATGTGCAGCTGGGTGTCATCAGCGTACTGATGGTACTTCACCCCAAAACCACGGATGATCTCGCCCAGCGGCTTCACATAAATATTGAACAGAAGGGGCGAGAGGACCGATCCTTGCGGCACCCCACATACAAGGGGCCTCGGGGTCGACCTCTGCCCCCCTGTCAACACAGACTGCAACCGGTCAGAGAGAAAGGAGGAGAACCACCGTAGTACAGTGCCTCCCACCCCCAACCCTTCCAACCGGTGCAGCATGATACCATGGTCGATGGTATCAAAAGCCGCTGAGAGGTCTAATAGGACCAGGACAGAGGAGCAGCCCCTGTCCCGAGCCCTCCAGAAATCATCAACCAATGCGACCAATGCCGTCTCTGTGCTGTACCTGGGCCTGAAGCTCGACTGGAACGGATCTAGATAGGTCGATTCATCCAGGTACTGAGGCAGCTGTCGTGCAACCACACTCTCAACAACCTTCACAACAAAGCGAAGGTTGGAGACGGGATGATAATTTGCTAACACAGCCGGGTCCAGGGAAGGCTTCTTAAGGAGGGGCCTCACCACCGCTTCTTTCAGGGCGGCGGGAAAGACACCCTCACTCAAAGAAGCATTTATAATCCCCTGGAGCCAGCCTCGTGTAATCTCCCGGGAGGCCAGCACCAGCCAGGAGGGACACGGGTCCAATAAACATGTGGCTGCACTCAGTCTGCTCAGTATCCTGTCCACGCTTTCGGGAGTCACAGGATCAAACTCTTCCCATGTAATATTCTCAGGACCTGCCCCTGTCATCTCCCCTGGATCTACCCAGTCAGAGTCCAGCTGTTCCCGAATCTGAGCGATTTTGTCATACAGATATTGTACAAAGTCCTCAGTTCTACCCTCCAAGGGGTCCTCCCGTGCCCCCTAATGGAGCAGGGAGCGGGTCACCCTAAACAGGGCGGCTGGGCGATTATCTGATGATGCAATAAGAGCAGAAAAGTAGTTACTCTTTTCCACTCTTATCGCCACTAGGTAATTCTTAATATGAGATCTTACCAGTGTCCGGTCGGATTCAGAACGACTAGCCCTCCAACTGCTCTCTAGGCATCTTTTCCAGCGCTTCATCTCCCTCAGCTCCTCAGTATACCAAGGAGCCAGGTGAGACGGGCGCCAGGTCAGAGGCCGCAAAGGCATGACTCGGTCCAAAGCCCCAGCAGCCGCCCTATCCAAGGCAGCTACTAAGTCCTCAGCCGAGTCGTGTGCCAGAACCTCAGGAAATGGCCCAAGCTCCGTCTGGAACCTATCAGGATCCATCAGGTGCCTGGGGTGGAACCACCTGGTCGGTTCCATCTCCCTGTGGCGGGGTGTGGCGGTTTGAAGGTCCAGGTGAAGGAGGGAGTGATCTGACTATGACAAGGGTTCAATCGCTATATCCCCTATCTCAAGATCACTCAACCACTGTCCAGAGACAAAAACCAGGTCCAGTGTGTGTCCCCCCCATGTGAGTAGGGCCATAAATTAACTGGGTCAGGTCCATGGCCGTCATGGAAGCCATGAACTCCTGAGCTGCCTCAGACGTCTCGCCGACTGATGGCAGGTTAAAATCCCCCAGGACCATAAGCCTGGGGGTGTCCACCACCACGACTATAACGTCGAGCAGCTCGGGCAGGGCTGCTGCCACGTGGCAGGGAGCCAGGTACGTGACTAGCAAGCCCAACTGCACCCTATGACCCCACTTCACAAGGAGGGACTCACATCCAGCCGTCTGAGGGACAGTGGCCTCCCTCGGTCCAAGACACTCGTTAATGACAACCACCACCCCCCTCCCCTCCCCTATGACCTTGGCTGATGGAATGCATGGAAACCGGGTGGGCACATATCAACAAGGGGGGCTCCCCCCTCCTGGCCCAACCAGGTCTCCGTAATACCTGCCAGGTCCGCACCCCCCTCCTGAATAAGGTCACAAATGAGGGGGGCTTTATTTACCACGGACCTGGCGTTGCACAGCATCAGCTGAAGGCCTGGGGCCCAAGGGTCCGTGCAACCTGGGGAATGAGAAGAGCTTTGGGGGCCAGAGTGTGCCACCGCTTGCAACCAGCGAGGACGCACTCCCACCAAATGATGTGGCCCCCTGCTCCCGCCATATCTGCCCCTCCCACCTACAGTATCGATGTCATGGCCATCTGCATCATAAGCTCTAACCCCTTCCTTGACCCCTGAGCCCACACCTCCCATGCCGCGCCCCTCAGCTGGCCCAGATACCCTCCCCCGCGGGTTCTCCCCCAAACCCATGCAACCTACCCCCCTCCCAGAATCCCTTAAAATCTTATTAAAAAATAATAAGGGGAAAAAATAATTGGGGTATTGCATCCAGTTTTGGTCACCACAATATGAAAAAATATGTTGAGACTCTAGAAAGAGGCAGAGAAGAGCAACAAAGGTGATTAGGGGACATATGAAGAATGTTTGTGAGAATTAGGTATGTCTACTTTAATGAAAAGCAGGACTAAGGGTGACATGATAACTATGTTCCAATATCTAAGGGCTGTCAGAGACAAGAGGAGTCAATCTATTCTCCAAAGCACTTGAAGCAATGGATGGAAACTAATCAAAGAGAGAACCAACCTAGAACTAAGGAGAAATTCCCTGATAGTTAGAATACATAATGACCCCTGAGGACGTGGACAGGATTCTGGGTAGACTGAATGCGACCATATGTTTTTTGGACCCGTGCCCCTCCTGGTTAGTGCTGGCTTCCCGGGAGGTGATGCGAGGCTGGCTCTAGGGGATTATAAATGGTTCATTGGGTGAGGGTGTCTTTCCCGCCGCCTTGAAAGAGGCGGTGGGTGAGACCTCTCCTCAAGAAGCCTTCCCTGGACCCGGCAGTATTGGCTAACTATCGTCCAGTCTCCAACCTTCGCTTTGTGGCGAAGGTTGTGGAGAGTGTAGTTGCACGACAGCTCCCCCAGTACCTGGATAAAATGAAGTATCTAGATCCGTTCCAGTCGGGCTTCAGGCCTGGGTACAGCATGGAAACGGCATTGGTCGCGTTGGTGGATGATCTCTGGAGGGCTCGGGAGGGGGTGCTCCTCTGTCCTGGTCCTGTTAGATCTCTCAGCGGCTTTTGATACCATCGACCATGGTATCATGCTGCACCGGTTGGAAGGGTTGGGGGTGGGAGGCACCATACTACGGTGGTTCTCCTCCTTTCTCTCCAACCGGTCACAGTCTGTGTTGACGGGGGGGGCAGAGGTCGACCCCAAGGCCCCTTATATGTGGGGTGCCACAAGGATCGGTCCTCTCGCCCCTTTTGTTCAACATTTATGTCAAGCCGCTGGGCGAGATCATCCGTGATTTTGGGGTGGAGTACCATCAGTACACTGACGACACCCAGCTGTACATCTCCACCCCAGACCACCCCAACGATGCCCTTGAAGTAATGTCCCGGTGCCTGGAGGCCATACGGATCTGGATGGGGAGAAACAGGCTCAGGCTCAACCCATCCAAGACCGAGTGGCTGTGGTTTCTGATGTCCCGATATAGTCAGCTGGTGCCATCGCTGACTATTGGGGGCAAATCATTGGCCCCCATGGAAAGGGCTCGCAACTTGGGTGTCCTCCTGGACTCACGGCTGTCTTTAGAAGAGCACTTGATGGCCGTGACCGGGAGGATTTTTCATCAGGTTTGCTTGATTCACCAGTTGCGTCCCTTTCTAGATCGGGACTCCTTATGCATAGTCACTCATGCTCTCGTCACCTCCCGTCTGGACTATTGTAATGCTCTCTACATGGGGCTCCCCTTGAGGAGCACTCAGAGGCTCCAACTGGCGCAGAGTGCGGCCGCGCGGGTGGTGACGGGAGCAACGTAGCACTCCCATGTAACACCTCTCCTGCACGAGCTGCACTGGCTCCCGGTGGTCTTCCGAGTGTGCTTCAAGGTTTTGGTTATCACCTTTAGAGCGCTCCATGGCTTAGGACCTGGTTATTTACGGGACCGCCTGCTACCACCAATAGCCTCCCACCGACCAGTTCGCTCCCATAGAGAGGGGCTCCTCCGGGTGCCGTCGGCCAAACAATGTCAACTGGCGGCCCCCAGGGGGATAGCCTTCTCTGTGGAGGCACCTACTATCTGGAACGAGCTCCCCCCGAAGATACGGAGGATCCCGGATCTGCATACCTTCCGTCGCGCGCTCAAGACCTTCCTATTTCATCAAGCCGGCCTGACCTAAGTCTTTCCCCTTTTTAAATGGAAATTTTAAATCTGGTTTTAAATTATTGGGGTTTTAAATTTGTTCAGCCAAATTATTTAATTCATTTTAATCTATTTTACATTTTGTATTTATATGTTTTATTCTATGGCTGTTCACTGCCCTGAGTCCTTCGGGAGTAGGGCGGTATACAAATTCAATAAAAAAAATAAAATAAAATAAAATAAAATAAAATAAATAAATAAAAATACATAATCAGTGGAACGACTTGCCTCCAGAATTTATGGGTGCTCCACCACTGGAGGTATTTAAGAAGAGTTTGGACAACCAAACTGGACCCCTTTTGCTTCCCTTTCTCCACAAAGATGAGCAGGTCATAACATTACCTGCACAATTTCTTACTTTAATGCATTTCAAGAAATTAGAGTCCTGTTGCCTCTTAAAGCTTAAACAATATCATTTCAGGAGACGTATTTATTTTGTTTTGGTTTTTTTTTTTTTTTTTTTAAACTAGAAGGCACTTTATTCCATGTATGACTAAATACAAATTTCCAAATGTTCCCTCCTCAAAATACTTATTTCTTAATATATCTGGAAACATTAGTTGTTGGTTTTTTTTATGTGTTTTGTCTGAGAACTACAGTAGTGATGTAGTTACTACTGTTTTTTAGGGTGGGCTTCATAGTATTCCAAAGTGTCCAGAATTATTCTCATATTATCTCTAATTTGTCTTTTTGGCCGAAACCCATTTTGATCTGAATGTATAAAATTATTTAAGTATCTCTTGAGTCTTTCTGCCAATATTGAAGCAAAAATTTTATAGTCAGAATTTAGCAGGGGTATAGGTCTATAATTTTTTATTTGTTTTTTTTATTCGTACATGTGGTACGAATGGATGGGGAAAAGAAATAAAGAAGGAAATAGAGATTAAATATTAATTAATTAACAAAATCCATATGAATAGTATTACATTTAGTCTTAGAGTTTTGAGCACTATTATCTTTAAGTGTTTTGAAATTAAATCTAGCTTTAAGAAACAATATCAAATAAAAGACAAGTAATAATGCATGTAGATGTATATATGTATATAATTGCACCAATGAACCGAAAATGTACTGAATGTATCACTATATGTTATAATAAAAATCAAATTAAAAAAAATATATTTGTTGTGGGTCTGTATCCTCCTTAGGAATCAATGTAATATATGCCTCAGACCATGACCATGATTAAAAGAGGCTGAAAATTTGGGTGCATCTTATACTCCAAATGTAGCTTTTTCAAAGCTTTTTTTCAGCCCTAAGGAGGCGCTAGCGAGTGAAGCGATCTCAGATTCCCTGCTTTGCCTGCTCCCTTTGACTCTCAACTGTGATATTTTTTTTCAGCCCTAAGGAGGTGCTAGCAAGTGAAGCTTATCCAGGTTATCTTCGAGACCGCCTTCTACCGCATAGCTCCCAGCGACCGGTAAGATCCCACAGAGTTGGTCTCTTCCAGGTCCCGTCAGCTAAACAATGCCGGCTGGCAGGCCCGCGGGGGAGGGCCTTCTCTGTGGCTGCCCCAGCTCTCTAGAACCAGTTACCTCCTGAGGTCCGGACCATCCCCACCCTACTGGCCTTCCGAAAAGCTATGAAGACCTGGCTTTTCTGGCAGGCCTGGGGCCGTTGATCTCGCTCTTACGATCTGGCGAGATCCAGCCATGAATGGTGTGAATGCGTTCTAAGGTTTTTAATGTTTTTTAATCCTTTAAATGTTTTTAGAATGGTTTTTTTAAAATGTATTGTGAGCCGCCCTGAGTCTTCAGAGAGGGGCGGCATGTAAATTAAATAAATAAATAAATAAATAAATAAATAAATAAATAAATAAATAAGCGATCTCCGTGATTTGGCTGCTTTTCTCATTGCTTCTCTCTCCAAATATCAGTTGTGCTTTAGAAGCTGTTTTTTATCCCCAAGCAGAGGATAAAAACCAGCAAACTAATGTGCTGAAGCTGACCAGACTACGGACGCTAGCCAGATGAATACCTGGTAGGCAGATTTTTTTTTCCTATTTTCCTCCCCAAAAACTAAGTTGCATCTTGTACTCTGGTGCATCTTATACTCCAAAAAATATGGTAGTTGTAGAATGAAATGTCTGCAAGAGAGCACCAAAGAACACATAGTTTAGACCTGTGCATACTGGAATCTGGATCGATCAAAGCTCTTACATGCCATGGAATCTGGGGTGAAATGCTCCCGGTTTGGACCGGATCGCCCAATCCAGTAGTGATGGCAGCGGGTGGTTCGGAGAACTGGTAGCAAATATCTCCCCCACCCCCTATGCCAGGCTGAGCCGCACGATCATCAGAGGCTTTTTTTTAATTTTTAAAAACATTTTTTCTACAATCTCTTTGGCTGAAAAAATGCTTTTAAAAGGAAAAAAAAAGCCTCTGATGATCGTGATTCAGCTGGGATTGTCAGAGGCTTTTAAAAGCATTTTTTCTACAACCTCTGTGGCCGAAGAGGTTGCAGAAAAAAATGCTTTTAGAAGCCTCTGCCGATCAGGTAACTCAGCTGGGATCATCAGAGGTTTTCAAAAGCATTTTTTTAACAACTTCTTCAGCCGAAGAAATTGTAGAAAAAATGCTTTTAAAAGTAAAAAAAAAAAAAAAAGTTGGCCATGCCCACTCAGTCACATTACCTCCCACCAAGCCACGCCCACAGAACCGGTAGTAACAAATTTTACATTTCACCACTGCATGGAATTTGTTTTTTAAAAAAAGATTTTAGTATACAGCTATAAGTTTCTAAGTATATCCTTGCAAAGCAGCAGGATCTAAGGAGTCAATTTGTATGACATTCTTTTTTTTTCTTTTTTTGGACAGCAATGCTACACATGAGGAAATGTGTGAAGGGGACCGGGAGCCCTGCTGCTCACTGGATCGATTACAAAAGCTTGAAGGCAGCCCAGGAACTCAAACAAGCTCTTCTAGAGAGCTAATAATTAAAATATGAGAAAAGGAGTTAAGCTTAACTTTAGCTGATAGGAAGATTTTTCCCATTGAAAAGAAAAACAATGGAAGAATTCCTAACAAAAATATTTCTGGTTTCATCTCTATATGCTGTTTGGTTATCTCTTCTAAATATATTCTAATTTTACTCCAATATTGTTTTACGAGTAAGCATACTTTATTGCGGTCATAGACCAAAAAACAAAACATCCAAGGCACGTAGCTGGCACACGATCATAAAACATATTTTCCTTGTAGGCTACGGACATTGTCAATTTATAATTTTTGTTCCATAATTTCTCCCATTTCTCCAATTCAATGTTATAACCAAAGTTTTTGGCCCAAATTATCATATTTTCTTTGACTACCTCCTCCTCCATTTTATATCTCAGTAAATAATTATATTTTTTTTAATCAATTTGTCCTCTGTGCCTTGTAGAATCTTGTCTAATTCGCGTGATCCTTTTTGAAAGAATATGACATATGACAAAAAAATACAATACATAATTATACATATTACAGCAGCAGCAAGAATAATATATGCAGAAAATTGGAAAAAATAATAATATACTAACAGAAGAAAATTTTATCAGAAAAGTTTTGGAGTGTGCAGAGATGGACAAACTCACACACAAAAAAATACAAGATAAGAAAGAAACAGAATACTACACGGTATGGAAGAAATGGTATGAATGGTTAAAGGACAGGTATAAAGGGCAAGGAGAGATTAAATGAGGAAGATACAGGAATTGAAATGTAGTAACAAACAAGTGGAAATGGAACTGACAAAGATTGTATGATTAAATTTGAGTACATTGTTATTTTTATATATATAAATCAATATTATAATAGAGCCTGGATAGCTCTGCAGACAAAGCACTGTAATTTAACACCAGCTGTCTGCAATTAAAGTAAGTTCGAATCTTGCCAGGCTCAAGGTTGACTCAGCCTTCCATCCTTTCTAAGGTAGGTAAATTGAGGATCCAGTTTGTGGGGGCAATAAGCTGACTTTGTATAAAATATACAAAAGTATGAAGGCTATTGCTTAACGCACTGTAAGCCACCCTGAGTCTCCGGAGAAGGGCAGCATATAAATCAAATTTATATTTATATTTATATATATATATATATATATATATATATATTTTCTTACTTCTTCGTAGGGTTTATGTGTGTTTTTCTTCTAGCCAGGTTACGTAGGGAAAACCTGGCTAGAAGAAAAACACACACACACACACACACACACGCACATATATATATATATATATATATATATTAGAATCATATGTATAAATAGTAAATTGAAGTAAGGAAGAAAAATGGATATATAAGAAATGATTACTGATGCAGAAATGTTGTAAAGAAGAAAATTGTAAAAAAAATTGTTTTTAAAAAACTGTTTAATAAAAATATTAAAGAAAAGAAAAGAAAAACAATGAGATGGAGTGAAGTGCTCGATTGACAAAGAAAAATGGCACTTAAAAAAAACAGAAGTAACTTTAGAGAAACGAAGGACAATTTGGACTGAGGAAGACAATGGCTACTGTGTGTTGGCTAAAGACCTCAAAATAAATTCTTCTGACTTAAATAGGAAGAGTGTTGATTTGAAAGGAGCCTGGAGATTCCTGAAGAGAAACAACCAAATTTGGAGACAGGGACTTTGGAAGCAGCCTGGGTAGACTCTTTTTGGTTTAGAGGATCTGGGAGGAGCCAAAAGGGAGAGGAAGATGATGTTCCATCAATTTAAAACTACAATTACCGTATCACTTTCAGAAGAGAAAGACCATTATCCCCACCACTTTTCTTAATTTTAAATAGGGGTAGAGTGCTTAGAAATAGAACTGAATTGTTATGGCTTAAGAAAACCATACAAAGTCCATAATATCCCATTATTAGATTAACACAGTTGGAAGGGACCTTGTAGGTCATCTAGTCCAGGTTGAATCTCTCCTTGATCAGTTTCCATCCATTATTCCTTGTCTGGCCTTCAGGTGCCTTGGAAAATAGCTAGAGAACATTAGAGAACATTTAAGCTGCATTATGTTCAATAGAAGAGCATGAATTCCATTTGCAAAGTATTTTAAATCTCAGCCAAGAGCTTCATTCTTTCTTTGTTGGTCAGCAGTAAAAATGGACAAGAGAAGGAGGGTGGGAGAAACAGCCAGGCTTGGCTTATCCAGCTGTAAATAATATTGCCAACAAATGTTCTGAACTCCAACAATGGATGCTGTTTGTCTTAATAAAGGAGGTGGGAGGAATCACAAGCAGGGGTGAAAATCAGCAGGTTCTGACATGTTCTGGAGAACCGGTAGCAGAAATTTTGAGTAGTTCGGAGAACCGGCAAATACCACCTCTGGCTGGCCCCAGAGTAGGGTGGGAATGGAGATTTTGCAATATCCTTCCCCCAGGTGTGGGGAGGGAATGGGGATTTTGCAGTATCCGCCCCCTGCTATGCCCACCAAGCCACGCCCACAGAACCGGTAGTAAAAAAAAAATTGAATTCCACCACTGATCACAAGGAATGTTGTTTTCACCAAGTCCATGAATGTACCAAAAGCCCTTGAAAGGGTTTCTTTGATCCTTTAAAATAAAATGATTTAAACCAAGGACTAGGATACAGTAAGTCTTGGTCATGAGCAGAAATCAAGGGTGAAAACAGAGTTGGAAATAAAGAATCCAGACTTATCATCTGTCTTCTTGGAGCGAGGGGGGAGGGAAATACAATATATATTCAGCTGTAAGAGGAAAGTAATCTGTAATATTCTCTATTTATGCTTAGACATTGTGACTTTTTTTTTGCTAAGCTTTTCCCTTCCTTTTTTTTTTTGCGTAATAAAATAAACTTAACCCCCCCACACCCCAAAAAAGAGAAAATTTGTTCTATTGTTCTCTGTTATAGAAAACAGGATATGTCCCCCAAATATTACTGCATAAAGGCTCCATAGCCCCAAATTCATAACCCTTTCTCTGTATTTCTCCGCTAGGGAAGACTATTAGCTCCGACTTAGCTTCTGATTGATGGCTAACCAGCTAACTCTGTTTTATTGCACAGCCCCCAAATATGCATCATTTGGAGCCATGTGGGCAAATGGATGTTAAATAATACAATTCTCCAAATGTTTATTACGCCTGCAAAATGGGAGCACATTTCACTGAAGCCTATTTGAGGAGATTTACTAATCACTTATTTTCTTGATGTTCAATGTTTGGCTTATTAAACTAATTAAGATGTATGTTCATTGACCATAGCTTCACAGGAGGTAAATTTGGTACCATATTTTATTGTTTTTTTTAGCCTTGAGCTATTAGCTGTTGCGTGTCACCCAGTGAAACAATCAAGATTTAGTGTTATAATCCCCATAACGCAATCGGGAAGAGTTATTAGTGTGTACCCACTTTTTTTTTTTTAAAGGGAAAAAAATCTATGTAATCCAATAAATTAATGCAGGGGTCAGCAACCGGCGGCTCTGGAGCCACATGTGGCTCTTTCATCCCTCTGCTGTGGCTCCCTGTTGCTGGTCGGCTCCACAATTGATAGGGCTTTCGGTTAGGACAGGTAGAGGAAAAAGGATGCCGCACTAGGAGGAGACTCTATGGTGGGGGAACCAGACGTCTGGTCAGAAGAGGAAAAAGGACGCCGCCATAGGCAGAGATTATGATGGGGGAACCGGACTTCTGGTTGGCTCCAGAATTGAACGAGGGGTTCCAGTTAGGACCTTTATGGATCTTTGAGTGTTTAAGGTTGCCGACCCTGAGTTAATGTGAGATCTTGGGGTAAAATGATTGAAAATTTGGCATCTCACCTTGCCAGATTCCATGAGGGCACCATTGCCTCTGCCCCCGCCTCACCATACAATGGCCTCATTTGGTTGGATGCAAAAAGGAGAATTTGAAATTTGAACATTAGCACTAATTATTCTTAATTTAGAGATGAATAGTCTGTGTCCTCCAAGTGTTTGTTGAACTGTGCATGGTTTGCTAGCTATAACTGATATTAAGTCTTCCTTCTTTCCTTCTTTCCTCCCTCCCTCCCTCTCCCCCTCCGTCCTTCCTTCCTTCCTTCCTTCCTTTCCTTCTTCTCCCTCCCTCCCTCTCCCCCTCCGTCCTTCCTTCCTTCCTTCCTTCCTTCCTTGTTTGTTTAAAGGCCACTCTACCTGTGAATCACTATGAGTGGTGTGCATCCCTATTTCTCTAAATTTTTATCCCAGTTGTATTGCACTAAACAATAAGGAAAACATATCACTGGAGACATTAATCAAACTAAGCAATTAATTGAAAATATAATTCTTTCACAGCCGGAGGGAACTTGCTCACTCTGCAGCCTGCGACGATGTGATGGAATAGCTACATTTTAATGGCCTTAATAGTGAAGGAATCTTAACAGAAGAGGAGCAACTTAGAATGTAACCACATTTGATACGTTCCACGCTGAAACTTAAATCTTTTGGCAAGCATAAGAATGGATTTTTTTTTAAAGAATAGAATAGAATTCTTTATTGGCCAAGTGTGATTGGACACACAGGAATTTGTCTTAGGTGAATATGCTCTCAATGTACATAAGGAAGATAAAATACAGTACATTAATCAAGAATGAAAAGATACAACACTTAGTGATAATCAAGGTTACTAATAAGCTATCAAATCGTACTAGGAAACAAATAAAAACAATATAATTGAAAGATACAAGCAACATGGTTATAGTAATAAGTGGGAAGAGATAGATACTAGTAAGGAAGAGAAGAATAATAGTAATACAGTCTTAGTAAGTTATTTGACAGTGTTGAGGGAATTAGTTATTAAGCAAAGTGATGGCATTCAGGAAAAAAACTGTCCTTGTGTCTAGTTATTTTGGTGTGCATTTCCCTATAGCGTCTTTTTGAGGGTAGAAGTTGAAACTATTTATGTCCAGGATGTGAGGGGTCTGTAGATATTTTCATAGCCCTCTTTTTGACTCGTGCAGTAAACAGTGTCAGTTTTGGAAGACAATTTTCTTTTTGCTTCTAAACTGCCACATATTTTAGCTGGGGAAGTTGGGAGGGGGTTGTTGTTGGAGTGGTAGAAAGTTAATCATAACAACATTCTGTATTCAAGGACTTTTGCCTGCGTCTGATGGAGACTGCCTGAAGATTGTATCCGGTGGAGTGTGAAGAGTTGATTGGACAATGTGATGAACTTGTGGGTGTGAGGCAGGGCTGTGAACTCTTAGCTGGGTGGGGGAAACCTGGAAGCTTTCAGATTCTGGTTTTCCCAGATGTGCCAACATGACATCTCTAATAAATTGGAACTTTGAGGAACCTCAGGCCTCAGAGCTTTATTTTGTTGGGGGTGTTCCTTGGAACCCTGACATTCAGGTCCTCAATGGAAGGCAGGTTGGTAGCAGTTGTTTTTTCTGCAGTTCTAATTATCCTCTGAAGTCTGTGTCTGTTTTGTTAAAAATTTGATTTTTAACATCTGATTCATCCCATACCTTCCAATCTTAAAAAAAAAAAAAAACACCCACTGTTACAGTATGAATCAATTTCTGCTCGTGAATGGATTGTGGTAAAGTCATTGTGCTGAACACATAATTACCTAAGAAATTATGAATTCCGGTTTGGTTAAATGAAATTTTAAGCTGCAGAGTCACAGCTACTGCAGGGCTGAGGTGGACAGATTGTTTTCCTCAAGTTTCCTTTCTTAAGTAGAATTCTAATTTTACCTACCATCTGATTGAGCCAGGGTTACTCCCGCTGAAAAACATACAGAATATCAGCCTATTTAAAAATGCCCATAGCTAAGGGTAAATTCTTGCCATTCAAAAGATAATTGCTCCCAGTCCTTCTCTACTACAAGCATGTTAATATGGGAACCATTTGCAGAACATTAACCATGCGATTTATTGGACAGAATTCTTCTTTCAAAGCAGCAAATAGTCTTTTGGGCTAGCATGATAAGCTCTAATCATAATTTAGCTAAGAAGGTCCACCTCTGTTAGTCCAGAATGTGGCTCATTAGCTCTGCAGGCAGACGGGGTGCTGACTATTAAGTCCTCTTGCCCCACATTTTCCCTTCTATTCAGGGCTATTTTAAATCATTTCCTGGCTGAATGCATTTCTAATTTCCTTTCATTCCAGGCTCAAAGGCTATGAATGAAGTGATAATTCCATTCATAACCAATCGACCTCCCTCTCGTAATGCAGAGTAAAAAACTCTTGCAGACTCTGAGTTATACTAGAAATCTGATTGGGATTGTGCAAGTTTTTCCCCCTCCGGTTCTTACATTTGCATTTCTTCCTCACTGCAGTTCTCCAAAATATGAACATCTGCATCACAGATAGAGAGGCAACCCATGAAGATGGAATTGAACTGCAATTTCCCAAATCTTCACCAAGTAATGCTAATGATGAAGGATGCTAGCAGTTGTAATCCAGGCTGCAAATTATAATCCAGGTTGCAAATTGCCTGCTTTCTAATCTAGATTACTATACCGATAGAAGAGAACATTTGTAGCTCAAGATTGAACTGTGGAATCCTTGGTGCTCTCTGAACTTGGTAGTGTTCAGCATTGATGATGTTACCTAATTTGGTAATGAAACAACTGCAAGAAAACAGCCAAATTCAGAGAGCACCAAGGACTAGATTACTATGCTTTGCTTAATATTATTTTTTCGGTAAACACAAACATTACGTAATATTTTTCCTAAATCACAAACCATAATGGAGTGTAGTCTGGATTTCCAGGGGAAAGGGGAATACATTCCACAGCAATAAGAAGCAACTCCAATCTGGGATTAAGTCCCCAATTAATGGGATTTAAGTTTTGTTGCCTAACATTCTTCTAATCAAAACTAAATTTGAATTCAATGTATACATTCCAACTTGAAAACAAGGGTAAAAACAACAACTTCTTCAACTGTCTACATTTGTATTTCTCCCCATAGTTCTGAATTTAAGTAGCTATATATATCCATATATTTCTATCATTAACTTATCTCTGAGTTATATTTAAATATGATAGCCTAGTTCATTCTTACTCAAATTTAGCTGTCACTTTTTTTTTAAAGTAACCTTACTTTGTAATATATATAGGATTACAACTTTAGAATATTTGGGGGGAATTTCGTAGGAAGAACACAACTTTCAATAGTGCCAACTAACCTGGATGCCAACAGGCAATCTGAAAATAGTGAAAAACCTTATTCTGTATTTGTGCTCTCAAGCATGTTGTTGGCTGCAGAATTGGTAAATATTGGCAGAATTTTTTTTTTCCAATATGGGGCAGCTGTGTAACATCAAAACCTGATTGGTAGGCTGATGCTTTGTGGAGCAAACAAATCTTGCTGATGCCAATTAGCACAGTCAGGAATCAACTGGCATCAAAAATGGATAACCAGCATGATATTTTGGTTAAGGCAGGGGCTAGGAATGGGGAGAGTCAGATTCTAGTCCTCCTTTAGGCACAAAAGTCATTGAGGTGACAGGAAACATCAATCCCTCTCGGCCCTAATCAGCATCTGCAACAAGTCAACTAAAACATAACCAAAATAAAATGTCTATGGAGATTCTCAGTCATCCAGGTCATGGTTGCCTCAAAGATGCTTTTTCAAGAGGCAACTGAACTTTCTTGTTTTTCTTTGAAGATGTTTCGCTTCTCATCCAAGAAACTTCTTTAGTTCTGAATTATGGCATAGGACCTGGATATCTTCGAGACCACCTGCTGCTACCAATGGCCTCCCACCGACCTGTGCGCTCCCACAGAGAGGGCTTCCTCAGGGTGCCATCGGCCAAGCAATGTAGACTGGTGGCCCCCAGGGAGAGGGCCTTCTCTGTAGGGGCACCTGCCCTCTGGAATCAACTGCCCCCAGAGATACAAAGAATTCATGACCTCGGTGCCTTCCGCCGTGCCCTGAAGACCTTTCTTTTTCAGCAAGCCGGGCTGGCTTAACACTTTTTAAAATGTTTTTAATAGGTTTGTTATTGTTCTTTTAATTATGGGGCCAAACGTATATATATCTTTTTAACTGTATTTTAATGTTTGTATCTATGTTTTTTACTTTGGCTGTACACCGCCCTGAGTCCTTCGGGAGAAGGGCGGTATATAAATTTGATAATAAATAAATAAATAAATAAATAAATAAAATTATGAACTGAAGAAGCAGCTTCTGGGATGAATGTCTATGGCAGTGTTTCTCAACTTTGGAAGCTTGAAGATGGGTGGACTTTAACTCCCAGAATCCCCCAGCCAGCGCTGCTGGCTGGGGGATTCTGGGAGTTGAAGTCCACCCATCTTCAAGCTTCCAAGGTTGAGAAACACTGGTCTATGGAGATTCTCAGTCATCCAGGTCATGGTTGCCCCAAAGGTGCTTTTTCAAGAGGCAACTGGACTTTTTAGTTTTCCTTTGAAGATGTTTCGCTTCTCATCCGAGTTTCTTGGATGAGAAGCAAAATGTCTTCAAATACAAGCAAGAAAGTCCAGTTGCCCCTTGAAAAAGCATCTTTGGGGCAACCAAAATAAAAGTTCTCTGCTTCACTAAGGCTTTGCTTTGGGAACTAAATGAGCAAAACATAGGAAAAAAAAAACATTTCCAAATATTGTCCTCCTTGAAAATGCTGTGACTGAATGTGAGGTTTCAAATAATCTCTGTGGGTGATAAAAGAGGTTAAGGGTAAAGGTAAAGGTTCCCCTCGCACATATGTGCTAGTCATTCCCGACTCTAGGGTGCAGTGCTCATCTCTGTTTCAAAGCCGAAGAGCCAGCGCTGTCTGAAGACGTCTCCGTGGTCATGTGGCCAGCATGACTAAACACCAAAGGCACACGGAACGCTGTTACCTTCCCACCAAAGTGGTCCCTATTTTTCTACTTGCATTTTTTACGTGCTTTTGGACTTCTAGATTGGCAGAAGCTGGAACAAGTAATGGGAGCTTACCCCATTATGCGGCACTAGGGATTCGAACCGCTGAACTGCCGACCTTCTGATTGACAAGCTCAGCGTCTTAGCCACTGAGCCATCACGTCCCAATTAAAAGAGGTTACTTTAAAAAAAAAAAAAAAGCTTAGCAATGGAATGGGTACAGGAATACACAAAAGACCAGGAAACCTAGAATGACGGAGAAAAGACTAACCTTTTCTAAGAGTTCAAGGCAGATAAGACGTCTCCATCAACAAATGAATTCTCAACGTTCTTCATCTACTTGTAAACACAGAGAAAGCGAGGGACCACAATTCCCAATTTCTCAGTAGAAATAGAAACGCTCCAACAGTTTCCTAACTGAGAGTGGCACAATTAATGTTTTCTCCTTAGGGATTTTATTAATTCATTTATTGCGTTCTCAATTAAACAAAAAGGCTCTCACAGACATGGCTACAAAAATTGCCTTCAGGGAAATTTGATTTCATCTCTAATTTTAAACGAACATGAAAATCCTGCTCACATGCGATTTTGGGACCAACTGAACACAAGGATACGTATAGCGGGAGCGTTGGTCTATCTATTACTGGATACCTGTTGCTTATTAGCCAAAGGAATGGTTTAGACAGCTCAACTCAAAGCACAAAACTTGATTCAGGCAAACTCACCAGGCTCCAGAGCATTTCCAGGGCTAAATGCAACACAAAGGACGAGCAACAGAAAGCTCAGTGTGAACACTCCCATTAGATCTTCTGACAAATGCAAAAATCATTAAACAGAAAGTAAGTTGCAATGGCGCATATGAAATGGGTCAGCCTTTTATGTAAGGTTGAATCCATTCTTTGTTCCTGCACTTTTCTTTTATTTCCCTCTTTGGCTTTTTAATGATGCAAAACCAGCATAGAGGGTATGTCTTCATTGGAGTCATTTTATCTTTTTAGTAAAGGGAAATGGGGAAAAAAAAAATAGGCAGTCGTGCGTTTGAAAGAAAATATATCAGCTGTATGCCTACATCTCCACAAACTCCAAAAATGTAACTTCTGCATCATGAAGAGTGATAGCTCTAGGAATTCTCTCTCTCTCTCTGTGTTTCTCTCTCTCTCTCTCTCTCTCTCTCTCTCTCTCTCTCTCTCTCTCTTCTCCTCTCTCTCTCTCTCTCTCTCTCTCTCTCTCTCTCTCTCTCTCTCTCACACACACACACACACACACACACACACACACACAGAGCCACAAAACTCAATTGAGGCATGATTTTGAACTGTTTCATACGATTCCATTTTTTCTTTGAGAAATGTAGCTTTTCCTTTGAAGAACCAGTAGGTGAGTTTGTAAAACACAACCATTTTTCACCTCTGATATTTTTTTAAGAGGCATAGCCTCATTTAAATCCCAGTTCTTGAAGCAAATTGCCATTTCTTTCTTGTGAGATTTCTCCAAAGTGAATTGCTGAAGCAAATTAGGTATTAGCATCAGTAAAGCTGTTTTATCCATAGTATCAATCACAGCTCCGTAATTGTACGGAATGTCCTCCCTGAAGATTCCTTGCTTGTATGTTTAATAAAACAACTAAGCCAGGTCTTAGCTTCCTTTGTTTGTATGAAAAATTCATAGCTGGAGTTCCTGTAAGCATTGACTCAAGTTACATCTGCTGTCAACTGTAAAAGAAAATCCTTTCCAAGTGGTAAAAGGAGCAGCGTAGATTGCTGTCAATAACATTCTAGGAGGTAACAAGAGCCTTTCTAAGTAATGCCTGTATTGGACAATTTCAGGCTATTTTGATTTGCAAATATTAGGCTAGAAACTAAACCAATCTATAATTTGTAGGACTAATGGGCAGAGAAGGTCCATGAACACCAACTAATTGTCAGAAGACATGAGGAAAACTCTTTAAACTCACACAACATGGCAGATTGAACTATTGGGAAACTGCTATTATCATATACCAAGCCATGTCCAAAAAGTGCTAGAGAATTCCTGGAAGCTTGGCATTCAGACAAATCAGCCATCCATAGACACACAGAGATAAACCACATTAACACACCATCCAAATGAAGCCATGAAAAGCCTTAGAAGGAAGTAAAAAGACTACCACACATCCACTTCAGCAGCCCATATTCAGATAAGCAGGGATCAGCACCTGACAAGCAACCAGGAGAAAACAATACTCAAATCAAGAAGCTACCAAGGAGGAAATCTCACACCCACAAACATTGGCAGAGCAAACTACTGCAAATGAATACGCAACAAGCCTCACACTTACTACACTGATAATATTACCTAGTTGGCAGGGGTAGTATTCACTTACTTTCCCTCCTGGTTCACAAATGTGAGCACGCATCCACACATCTGCACAGTCTTCAGCGCATGCACTTAGCTCTCTTGCGTGCCTTCCACGCATGCACCCGGCCTCAAAAATGTGCCTAAATAGGATGGCATAGAGCCAGGGCAGGTGGGTGCACCCACCCGAGGCCCACCCGTGATTTCCGCTACCGGTTCGGGAGAACTGGTCCAAACTGGCTGAGTACACCTCTGCTAGTTGGGTAATGAAATGTTTGCAAGCAAACAACCAACCCTATGCTACAGATGTGCTCTTCTATTAGAGAAACCAGTGGTGGGTTCCTCCCGGTTCGGCCCAGTTCTGCCGAGCCAGTAGCGGTTATGATGTGACATCACCGAACTGGTTCTGCCCCCACGCCCCCTGCCCCCCCCACATTTTATTTGCCCCCCCAATCTATTGCTGCCTCCTGAGTCCCAGTTGATCGGCTAGAAGGAAAAAAACTGTTTAAACTCTTGCTGCCGGGCTTCAAAGGGCCGCCCTATAGCTGATCAGTGTTAAAAGGCAGTGTGGTGGTAGACCAGTGCCTCCAAGAACAAATGGGTAGATCGGTACAGCTCTGCAAGCAGTTAAAAGCCTGGTAGACCAGTACCTCTGCTAAATCCTAAAGAATTGTCACATGATCATCAAGCCACACCCACAAAATAAGCCATGCCCACAGAACCGGTAGTAAAAAATTTTAGAACCCACCCCTGAGAGAAACATGTGCTGTGTACTCAAAAGGGTATGAGTAGATGGGTGAAAAAGACGACTAACAAGGAGAGGCAGAAGACAGGACTCTCTTTGATATACTATTGTATTGGACAGATCTTTGTTATTTACTTATATAGGCTAGGAATTTGAATGTACAATACATGTCACAGAGATGGAAAAGAGAATGCTTGCATCCTGTGGGATATTGGTGGACTGTTTTCTGCTGATGCCAGGGACTTTTGTTAAGGCCTAGGTAATGAGATGTGCTGACATACCAGCTAATTAATGTTATGTAGCAAATGGGGAAAACTACAAAAAATTCTAATGTTTATTGTTTAATATGTAAGCCAAATGTCAGCTCATCTGCATTCACAGCCCCTTTGTGTTTCCTTCCTGTGCGCATTCAAATGTTTGTGCTTTCAGCATACTGATGATAGTGTGTTTTCTGCTTGGTTTTTTTAAAGATTTTCAGCAACCCCAAAAAATTATGAGCAAGAGGTACACTTGATTATCGAATTTGCAACATGGGCTGTGTTGCTTAGCTACCTAAATCACCCATTCAGTGCACAGGAGAAAAAATGTGTGTGGGGAATACTGTGTCACATCACACTACATTTTATCAAACACTATAGTCATCTTTTATTTGTTAAGACATTTACAAGTTACTCAGTGTCTAATTATCAAATAGTTCTTTGCTAGAGTTTCTAATGCCTTGTGTACATAAAAAATGCATACAGTATTTATTTAGATGGAAGACTCACATTACAAACATGTAAATAGACTTATAGGCCTTACTTATTATTTATTGATTGATTTATAAAGGGTGGCAACATTCCATTTTAAGACTTTTTTTCAGCAATCATAATAAATGCTTAGGTTGAATTGTGGCTGTGCATAGAGGGAAAATAATTCACAATTGCCTCTAAATAACATATATAATTTTAGTCTGAAGCCAACCTTAAATACAATTTTATATTATGTGATGCTCACCCATGTATCGGTTGACTGTGAAATATGGAAACTCTTATTAGTGACCATATAGGACATAAATACAATCGAGAGAGTCCAGAGATATTTTACGAGAAGAGTCCTCCATTCCTCTAACCACAATAAAATACCTTATGCCACCAGACTCCAAGTTTTGGGCTTAGACAATTTAGAACTATGCCGACTTCAGTCTGACCTAAGCATAGTACATAAAATTATTTGCCACGATGTCCTTCCTGTCAATGACTATTTCAGCTTCAACCACAACAATACATGAGCAAACAATAGATACAAACTCAAGGTAAACCATTCCAAACTCGATTGCAGAAAATACGACTTCAGTAACAGAGTGGTCAATGCCTGGAATGCACTACCTGACTCTGTAGTTTCTTCCCCAAACCCCCAAAACTTTAACCTTAAATTGTCTACTGTTGACCTCACCCCATCCTTAAGAGGTTTGTAAGGGGTGTGCATGAGTGCACCAGCGTGCCTACAGTCTCTGTCCTAATATTCCTTTTTACTTACTCTTTTCATGTATTCAAATTATGTTTATACTTTTACCTGTTATCTTATACATGCTTGACAAATAAACTTATGATTTATGACCAATAGGCCACTATTGGTGGTGAGTGGTGAGTATTAAAATCTGCAAAATGACAAATTTAGAGTCACAATCAGAGGTCTATTTCTTTTGTATGTGTGATTTGTGATACAAGAGAGCAGGACTTCTATTCCAATACCAAGTTTGCCATGCCGATATTCACATATACCCACAAATAGGCAGCCACATAGTTAGATAAGTTAGATATTCATAGACTTAAAACTTTACTTAATATAAAAAATTGTGCTTGGCATTTGGTAGTTCCTCTCCTCTCCCTCTCCCTCTCCCTTTCCCTTTCCCTCTCCCTTTCCCTTTCCCTTTCCCTTTCCCTTTCCCTTTCCCTCCCCTCCCCTCCCCTCCTCTCCTCACCTCTCCTCTCCTCTCCTCTCTCTTCTCCTCTCCTCCCCCTCCTCTCCTCTGCCCTTCCCTCTCCTTCCCACCTCCCCTCTCCTCTGCTCTCCTCTTCCTTCTCCTCCCCACTCCTATCCTCTCCCCTTCCCTCTCCTTCCCCTTCCCTCTGCTCTGCTCTGCTCTCCCTTCTCTCCTCTCCTTTCTCCTCTCCCTTCCCCTTCCCCTTCCCCTTCCCCTTCCCTTCCCTTCCCTTCCCTTCCCTCTTTTATTAATTAGGCAGCTGGAAAATAAAAACAAACTGATAATTTATTGAGTAATTGGATACAAGCCATGAGTTTGCTTTGACATGGTTTGTTGAACAAGTCATTATGGACTGAGCTGACATCCTGCATCATACTAAACCACACATCAGGGTTTACAAATCACCGTGGCTGAATAATCACTTTGTACTAAGTCATAGCCATGCAACCAAACTGCAGTTCATCAATATTTAAACCGAAATACAAAATTGCAAAGAAATAATCTAGATTCTTTTGGCTTCAGCAACAGCAACTTGTAACAAGGCCTTTATGTTGGAAAAAGCTGCTTATGGATCTGTTATGTCAGGTATTCCTTGGTTCAGCCTGTCAAATGTAATGTTAGGAGAAATGTACCAAGCCCATCTCATGCAGCATTTTCATAACAATATTTATCTGAAAGGAAGACAACCCGAATACAATCCTTTCTCTAAGCTTTCTAATAAATAGGAAGATTAGACAGAAAAGGTTCTGCTTCTTAACAAATCTAAGATGACCTCCCTATAATTTAAAATTATAGGAATGTTGGAAGAAATGTCCATCTGGGTTCAGCTCCAAGTGGAGAGAAAGACACGGGAAACATGGTGGCTGATTGGAAAGATGGTTTTTAATAGTGGACAAGACCACATGGTTTGAGGTCCTGGGCAAAAAGCACATGGTTGAGAGAGAGAGAGAGAGACTTATACCCTCTGTTCGGCTTTGAATTTGAGCTTGTACTCTGATTGGTTGTCAGACTCCCATGGGGTCATGCAAGGGTAACCCTGTAGGTTGTGTTTTGAGTCCCAGGCTTGGTTGACTTTTGCTGGGTGATGATGTAATGAAAGGGCTTTGGGCAATTCCTACTATGACTCTGCCTGAAGGAGGTAGATCTTTGTTATGTAGAATAGACTGGACCAGGCCTTAATGGCCCATTGACAAAGGTGGGGAGGGGGCTGAGTTTCTGCCTCCCTTTCAGGGGAAATATTCTGCCCTTTTGATATTTCTTAAAATATCTCATTTTCCTTGGAGAGGGGTGGATGCTAACTTCTTACAGGAAAATGATTAAATAAAAGGTAAATTGTTGGGAGGAAATGTAATCTTCTTTTCATCACTACCATGTTTCCCTGAAAATAAGACCCTGTCTTATATCTTTTTTGAACCCTGAAATAAGTGCTTGGCCTTATTGCCATGCACTCAAAAGCCCGATTGGGCTTATTATCAGGGGATGTCTTATTTTGGGGAAAACAGAGTATGAAATATGTTTTTTTTTAATCATTTCATTTCCTCCTCCTTCAGCCTTATCTCTCTATCAATGTACAGCTCCAACGTACCTCTATTTGAAATAATGCTCTGTTATTTCATTCATGTTTCCCCTCTCAATCAAGCCCTTTTAAAGAGGCTGAAACTGACTCTTTGCATTGAGTAGTAGCTCCCAGCAGAAGCTACAGTGACATCACGAAGTACATCATC